>PVLA01001057.1:0-410604 GCA_004027455.1 Hydrochoerus hydrochaeris
CCCTCCCTCCCTCCCTTTGGTTGATTTTGCTGTTTTCTGCCAACATGATCAGCTTCCCCTCTGCCATGCTCCATCCTGTCTTGGATGTCTTGGATGTCAGGCAATTATGAGCTGACATCTCCACAAACTATGAGCTAAATAAACTTTCTGTCTTTTAACTTTGGGTGTTAAGTATTTTGTCTCAGCAATGAGAAAAAGTAACTAAGACAGATGCTGAAAGAAAGGATTCTGAAAGTTTTTTAGTAAAGTAACAAAATAAATGTTCGAGGAGATGGATAAATTTAATCTGATTTCCATGTGTCATGACATCCCATGTTTCCCTGAGTTATTTATTCTGAGATTGGGATTTAGTCTGTTCTGATCAAGTGTCATAGCTTGTATCTAGATGCTTCCCACAGCTTCATGCCATCATGGCTGGGGCTTTTTGGAGGTGGTTGGATGTAGGGTGTATCAGTGTGGATTAATGCGATACTTTGATTAAAAGTGTGCGGATAGGTCCACTCATTGGTTTATTTTGTTCTTGGTGTGGATAATGGAAGCCGATCAATAGGTTTCCACCCTGGGTGGAATGTGAAGAGGGGCAGGCAGCTTGGCTGCTTGGTGACTGCTGCTGCGGCTTGCTGCCCTCTGCCTGCCCTGCCATACTGTTAGCTACTTTTCCTCTGCTATGCCAGCCAGCCGTGGAACAAGCTGGGCAGGAACCAAAACCTCTACAAACTGGAGCTGACATAAACCTGTGCTTCTTTAGCCTTAGGTGCTGGGTATCAGGTTTCAGCAGTACGAAAGTAACCAAGACTCCAAAAAAAAAAAAAAAAGGCTACATGTAAAAGAAATGGGCAGAGTCCAGAACAGCGCCCATCTTTGATGTCTCCTCATTAACAAGAAGCTTCACTGCATGACGTGTTCTGACCCGCGAATGAGTAGGAGGAACAAAGTACTGCTGAGAAGATCCTATGGGAGCATTGCCTCGATTCTACCACTTTGCTGTACCTACTAAATCTAACAACTTCCTCTGTTAGATGTGGAAGTGTAAGCCTCAATTAAGCCATTAATATACATAACTTATATTTTTTATATTAAAAAGCAAATTTAAAATTTTAAAAATCTATGAAAATCGTTCTTTCAAATATCAATTTGTCTCTTTGAAATTATAAAAAAATCTGTTAATCGGTAGAAATATCTGTCCTAATTTCCGTATACCAGTTAAGTCATCCTGGACTATCACTCTGTTAAATAAATATTTTATTCTTTGTGTAGTTTCTCTTCATATCAATATGGTTTTGTAATATATAAAGCAAACAAATATCAACCTATCGAGTCATGCCAGGAAGGACTTTGGTATCATAGTTTGTGGACTTTTAAGAATGTCAGTCAGATTTCTATCATAGACAAAAAACTAAATATTCAAGAAAAGGGGAAACTTATAGAGGTGTGGAATAAAAATCACAATGTAAAATAAATTTGCCTTTATGATAGTTTTCTGTTGACACTATGTTCCATAGATAGTTATGAAATAAGGAAAACAAACAGTCAACATAGACGAGAAATATCTTTTAGTTCCAGAATCCAAAGACTCCAGATAAAGGTCAATTTTAAGAAAATCCATAAGCTACATAAACTTCTGTTTCATAATGTAGCTGTTACCTATCATCCAATGGATACACACTACAAAAATTATCATTCAGTGTACACTTACCACTGCTAAAGTATTATGCATATCGTGTCACTTCATCCTCACCACATCCTTGCAAGGTAAACATTTAAAGTATCATTTTACAAATAAGAAAATTAAGATGGAGAAATCAATCAAAAGAAGAAACTTTATACAGCCATCAATTGATAGATCCTGGATTACAAATCAAAGATTTACCTATATCAAATATCTTTCCAAGACCACATAATGGCGACTTCAACAGAGAATAAGACACACTGATTTAAATTTTACAGCTTATTTAAGATAAAGTTTTGCATGCTTTCTGTTTTGTGTTTATAACTTGAAAAAATGAGAATCTGAAACTAGAAAACATAACACTCTGAAGCCTTAGCATGGGTTTACATTTACGTGCATAATTTAAAAATTTGTGCTAGGAAAAGTTTTTACAACTAGTATTTTAAGACTTCATTTTACAGGAAAGATCCTCAACAAGAGCTAGGACTTTTATTTCCCAAAAGTCAAAGCACATCACAAAGGAAGCAATGAAAACTTGTTCAGTCATTTATGTATACTAGAGGAAACACAGGAAAGCAACAATCAGCTATATAATTTGGTAAAAATTATTAGTAGTACAATTGCTAACATAGTTCATATTGCATTAAAATTTGTTTTTATATTCTGAAAATTGCATTGCCCTATGTCCTTTGCAATTATTAATAATAGGGATTTGAAGAGATTAACATATGAAAAACATACTAAAATAAGGCACTTTAGGATTTTTTATTGTTTGTGTTATCAAAAGTGAAAATGAAGCTTTAAACTATACATCCCAATTAGCAAGGTAGACTTTGCTTTTCTTCTCATTTTCTACTGAAATTTCTTATAATGAGCAACTTTAGTATTACTAAGACATAATTTTTAGGTTGCATGGCATTTTTATATGAAAAAGGAGGAAAACAACTGGATCATTTTGAAAAGTCCACTTGCTTTTATGTCATAATTATCTAACTGTACAAGAAAATATATAATATCAGACATTTTTACTGATTATTTTCACATATAATACTATGACTACTACTAATAACATGCTAACCACCTTTCTTTTAGGAACCAACAGTAATTCAAATAGAAAACAGTAAGCTCAATAAAGTTCCACATTTGATGTAATTAGTCCTAGCATTTTTAGACCCCCTATCAATTTGTTATACTCTCATCAAAAGCTGTTCTTGCTGGTTTTGACCCCCAACAATGCCAAAACAGCAGAAAAAAAAAAAAAGCTTTTATTACAAGTAATTTGTTATACGCATTTTTAACTAAGACCTTGCTTCACATGTTGTTTCTGCTGCACATTTATCATGTGAAAAAGGTCAGAAAAAGAGATCAAATTGTCTCTATGGCAAGGACACAGTGAAGAACCAAATGCAACTTCGGTAACACCCTTGAACTCCAATCTCTGTATTTTCAAGTACAATTTTGAAGTAGCTCGCATAAGAAATTCGGAAAGAAAAAACATCACATCGAAACAGGTCAAAGTTATTTTAGATGATTTTATCTCTAAATCATAAAGTGCATAGATAAGTCGAAGTGGAGTTAAACAGGATGTAGAAGCTAATGGAGTCCCTTCTCCAGTTGCTATGGGTGAGTCTGGACACTTGCATAATAACAGCAAAAATAACATCTATTCAGCTTGACTCATTGTGCCTGATGTGACTGCTCAGGGAAAACTGATACTTCACCTTCGCCTCAGTGTTTCATCGCTATGTTCCTAAAATTTCTGTTATTTTTGACCCCTGCCTTTTTCTCTGTTGTGTATTTACACCACACACCCAAGCCTCCCCCAGTATTCTCCCTGCTTCAGTTCTCACTCTTCCTAATGGAAACCACATTAGGCTGCCAGGCTGACCCACCACCTAGAACTTCCTTCAGCCTTTCCTTTCCAATCTCATCCCAAGCCACAAGTTCTGATCTGGCTCTTCTAATTTTTGTCATTTCCAACTGTCAACAAAAACCAATGAATGATACCCGTGAAACTCTGTTCTATATCCTTTAGCTCAGATAGACTGCTGCTGTATCCCTGTAAACGTCGGAACTCGGAAGCCAGTGTATGCTGCCCTATAGTAAATTTCCAAATCTCCTTATTTAGATAATCTAAGACTTCTCTAAATTGATAAATTAGAAAATACTTTATGTTTCTATTGTAAAATGTGCCAGGTAGTTTGATAAATAAATATAGAGCATGTAAGTATTTAAATAATTGAAAATTTCACAATTAAAAACCACTATTGATATTTGGGCCTATACTTCTGCAACAAAGGTCAACAATATATGATAACTATATAGTTATCATATATATGCATATATACATATTATATATATTATACATATTATATAGTTATCATATGTATGTATATATACATATTATATATGTACATATATACACATACATATATACATATATATGTATTTATATATATAGCTTGAGTTATGTTCTGATATATTCATATATGCTGAATTATATATGTGTGTGTGTTTGTCTAATTATTTGAGGGTATACTTTCAGTACTAAATTGCTATATAAAAATATCTGAAAAATTCAATATTTTTAGAATACATTGTCAGATTGTCCTCCAAAATGTTAGATAGACTTATATCCTATCACCCATGTACAGGGCACAGATTTCAATATTTCTATATTTAAATATTTTTGTATTACAGTGTTTCTCCAATTATTAATAGAAAAAATTTCTTCAAAATTGTGTCAAGTTTATTTTGTTATTACTGAGGTTAAACACTTATTCATGTGTACTTGTCATTTTCCTTTTCTATACATTTTCTTTTTGTATTAGATTATGATCATTTTTTCAAATCTTCCTAGAAATCATATTTTCACCAGTTTACCCTTTACAATGGATGTAGTATTACTTTCATGTCAAGCAAATAAATTTTAATACATTTATATATCTAAAACTTTTCATATCTATCTTTAGCCTTTGAACTTGTATTTAGAAAATATTTTTAAATTTCAGCATTAGGCTAATACTTACCTGTATTTTATTTCTGGTTATGCACTAGCTTCCTATTCATTTTTGCAGGTTACTCTCAATCCCATAATTTCTTACCTTACGTACTTTTTGCATAGTTTGGCTCAAATCATTTAACCTCAAAATTCATGTGCTGAAATCCAAAGAACCTTAATAGATAAATAATGTGAGTTCACATGAGTGAACCTTATCCCAACAAGACTGTTGACCTAGGACACAGATTTATACAAGGGAAGGCAATGTGAGAACATATGAGGAGGCCATCCGGAAACCAGGAGAGAGACCCTTGAAGGAAATCAACCCTACTAACACCTTGACTTTATCTACTATTCTATCAGTATAAGGAAATACATCTACTGTCTACTACCAGCAGTGTAAGGAAATACATGTCAGTGGTGCAAGCCACTCAATCTGCAGCTCTTGTTTGTCAACTCTAGCTTAAATATAAGGAATAAAAGAAAAAGTATAGTTTTCATTTCTTAAAAATATAAATATTGCAACATCCTTAATATAGCATTTTGCATCAAATTAGTAAAAAACATATAATCAATTCTTATAAATAATTGTTCCTCAATTTATCTTATTCTATTACCTGTGAAATAATTTTGCCATATGATAAAAATATTGGGTAATTTAATACACACTTCTTGATTTTTTTACGAAAAAAATTTTTGACTCTTCTATAAGAAGTGATACCTAACAAACACTTTTAAATTTGGCAAAAAACTATGAAAAATAATGTGAAAGAGAATTTCTTTTAAAAATCAAGTTCAGGAGAATATCTTTATCATAGTGAATATTATCCACCTGTTAAAATTAAATTTTTTATTTATTTTTTTCTCCTTAGGATTTAATGATATGTGTAATTTTCCTTAAAACTTGGCAGTTTTTCCTACATCATACCTAGTATTTTAATAAGTTAACATATTTTATTGTCATTATCTTTGTATTCAGTCATGATACTAAGCATTCCTATTAATGCACACAATCATATCCATATTGTATAATAAAAGTGACAATTTTATTCTATTTTTTTAGACCAGTATTAGTTTTTCCATTACATTAACTAGGACTTCCATTATTATGAGATTACCACTGTTGATAATACAATTACTGAATTAGGAAAATACTTGATCAAATATCAAAAACACATGCCCACTTCTTTGCTGCATTTAAATACTTAATAAGTATATTTAATAAGGCAATGAGCACAAAATTCAAATTCCAAAAGAAAACAACCATCAGTCACTTGGTATGTCAACTAATTAAAATTATTTGATTTTTCCCCCTGGCTATCATCAAGTAGTATTCAATTATAATAACACTTTACATTCCAAATATTCTTCCTGTGAATTTTTTTCCTGTTTTTAAAGCAAAATTGGAGGCCTTTATTAGCTAGACTTACACACACACACACACAAATACAGTGTGCTATAAGAACAAATTTAGAAAAGATTTAACTAGGATAATTTACTAACTAGATCACTCATCCTACTATGATCTGAGTCTTCTCTCAATTTAAAATAAAAATTGTTCATTATAAAATAAAAATTGTGGATATACATTCACAAATTCCACAAAGATGTAATATAATTTTGCTAAAATGAATGATTGTGTTTAATGTGGCCCTCTTTTTATTAAAGTTTTTTTGAAAAGTGTATGCATGTACAGGTGTGCGTGTGCATGAGTGTGTGCGTGTGTATGAGTGGATGGACCCATTTACATCTCAGTTCTTGTCCTGGAATGAAAGGTCATCAGGAATTCCTGCCTGATACATGCCACGTTGAATGCACCAACAGTTCCCGTACTGTGGAGACAGTGAATGCATGTCAGCTAAATAAAATGTATGATTCTGTTTTCTGACATTTTTATTTACACAGTGCTTTGTTCCCACATAGCTATTAATTAATCAATGAGTTTTTGCTGTCATTTATATTTGAAGAATTATATAAAGTATTCTTAATTGGCTTATTATATAACTCGAGGGAAAAGTGTGTCTTTGTTAATCCCTGAAGCATATTAATATGAAGAATGTTATTGAATACTGGGCAAGGAACATTAATTCTTAACCTCTAAGATTTATGGTGAGTCATACCAGATATTAGGCTACATTTAAATATACTATTTTGAGAGCATTAAAAAGATCATATATTTCTCTCTTTTCTAATTTTTCTGCTAAATTGTTTTATTTGTTTTATAAATTATAAATAACTTTAAATTTTTAATAGACTGTATACCCTAATCACATTTGTTTGAAAAAAATTGTAATTTTAAATACACTATACTTGCAACAACTGTAGGAAGCTTTGTAAAACCAGTCCTCAAAAGATAAATCCACATTAAACTGAAGCATCATGAAAAATGCATGGGAATATGTAATAAGAAACATAATTATTCTGAATTTTAAAAATTGCATGGTGTGTAGGAGAACAAAAAATTTATCAAGCCCTTATATTATATTATGTTTAATGGGATTTTAACTGTAAGAAAAAGATTAAATTAATGCAATTATTCTGAAAATAAAGGTTAAAATGGACTTGAGGTGCTTACTTACTTTTGTCTGGTTAATATCTGACATTTGATTCAAAAAATAACCCTTGTTTGGATGTATGTATAAAACACAGGATCCTGTCCAGATACAGAGCTTCAAATAAGGCTCCATTCCTGTTATTTTGATTCTACAGGTTTGGGAAATAAAGAATATATGAACACACAAGACACACACACACACACACACACACACACACACACAGAGTCTTGTGATACCACCAGATTCCCAAGATTTAGGACCCTTACTAGTCAGGAGAAAAAAAAAATTCTATTTAGGAGTAAATATACGAATCTAAAATTACTTAAAATTTAAGGAATGAAACTAGGATTACATTTTGATTTTACATTGCTCAAAACTTATTGACAGTATCATACAGGATATGCCAGATACATATGTTATTTGAAATATGTATTAAATAACAACATCAAGAGTAAAAAACTGATGAATTGATTTAAAGGTATTTGTTTATTTTTACATATAGGATAAAGCACAGAATCTTTACCAACATAAATTTATCCTAATGAAAATGAAATATACTTTTTCTTGATAACTGTTATACTTTTACCCACATTTTATCATTTTTTTGCCTTATACATTGATTTTTCCATTTCTATTTTGACTTGGTAGCCCAGTAATCCCTGGTTTTGGTTTCTGTATCTGTTTTATGTTTCTCCAAGATTCTGCTCCTTGATTCTTGGACTCATGAATTCTGGGACGTTGTAAGCTAGTACACATCTGGAATGTCTATAGATTGTCAGAAAAGAATTACATAAAAACAGTTGAGATTATTTTTTATGTTTCTATCGCAAAATAGCTTGTGACTTTTATTATTCATCTCTGGGTTTTGGAAAATTGATTCAAAAGTATGAATTACAGACAATCGCAAAGCAACTAAGTAGCTTTGTAAAAAATACTAAATTGCCATATCTAACCTTCTCTGGCCCATGATCTTTAGTTCATCTAGAGAGGTCTTTCTGTTTGGAGTCCTTGACAATTTTCCTATTTGCTTAGGCTCTTATTCTTTATTCTTTCAGATCACTCTAGTAGCTTTTTATTCCTTCTGTAAAAAACGTATCACACGTTGGAAAGCTTAAGTAACAGAAACTTTTTTCCTGCAATAGTCAAGCCTAAACATCCCTGCTCAAAGTACTGTCAGGATTCATCTCCTAGGGCTTCTCTTCTTGGCTTGTAGAGGACTGTTTTCTCCAAAAGTCTCCAGCTTCTCTCTGATCAGACCTCGATCCTAAGATCTTTACGTAAGGAATCCAGTCATACTGGATCATGGCTTACCCTAGCCTCATTTATTTATGTCATCTGCAAAGACCAGAATCTGCCAACAGTTTGACACTTCTGAGTTAGTAGGCCAAGACTTCAGTGTAAAACATGAAGAGGGGCCAAATTCAGTCCAGGACAATCACAGTCTTTCAATCTTTTTTGTTTGTTTTTGTTTTTTCTGGTTTTGGTTTTTGTAGTGCTGGCAGTTTAACTTAGGTTTTATTAAACACGAAGTGAGGTCTTTCCAACGACACTATATCCTTAGCCTTTTTCATTTTATTTTGAGATAAGGACTCTCTAAATTGCTCAACTCGCCTCAATTTTGCCCTTCTCTTGTTTCCCCCTCCAGTTTCTGGGATTATAGGCACAGGTCATGGCGCCTGTGGTCTCACCGTCACATTCTGTACAATGCTTTCTCCAGGGCCTCCAACGATGCCCACACCTTCGTGCATTCATTCCTAGCTCTAGAAAATTTCTATTTTGCAACTGCCTTTCAAAATACATTATTTCCAACTTTGTGAGTACAATCTGCCTTCTATTCTATTTTTTAAATATCCTGGAGGGAAATGGCCACCTTTCCCTCATTTTCATTCTCCTTCTGGAGTGTTACCAAAAAAAATGTGTTAAGAAACTGATTTCAGGATGTCTTTGGTCATGAATAGCACAGGGATAGTTTATCTTTTTTTAATGACCTACAAACACACACACACACACATGCACACGCACATGCGCATACACACACACATACACTCATGCACACCTAACTAGCTTGCACAAGGATAAAAGAGTCTTTCTGTCCTCTTAACTAACAAAAATTCAAGACAAACTTTTCTTTTCTTAGCTCAGTATTCTCGTGTTTGAGTAGGAATAACTATATCTATTTTATACCACTGTGATTATGACACAGTGTAAGACAATACAGTATTATACTTAACATAGAACTAGTGTTCATATTGCATTTTAGGATGCTACCACCTTTCTTCTCTTTTACCTTCCATTCTTCTCACACAAATGCACATTTAGACATTTAAGATGTACATGATTTTATATGGCTACATCTAATAAATTCCTAGTATCTGCTCAGACTGTGTGGCCTATAACTTTCTTATTTTTCCCCAAAGAAACTAGAATAAGTTCCATAAAAAAAGAATATAATTCCTTAACCATTCATTGAATATTTCAGTTTCTTCTATAAAACTTGTCAGTATCAACATTTCAGAATATTCTTAAATATTAATTTATATTCTCATTAAGCAATTTTACTAAAAATGCTTACAGGTTTCTGAGTAAATCTATATTCTGGGTGTGTCCAAGGCACTTTGCATCATAATTTTGCATAGTGATCATGCAATGCTGATGCTGTTGTCAATTTTCATAATGAAAACTATATAATAAGGCAAATCAAATAAAATGTCAGCTAGCAAGTACCCCGACAGTGTGGGCATTTTACCTCAGGCATCTAAGTAACTAAACTCTGTGCTCTTTATTTCTTTCTATTTATTTTTTTCTTCATCTCAAAGAAAAAAATCACAGTCTAATGAAATATTATAGGACACTGGTAAATGCACCTTCTCCAAAATTATGTCTACTTGGGACATATGAATAGAATCTTATTGGAAATACAGTCTATGCTCCTGCAATTGAACACATTTTTCTTCTCACCTCCATCACCAAAAATACACATACAAAAGCACAGCTGATATAAAATTCTACCTTTAATCAGTTTGTGCTCCTTACTTTGGTATTGACTTTTATGGTTTTGACTTTGTTTTGAAACTGGGGATCGAATTCATGACCTCACACTTGCCAAGCAGGTACTTAAGCTGCTGAGCTAAATCCCTGGCCCGGTATTAACTTTTAATCAAGAAGTTATTTTTAAAACATTTATAGCATCCTAGAAAATGAATTCCATCCTTTTCGATACTACTCTCTTCCACCTCTCTACCTGGTAGTAACATGTCCCTATGTGCAGAAAGACAATAGCAAGAATGAAGACTAATGTTAAATGTTCCAGTTGCTTACTGTATCAAACATTAAGAATTTTTTCTGAAAAATGCATTTCATAACTTTCAAAAAGAGCACAGATAGATGTTGAGCAGATTTCCTTCTCTGCAAGATGCCCACTGAATACTTGGGCAAAGGACCAAAGGCACAGTCAGTTGGGATATCTGACTCATCTGGTCACACTTTATCACCCTGCTAGCTGCCTTTTTATAATGCTTTATGCATTATCTCATTTAATTTTTACAAGACTCTTGTTAAGAGGGTCCTATAACCATCATCACTTTATAGAAGAGAACATGAAGATTAGTAAGGCTAACAGTTCTCAGTGTTCTTATCCATTCTATCCCCTACATCTAGATATTTCATGAATAATCTAGAATTGTACCTCTCAGTCTGGAGGGGAGATTATCATAAAGATTCCTATGATAACAACTTAGCCTGTTTTCCCACAGGATAAGACTCTGAGAAAAGATCATAAGGATGATGAATATACTGTAACTTGAGGGATGGAGAAGTCAAACAGGGACAGCTGGTAGATTTTATCAGGTCAGCACTGCTGGAAGCAAAGGCAGCTCTGTTCTGGAGGAGATAAACAGGCAGTCATTGTGAATACCTGTAGCAGGTTTTCCTTCCTCAAGAAGTAAGGATTAAACCTCACTTCTCCAAGCCTTACTGGGTGAGGGGTAGTGTTGGCAGAGAGTTATTTCACTGCCAGTTTTGACTGGTGCCACAGGTTGCACGGGAGTTCTCCAACAAGCAGAGAAAGCCCCCATCAAAGAACAGCAAAAGCTGCCAGTGAGAAGTCTCCAGTGCTGTGTTGGGGATGTGTTCCGGGTAGCACTGTTGCCTGTCACAGAGAGCTTTCTTCAGCATCACCACTCACAAATAAAGCTTTTAAGAGAACAGGAGCAATATGTTTGTAAAGTAGGACAGATGTGACTAGAAGCCCAGGAAAGAAATAAAGAATACAATTGTAGGAATGTCTTAAGACCATTTATAAGTTTCAATAGAAATATGGCCTATTCATCTTTGTGAACAGTGGTGCTTTTATTATATTCTGTGGATAGATCAGGCTGTCTCTGGAGAGAAATATGAACTGAGTCATTTCTCTTTATGAATATATTTTATGTTGATTTGACTTAGGAATTTCTTCTATTTTCTCTTTCTTTCTCATTTGCATACTGTTTGATTCTCTTATCACACAGTACTTTCCACAGGATAAAAATCCATACTTAGAAAAATAATTCACAATCATACTATGGTAAGTAATATTTCATAAGTTCCCTATAACAAGCGTATTGAGGAATACCTCTCCATTCTGCACAGACTGGTGGCTTTCCTTTAAGGAACCAAACTATTTTCCAACCCCTGAAGATTTTAACCAGGAAATAGTACAAACTTTCTGTTTTTATAGGACCCAGGATCTCAAAGTATAAGTTATTTAACGTTACAGAAAGAAGATAACCTTCAACACATTTGAAGAAAAAAAAATTCTGTCTTGCATATTTTCAAGTTAATAATGTTTGCCAAATAACGAATGAAAGGACCTTCTAAGACATGATCTTTATGCTAATGTATCATACATCAATTATATGAAAAGGGGGAGAACTACATTCAAGTGTGCCAAGATGAAAAAGGGGAAAAAAATGCAGAGAGAGACAGAGAGACAGAGACCGAAGGAAGGAAGAGAGGGAGGGAGGAAGGGAAACAGGAGGGAAGGAAGGAAGGAAGGAAGGAAGGAAGGAAGGAAGGAAGGAAGGAAGGAAGGGAGGCTGGAAGGAAGGGGGAAATACTCTACTTGAATTTCCTTTCCCAGGAGAAATAGCAAATGACTCCTGCCTTCCAACAGCTTCTATTTTTCATTCATGTGCCAGCTCTGTGCATAGCCAAGTTCTGCAACCTAAGGCTTCAGAGCTTCTTTTCTATTTCAACTGGTAACACAGAAACTTGGGTGGCTGAGTGTGACAGGAGAGGACAAACAGAGAACATTGCCATTACTTTCTACAGAAAAAAAAAAATTAGAGCCATTATGAATTCACAGCTGATGAAAGGGGAAATATAAGTTGCCAATTACTTTGAAAGGGAATTTTTCCTCTTTGGCAGCAGGATTATGTATACACCACTTGATAACAAAAGAATGTTTTTATGTCTCTTAAATATGGTCACTAGCTGATGAGAATACAGTTATAACTTGCAAGTGATTTATCCTTGAAGGCCAAGGTTACATCAAATAGTCCCTTTTCTTAAGGAAAAAAAAAAAAAAAACCACACAGTTGGCAACTGTGTCTATTTATGATGAATGGTATTATGTTTAAGGTATTTTATAACCTAAAAGAGTAACATTTTCAAGTCTTAAGTAGAATAAAGAAAATTCTGTATTAAATAAAGAGCAAGAGACGTTTCCAGTCCATACTCAGTTCTACATTGGGAGCAAGGAATATTGGCAAAACTATGCTCTTTGCTAAGATTATACAGCATATCTGAAAATATGGAGTAGGCATTAGCATGGGTATGCAAATGGACTATTTGAGATACATAAGGAGAGGGATATAGAGAGGATTTGTGTCAGTAGTGGGTGCATGCAAGTTAGCATTTAGAAAAAAGTGACAAATTATACGGAGATGGCAGAGCATGGCAAGCCTGCCCAATGACATCATCACTACATGCCAGAAAATGGAAGACAGAACGAGAAATCAAAAATACATGGTTCTACCCCATGGCAAACTGCAAGCACCAGTCAGTGTTGACTAGAGATTGTTTTATTAGCGTTGCTCTGGATTGTTGCTTTGAAATTTGAAGTAGAGTTTAGGTTGAAGGTTTAATTCTTCTGGGTGGATAATCTCATCTTGTTTCTTTATTTTGTTGTTTTTCATGAATTTGTGATCTTTGTATAAGCACTTAGAAAGGTATTTGATAATTATTATTCTATTTTTACGTTTCTGGGATTTTTGAAAATCCAGAGTATGAATATTTGTTTAGGTATGTCCTTTAGCAGAAGTTAATATTTAGTCCAGTACCCACTTAATGAGTAATTCTCATGGCTCCAAATAGTTTTAAATATTGCAGTTTAAAGCAAATACCGTGGAGCTGTTTTCAACTGGAGGCTTTAAATATTTTGCAAGGCTCCCTTTCTAATTGCTTGGGCCATCCATGAAAGTAAGATGAAAATACTTTGCTCTGCAGAAGCCATGAAGTATGTTAGTGAAATACTTGAAAATATTTGACAAGAATGAGAAGTTTTAAACACGTATGCTCTGGACAATCCTGATTTCACATGTGATACAAAGAAAAACAAAGAAAAGACTTTTGTTCGCTTCAAGTACCTGACAATCAGAACATTCCCACCAAGTTTGACACCTTGCAGACATACACTGAGAGAAAAACTCAGAGTATCAGAAAGGGATGTTTAACTCTTTGCTTAATATCAGGAACTAACTCGTGTCTTTAAGACACCTTCATTATAAATAGTTTACCGTGCTCTATACTTTTAAGAAACCGTAGTTCAATAAATTTGGAAAAAGAACTGATTTTTTTGTTTTGTTTTGTTTGCAGTGATTTAAAAATTCTAGGGAGGCATAGTAAAGGAAGGAAAAAAAGACAGAACAAAGCTCACAGTTCCTAATCATGATGTATAATAATTTTGGGTACCTGGCATTTGCCAGAAACTCTGCCACAATTTTCCATGTATTAACTCACTGACTCTGCACGTTCTCATTAGGTTAAGTAACTTGCGTGGTAGTCACATAAATAACACCTCAGAGAAACCTCTCATGAAATGACCCCAAAGTTTTAAATTATTATTTGTGTTCTTCATCATAATACTGTGCTATACTACACTATAGAGAAATCTCTAAAAAATATGCTTAAGAAAATGATCTGATACAACTACACAGAAAAGAGATACATAGGATTTGCCCAAAATCTGATACATGATCAGCTTATTAAATGACCTGAAGTCCCTAAGACAGAACGTTTTCTGAACCTTAAACTCTATACAGTACATGTACATTTCAATGGGAAACTGTAACCACATACATGAAAATGACAAGTTCCATCATCTGATTCTCATGTTAGACAAATCATACCACCTAAAAACAGTCTTCATTTATACTTGTCAAACTAGAGAATGTTGATTCCCTCATATATTTTGAGGGTAATGTCATTTTATTTTCTGAAACCATTAGTCCAAACATTAAAAAGTTAATTGTTTCACTGACATAATTTTAAAATTATCTTTTCTTTCCATAGTGGAAAAATGAAACCTCAGAAAAGTGCTGCTGATTTTTATCATGAAATAGCTAGCTAAAAGATGCCAACTAAATAGCTATGCCAATTAAATTTCTGAAAATTAATAGCAAATATGACACTTAAAATACTAAAAAACTTTTTTATTAAAAATTGTAACTTCTTAGATCCAGGCCTGATGGTGCATGCCTGTAATCTCAGCATTTGGGAGACTGAGACAGAAGGATTGCTTTGGGTTCAAGACTAGCCTGAGAGGCAAAGTGAGCTCAAGACCAGCCTGAATTGTATAATGAGATCCTGTCTCAAAAAGACAAAAAATAAATAAAGAATTTTTTTTTTACTTTCTTCAAGGCTTAACTTAATTTGAATGCTTACTTTGTAGACACAACAAAAATAATCAAAAATGTGCATTTTAGAAATAACAAAATATTAAAACCACAGATCAATTTTATCTTTGTTTCACTGTTCTTGAAGTGTTTTTTACATGAGCAATTGACATTTGTAATTGGTAACTTAGGCAACACCTACTGTATTCATCAAAAATAGCAAAAGAAAAAAAATATATTGTACTTTTCTTTTCTGAAAAAGTGCACTCATGTGGTAATTTGTTATTTTACAGGTTTGGTTTCTGGTGGTAAATGATACAGGTTCAACTTCAAGTTTTTAAAAATCTCAATTACATAACCTTGGAAAATATACCTAATTAGGTTTCAAAAAGTCTAGATAAAAAATGTCCCTTCCTAATAGGGCTTTGCTAAATTAGTGAGTTTAACTGAAACTACTCTAACATCACTAACAGTTCAAGCACTTCATCCACCTTAGCTATTATTAATTTTTATGTGTCTCAAATTTGTAGAAGATAAGTCCTCTATCTACGATTAAAATACATCAGCAGTAACATTGTACAGGTGACTGGCTATCCTTAAAAACCAAAATACATTTGGTCCCAAGTAAGTGGGAAGTGAGAAATAATATGTACAACCTTTATGTTGATTTAACCTGAATGTTTTTAACCTGAGTCTTCAAATCCTACACAACTCCCAAAATCTACTCCAGAACAAGCTGGAAGGAATAGCTTTTTATTTCCCCTTCTGTTCCTGACATATTTTTCTCTGTTTTATAGTACCAAAGGTCTTAACATAAAATAGGAGAAAGTTTTCCAAAAGTAGGTAGATATTTTGAAAATCTTTTTTTTTTTCCCTTGGACTTCAGCTAAAAAGTATATTTAGAGGAAGTACAAATCCTTTCTAACCTCATTCAGTCAGTTGCTCACATTTTGAGTTGTAAGATTCCAACTGCACTCTCTGTTTATTGAACTCAGTGAGGCAAATGTCTATTAAAACCTCAGCAAGCAACTTAGAAACTATTAAAAACCCTCCAAAGGGACGTCACTGGTAAAGTCAGTCAATAAATTAACCACTGGGTTAGGCAGGATTGAGACTCATCTGTCTTTCTGAACACTGTTAATGAAGCCTACATTTTTGTACGTTAGTTGCTTCGAAACTGCCTGTGACACATGTTTCTTAGCTATTTTGCCTCGTGTCCAGGCATTAAGTGTCTCGTAGTTCATTAGAACACTGATGATGTGTAATTATCTCACAAAGGTTGTCACCAAATGGAAATTTAGAGAATAATTGTAAGAGCCGTAATTTTTCATTCAACACTCGCATTATCTGGGTATATTACATGGCCGCTCTTGCACAGAATGAAGAGATTTTGATGAAAAATGCAAAGATTGTCTACTTGAGCTATAAACTGTTTATTCATCCCAAGTAGGAAAATTTTAATATAGACACACACATAAAGATACTATTTCTTGCTCAGAAAACTTTTTAAATCTTAAAAATATAGCATTCAAGGTCATCTTTACAACGACATCAGATATACTCTCCCCCTTTGGTGGCATCTGTGAGTTATACCATACCATGAGCCACATAAGATGACAGAATAGGCTTTGAAATTATTACAGTTTGTATCTACATGTGCCCCCAAAGCCTCATGCAATCATGGGGGACAGACATTTGTGGTGGCTAAATCTAAAGTTTGTGAGTGACTGGTGGTCCAATGCTTGGATTAATGGTGTGAGTGCTACATCTGCCCTAGGGCAAATAGCCTGCATACAGTAGAAGGAACAGAAAAAGTCTTGTCTCTCCCACATTCTCCCTTACTGCTTTTGCTGTCTTCTGCCAAAAGAAACTATTGCCCTCTGCCATGTGCCACCCTGCATTGGAGCCAATTGAGTACGGACTAAAATCTCTACAAATTGTGAGGTAAATAAACCTTTCACCCTTTCACTTTGAGTGTTGGATATTTTATCTCAGCAATGAGAAAAGTAACTAAAGCAGAAATGGAGAACTATGTCTCATTGCCTCAAGTAGTACTCTGCTTAGTATCTATACTTACATATGGGGTACAATTACAAAGTCATCAAATTACCTGGGAAACTCATAGATTTATATATTATTATTTTTGCTAAATTACTTAGAATTAAAATCTTTTTTCTTTAATTTAATTAAGCATTGTTAGAATGTCACCAAAGGAGGTCTGAAAATGAATTCTGTCCTGGGATATAAAGCAAAGGTTAAGCAACAATGATAACCCCATTCATGTGTCACGTGTAGGCATTCTTCATTATGGAAAGCTTTTGGATAAAGTCTTCACTTTCAACAGTAACAATATAATATTCATAAAATCAGGACAAAACAATTGGGAGAGAGAAATCATATTAATGAGATCAGGAAACCTTTTAAAATACTATGATTTTTACAAAATATTATGACCGATACCACATATGACTTTAGTGCTTTATGTTACACTTTTAAAATTAGCATTTTGTAAGTCTACTCATATATTTTTCTGGGGGACAAGTCATGGAGTTGTTAGGAATGAGAAAGATTTTCAATCTGTTGTGCTGGTATCCCATAGACACTGCAATCATTTTTTGACTGAAGACATTTTAAAAGATGTATATAATGACAGATTATTATGAAAACAAAGAAGTCACAGATCATCACAAGAATGCCAAGTTCAATGACTTATATGACTTCAAATCTCATGAATAGTGGTAAAATTATGGTCTTTTAAATAACTATCTACTCACACCTTGGCACAATCCCTGAGACATTGTGAGTTTTCCATAAATTTTACAGAGTAAATGAATAAGCAAATGAATAACAGAATATATGAAGATGGTGCTAGGGTACAGTTAGGATTAGTTTGTTTCCTTAAATTTTTTAATCAATTAGACAAAATTTTAATTGAGAATAGATAGAGGAACTAATTAAAAAGAAAATACAACTCCATTCATTCTATGAGACTGATACCCTGATGGTAAAATCACACAAAAAACAATACTGGAGAAATATAGGAACCGTATTTCTATGAACAAGATGCAAATTTTCTCACCAAAATGTTTAAAGGTAATAAAAAATATATGAAGAGATAATACTTCAGAACCAAATGTAGTCTCAGAAATAAAATTATTTCAGAAGTAAAATTAATAATTGAATATCAACAAAGAAATGCACTATATTAAAAAGATAATGAAAAAGTTATATGGCTTTCTCAATACATGTGGGTGAGATGTGTGGCATAATTACGATTGTTTGCAAGAAAAAACAGGTGAACTACAAATTCAAGAAAATATCTTCTAATTATTAAAATATCCTAAAACTCTACAGCTAACATGATACTTATTTATGAATGTTTAAATGACTTTTTTCTTTAACATCAAGAATAAGACAATGGCAGTATTCTCTCACAACTTCTATTCAACATTATTTTGATGATCCTAGAAACTTCAGTAAATCAGAAAAAACAAAAGGAAATCAAGTTTGAATGTAAAAAAGTAAAGTTATTTGTAAACTGCATAATTGTGAAGAAATTCTATTTAAAAATCCTACATGGCTTAATAAGTTTATTAAAGTTGCAAGGTGTTAGATTAACATACAAAAAAGCATTTTGCCATGCAATCAAGAAGCAAACAAAATTTAAAAATTAAAATTCCATAGCTGTAGCGTCTAAAATATGAAATATATAGGTATAAACTGGCAGAAGACATATAAGATGTGGTAACTGAACACTACAAAACACACTGCAGAAAGACTACAATTCAGATTTAAATAAGTAGAGAGATAAACTGTTTATGAATCACAAAACTTAGTATTGGTTTAATATTAATTCTCCTTAACCAATTTACTTATTAATTATATAAACAAAAATACCAATGTTTTATTTTAGAAATTAAAGCCCAATTTTATAATTCATCTATGAGAGCCCAAGTTGAAAAAAGAATTAGTTAACATAATATACTGCCTACTTGCAAAACTTTTTTGTTGTTGTTGTTTTGTTTTGTTTTATTTTTTGGTTCAGGGTCTTAGTATGTACATAGTTTAAAATGCCCTTGAACTCACTGTGCAGTCAGGCTGATATTGGACTCACAGAGATCCTCCTGCCTCAGCTACCCAAGTGCTAGGATTACCACCATACCTAGCACTGCAGGATTTATTTTAAAACTAAAGCAAGTGACACTATATGGTATTGGTTTTGTCATAACAAATAGGTCAGTGACACAACACTGTTCACAAACGGGGAACATATTCAGCCACCTACTTTCCTATCTCTCTGTAGCTGTGAAAACTCAGTAACAAAATAAGAAACCAATAAAATGTGAGGAAAATAAGTGAATAGACATAGCACCAATAAGGGGGTATTTTTACCTTTTTTTTGTTTTTATATTGGGGATTGCATCCATGACCTCACGCTGGCCAGGCAGATGTTTATACTGCTAAGCTAAAGCCCCAGCCCTAAGATGGTACTCATTTTTAATACAGTTTTAAAAATGAAAACTAATCTTCTGAGATAGAAATTATGCATGTTTAACCTTGATTTATTTCATGTATGAGCTAAAGCTAGAGATAAACACCGAAGAGCAGCAGAAGGAAGGTGTCACAAAAAACAGGGAAACTTTTGAAAATCACAAATCTCTCTCTTTTTTTTTGATGTTACAGATTGCCTTACTGTTGTAAATCTGTTTCAAAATGCACCAAATGCTTTATTTAATATTACTTATAATTCAGCAAAGCTCTTAAAAAATAAACTCATGGAGAATAGATTGTAGGTTCCAAGGAATTAAAAGCACTTAAATATTTAGAAATCAACACAACTCGTCAAGGATGACGCAGACCTGTGATCCCATCTCTGTGGGTGGCTGAGGCAGTAAGGCTGGAAGCTGGAGCCAAGCATAGGCAGTATTGGAGCTTTATCAGATTCCTTCTCAGACCAGCAGGAAAACAGGACTGAGAATGTAGTCTACAGGCCCTGAGATAAATCCTTAGTACCTTCACCAAATTAATTAATTAATTAAAAAACAAAACAAAATCTTTCTAAAAATATACAAGAACATAGATGGTACATACCAGAAATGACAAGGGCATTGTTACCAAAACCTTCAGGTCCCAAGATGGTGTTACGGTTCCTGTCTAGCTATCTCCCCAAAGTCTCCTAAGATCATAGATGAAGTTTTTCAGAGGTGGCTGGATCTAGAGTGTGTGATGTTGGGATTCAGGGTGCGTGATCACTAAATCAATCCAACAATTGGGTTGGCATAGTCCTGGGTGTGGGTAACGGGAAGTCCACCCTGGTTGTGAGTGCCACCAGTCCTAAGGGAATGTATTCCGGATAGCACAGAAGGAACAGAAAGAGAGCTGTGGTCACTGCTGCTTATGACCTGATGCTTTCTGTCTCCTGCTTGCTGTCTTCTGCCTGCCATGGACTGTTTCTTCTCCGTGATACCCCTCTGCCATGCTGCCCTGCCTTGGAGCCAGCTGCCTATGGACTGAGACCTCTATAAGGTATGAGACACAGTAAAGTTTCCCTCCTTTAATTTTGGGTGTTGCGTATTTTGCCTCAGCAATGAGAAAAATAACTAAGACAGAAGATAATATGGAAAGCTAGAGTAATAATTTGATAACCAATATACAGGAACAGAGTCCCCAGAAAGTACAACTACCAAAATGACCTCAAAAATAAAATCATGAGGTCTTCTCATTTACTGAGAAACTCTCTCAAACAGTTAAAGAACGAACAGTTCGTTTGTTTTTCTCAATCCTTCAGGAGCTGAGCAAAAAAAAAAAAAAATTATCCTCCAATATTCCTCATGAATACAGATAGAGATGAATCCATATAGCAAATGTCATTCAGTTTTATTAGAAGGCTGGAAACAAGAATGCCCTTCCTCCATATTTTGATTTAATATGGTCAGTGAATTAAAACAAGCTGTAAGATAACAGTTTAGAAAGACACAGAGAGGGCCTGGGATTTAGCTCACTTGCAAGTGCGTGGTCATAAATTGATTCCAGGAAAAAGAAAGAAAGAAAGAAAGAAAGAAAGAAAGAAAGAAAGAAAGAAAGAAAGAAAGAAAGAAAGAAAGAAAGAGAGAAAAAAGAGAGAAAGAGAGAAAGATCCATTTGTCTAGATTCCACTAGGAAAAACACACAGTAAAAATAAACAGGGCCGGGCATGGAGCACAGGCCTGTGATGGCTTCACTCTAGCATGAGGCAGAAACATTTAAACTTGAAGTGAGACTGGATAGCTTAGTAACTTAACGAGACGATTTCTCAAAAACGAAACTAAATAAAATGAAACGAAACTATATTAAACTGGTTAGAAATGTAGCAGAACGGAAAGGCCACGGTTTCATTTCCAGTGTTCCAAACTAGCCAGGTTGCAAGACACAGGTTTAATATACAAGAGTAAATTAATTTTATGTACCAGTGGAAAAATTGTGGAAAGTTAAAATTTAATAGATGCTCTTTACAAGCATAGATAAAGAACTAAGCAAATGCCTAGACTAATTAGGAGGAAAGACCAGAAAAAGGCTTGTAAGCCCCATACTAGAAATAAGAAAACATTTTTGATGGACATCAGAGAAAGTCTCAATAAGTAGATATGTTACCTTCATAGAGCAGCGTACTTGGTATTAGTAAGATGTGTCAGAATTTAAGGCAAAAGAAAAATCCCAAAATAATCTTTTTCTGTTGTTGGTGTTACTGGGAATCAAACTCAGGAACTCACACTTGCTAGGCAGATGTTGTGCTGCTGAGCTATGTCTCTAGCTCCCTAAATTAATCTTAAAAAGAAAAATAAAGCTAGTGGATTTAGCTCAGCAGATTAAAAACTCCAGTATGGGTATAGTAATTAAGATAGCATGATACTGACTCAATGTGTCACAACTCTCTGATACACAAAGAAAAGCTCAAAAATAGAATCAGACACAATTGTTTTTCACAAAGATGCCCCAAAATTCCAGTGAAGGGTGGTGTCTGTTTAAAAACTATGCTGGAATAACTGTACATGGAAGAAAATAAAGAAAATGAAGCTCAACTTCCTGTCATAATATATAAGCATTATTTAGTTAGACATGGATTTATGGACCTCAGTATAGATCTAAATGTATCAACTACTAGAATACATTACAAAATGCTTTCACAGCATGTGAGTCAGTTTTGTATTTAATATACAGAAAACACCACAAATTAGATATTATCAAATTTAAAAGTTTTTTTTTTCTTGGATAATTTTATTAGGAAAGCAAGCAAACAGATCGATGTTTGATTTTTATTTATTTTTTTAAACATAGCATTAAATAAATAGTTCAGGTTGGTCTTGAACTCCTATAGCTCAGGCTGGGTCTGAGCTCAGCAATCCCCCAGCCAAATGCTGGGATTACAAGTATATAGCACCACACTTGGCTCAATGAAAATATTGATTTTAACTACACTTGAATCAGTGGAGATGGCCACTCCCCTGTTAAATGAAATTACCTCAGACACTCTCAGGTTTACTATGGACTCACTCTCAGTGGATACTCACTGCCCCATCTTGCTCTCCATATAGCATAGAAGATTGCATTTAAAAGACACTAGAGCTTCTTGGAGAAACTATATTCCAGTTAGGGAAAGCGGGTATAGGAAACTGATTTTAATACACGTAATAAATAAAAGTCATTTAGTTTAGTGGTAGAAAGGGGGGACAAGAGAAAAATAATGTGAATTACGTAAAATTCATAAGAAAATCAATCATTAAAACATAAGAAGGAAGCAGGTATGTGCCATCTTTGGAAGAGGTGCACTAGATCACTGTCCTTTGAACTATAGATCGTGGAGTGAGAGAATCACATTTTATCAAACAAAAGTTTTGCGGGGCTAGAGATTTAGTCCAGCTGCTCAAGCACTTGCCTGATAGGCGCAAGGTCGTGAGTTCCATTCCCAGTACAAAAAAAAAATAAATAAAATAAAGTGTGTTTAAAACAAAAGTTTTACCTCATACAATGGTCATTATTGAATTTTACAAGTATTAGTGGCCAAATATTTGCAAGAAAGCTGGCAAGATTGCACTGTATCATTGATTGCTGCCTGAACAAAGTATTCCTTTACTGTCACTAACTGTAGGACAGCCAGCATTGGCCAGATTCGACATGTTTGCCACAGCTAAGCTAAATCTATCCTACATTTGCACCTACCTGTCTCCATGGGAAACATGATATCAAGGCACAGGCTCAGTGATGCAGGAGGTAATCAGAATACATAATGTGCAGAACATATTATAAGACCACAACTGTGGTGTCTTTAACAAGTCAGTGGCATGGAAACAACATCAAGATAGCATTGTCCAGATGGCTTTGATGACTAAAAGATCCGAAATTGACACAATCTGAAGTGATTCTTCTTTTAAAACAGTAAATAAAAAGTTACAAAAACAAACAAACAAACAAACAAACCTGTCACAAAGGACAGTTTGGAGCTTTTAACGGATTGGACTAGAGTTTAGAAGGCATGAGTAATGCAAAAATGATACTACTGTTTTGGTGCAATAATCCATTTTGACTAGACAGAAAACTAAATTTTATTTGAGCTAATGCGGAATTATTTAGGAGCGAAGGCCTCCTTTAAGTGTGCTATGGCTTCAATGTTTGTATGTCCACAACAATTCATCTTGAAACTCATTCCTCAATGAAACAGTACTAAGACAGAAGCCGGAAGGAGTCACATGTCTCCCAGTGCTCTAACTGTATGCACAGGGTTACTACCTGTTGAAAGACCTGGAAAGAACAAGTTAAGCTCCATTTTACCTCCCCTGATGTGAATATTTAAGAACGAACTGGCATCTTAAAAGCAGAGAGCAACTCGCATCACACCGGGGCCTGCTGAAACCTTGATATTAGAATAGTCAGTCTGGTAACTAAAAGAAACACATTTTAGATTTTTATAAATTATCCAGTCTCTTGTATGGCTTTTTAGCAGTAATAGTAGATTAAGATGGATCCTGATTTGACTTTGGTGGTTTACATCAGTGAAAGTCATATAGAGAAATATTGCAAAATAATGTACAGAAGATATGGACAGAAGAAACATAACTAAATAATGATTAAGTTTAGCCAATGGGGGTTGGGATGTTTATTTTCCTTTCAAAGTGCATAATTATACATAGTTATACTAAAATCATGTGAATATTTTTGCTGGAAATATGTAGTAATTTTAATGTTTTGTACCAATATGAAAATCAATCCTTTCCTAACTATTACTGCCCTTATCCCAAATTGTAAATGTCTAGCCGTGTGAATTAGGATTACACTAATAGAGTCCCAGAGAATAAAGTTAGGTCTGAAATTGGAGAAGTAGAATGTCTCGTATTCTTAATAATTGGTTATCTTACTATGAAGAATTTCTTAAGCCTATGAGAAGAGAAAATAAAATTCTGGAAAATCTAATGGGAAGAAAGCTATGTGGAGCCATAGAAAAAACATGGGCTTTGGAATCAGAGTTGAGTTAACTTAGTTGCTGGGCCACTTTCAAGCAAATAAAATTTCTAAGATCTTTTGTCCCTTGTATACAAAATTAATATGACAATGTACAACTCTCACAGCAGTTATGAAGGTTTAAAGAAATCATGATATATGCGGCATACTGTGAGGACACATAATAGCATAACAATGATATCAGTATAGAGGACGTCAAGATAATTCACCAGAAAACAGCTAAGAAGAGACAGGCTGTGCCATTAATAATAGAAGTGCTTTATATTTACAGCTCAGGGTCCCTGTGATGAATGAATGCAGTGTCGGGGGAAAGATGATCACAGTCATTTCTCTGATGAGTAGCAACGAAGCTCCAGCAATCATGGTCTGCTAATTTATGCTATTAGGAAAACAACAGGGGGCAAGAATTTGTTCAGTATAAAGAAATGTAATATTTATCAGTTCTCATTAGACAGTGCATGTGGTTTTGTTCTTGTTAAAGATGGCTGATATATTACAAATTAAAATCAGGAGCAAAAGGTAAATGTATTTTGTAGCTAGATTGCCACATAAATTTGTGTGTGAATAACCAAGTGGTACCTTACTGAAAAGTAAATAGGGTAAATGATTCGTTGGGTGTTTCATGTGGAATCTGAATAAATCAAGTCTTAACAATTGTAGATGAAGAAAACTTAAAAGTGATACTGAACATCAGGTTAATTTTGTTCTATATGTCTACAGCATTATTTATTTATTAAAGAGACTGGATGAATCTTTCTCATCGTAGAAGTTAGGAAAAGATGAACAACTCTGCTGAAACTGAGAAACAAACAAATCTCCAAATATAACTTTTAAAATTATACTTTTAAATTCATCAGAGATTCTTGAACCAAGGAGACTTAGATGAACAAAAATTTTTAAGAAAGGAAGATCATTTCTTCTTGTGGAGTCATTTGCCAGTTATGGGTATGAACAGATGAGCTGACAAATTCCAGGGCCAAAACATTGGTGAATAGAAAGGAAACCAACAGATTCCAGAAGGTATCAGAGCAAAGAAGGTTCAAATATCACTTGGTACAAGTTCTTGGTCAGTATCACTCATGGGGCCATTTGCTGAGTTTGGTTTATACAGGCATCAGAGGAACTTAGCTATATTTTAAAAGCTCCTAAGAGGCTGAGCAAAACCCACTACCTCCTACTACTTACGAAACAGCCATTTCTCCTTTTAGCCAGCCCAGAGATGGGCTGGGAGTTCTAGAGGAACAAATTTTCTGCAGGTTTTCAGAGCTGAAGAGATACCTTCCAGTCAAGCATTCAAATGTAAACCTAGGAGCACTGATACCTAAACAAATCAAAACTGAGATAAAGTGAGTCTAAATAAAATGGCAAGGTGACCCCAAGTCATCTTATTTCCTGACATCCTCATCTATCCACATTATCTTCTTAGCAAGAAAAACAAGAAAGAAAACTCTCTGAAAGTAGATGAAATCACCAGGAATCTCTACCTTTTTAAATCTAGAAGTTCTAGTATGGAAGTAAAACTGGCAAACCATTCAAGACAGAAAGTATGTTTGAAGATCAATAGAAACCTATAGATAATAGAAGCAGATTAACTGATAGTTCAGATGCTAACATTATTTTTTAAATTTATTTCAGTATAGTTTCTAATTCACCCTGGTTTCTCCCTTGGCACATTAAATAGTTAGGAATATAGTGTACAATTTTAAAATATCTATAGTAACTTTCCATGTTTTCTACCATTACTGATTTCTAATTTCTTACAGTTGCCACCCAAGAAGACACTTGACATGATTTCAGTTCTTTTAAATTTAGTAATGTCTTCAATGATCTAGAATATGATCTATTCCAGAAATGCTCTACGTGACACTGAAAAGTATTTGTGTTCATATATAAGTGGGTGAATTGCTTTATAGTTTCATTAAAGCAGTCAGTTTCTTTGGTGATATTTTCTTTAGCTACTATATCTACTTTGGAAATGGACTTTTAAAATTTCCACCTATTATTGTTGAAGTATCTATTTCACCATTAAATTCTTCATCTCACTGTTTCATATGTTGTAGGTACTTATTGCCAGGGGAATATGTATTGAAATTTTTTAAATCTTTTCCCTGGAGTATGACTCCACTATTAGTATGAATTATCTTTACTGCATTTAGGGAAAATTTTTGGTTTAATATCATTACTTTTTCCTGATATTGTTAGTCACGCCATCTTTCTTATAGTTTGTTTGTGTGCAATGTTTTTTGATGTCTTGTTAATAAAAACTTACTGAATTTTGTTACTATCAACATATTTCAGTTTGAAGTATGTTTCTTGCAGACAGCATATACCTAAGCATAGGATTTTATGCATTCTGCTAATCGCTGTCTTAATCTACATATATCTAATGTATTTATAATTAGGTAGAACTTCTCTGCTACATTGTTACTGGTTCTATATATCTCATATGTTTTCATTTGTCTATCCTTTTAATGCTTTCTGTAATAAGCATTTCCTACTTACTATTTAATTCTCTTTTCATTACTTTTAATAGATATATATTTAATTGTTTGTTAGAGGCTGTCCAGGGAATTAACATTTAACTTATCCTTGTTTAGATTAAACTTGTTTAAATTTAATTAGTATGCCAAACTTTCTTTTATATATTTGTTCTATTTTTCTTGTTATAAAAATTATGTATTTATCAACTATGTGTGCAAATTGAGTCCATCAACACAAAATAACCATTGCTCCATGCAGTTTGCTTTTATGCAGCAGAGTTATTAAAAAAAAAAATGGAGGGCCAGAGATTTAGCTCAGTGGCTTAAGCACCTGCCTGGCAAGCGCAAGGTCGTGAGTTCAATTCCTGGTACCAATAAATCAATAAATAAATATTTTTTTTGAAAAGGGGCCAGGGGTTTATCTCAGTGGCATAAGTGCCTGCTTGGCAAACGCAAGGTCATGAGTTCAATCCCCAGCACACACACACAAAAAAAAACTGGACCCATATTGGGCTGGGGATTTAGCTCAGTGGCTTAAGTGCCTGCCTAGCAAGCACAAGGTCGTGAGTTCAATCCCCGTACCAAACATATATATATATATATATATATATATATATATATATATATATATATATTACCATTATCTTCTCTGTCCATATATACTGTTGCTCTTTCTGGAGTTATTTAATTTCATGCAGATGTGAGTTATTATCTGATGTGGTTTTATTTTTTTCAGGCTACAGAACTCCTGAGGACATTTCCTTGAGGTCAAATCAAACAAAAATAAAATTTCCAGATTTCCATTTTCCACAAATCTCTTGATTTCTTCTTTATTTTTGACAAACAATTTTGCCAGATTCAGCTTTTAAAATTTATTTTTCAATTCTTTGAGAATTTACTCCATGGTTATGATTGGAAATCAATGAAGCTTAGTGGTGATCCCTTCAACATGAGGAGTTCTTTCTTCCTTCCTTCTTTCAGGATTCTATCTTTGATTTTTTGACAGTTGCATTATGATATGACTAATTATACATCTCTTTTGGTTTATCCCATATGGGTTTCATTGAACATTTTTGATGCATAAATTCCTTTTGGTTATTATTTCTTCAAAAATTCCTTTGGCCCTTTTCATTATCTGCCCTCTGTTTTGCATCCCCTGTGTCACACACACTTAATAATGGTCTACATTCTGATGTTTTATTCTTTATTTGCATTCTTTTTTCTTGCTGTACTTCATACTAGATGATTTCTAATGACTTTTCTTCAAAATGGCTGATTTAATCTTCTCACTAACCAGATATATGTATTAACCTCTTAAGTATCTAATTCTAAAAATTTTTTGTTATTGTAATTTTCAATCTGAAAAGGTTTTCTTTGGTTCTTTTTAGAACTGTTTTCTCATACTCTGAGAAGCTAAGGTAAGAAGTACAAAAGTTTGCGTCTAGCCTGTACAATTTAGCAAGACCTTGTTTCAAAATAAATAAAAACAAAATGAAACAAAATGGAACCAACATAAAAAGACAGCTAAGAATGTAGCTCAGTCTGCAGAATTTAGGTTCAATATCCTTCCATCCAAAAAAAGTCCCTGCATTAATCATTTCTATTCATGTGGATATTGCTTTTATGTTAGCTTTTTAAACCTATTTTAAGGAACTGATTTATAGTTTGTTTGTTTTTTATAAGCCATGGAAATGTAGCTCAGTGACAGACTTCTTGCCTATCATAAGGAAAGTCGTAGATTTGATTTTGAGTACTCTAACAACACAATAGCAACCACAACACCTGAACATTATTTTTCTAACAATTGGATGTCTGAATTTTGTTAGATATTTTTCTCTTAAAATCTTCTTGACTGAAAGTGTGACTACTGTTTCCTTGTTTTGTCTCATAATTATTTTCTTAAAAGCTAGACATTTTAAGCCATATGTGCTAAGTCTAGAATTCAAATTTGCTCCTACACCACAGTCATTTTTTCTTTCTTTCTTTTTTTCTTTTTTTTCTTTTTTGCTGTTTGTTATTGGTAGTGTTTATTCACTCAGGGTTTTTTTTTCCCTGAACTAATTCTTTAATTCTTTGTCTTTTGCAGCGCGTGAACTCACTGATTTTGTTAGTGATCTGTAAATGAAAGGATACAGATCTCCTGAAATATCTTGCACCAATTAGACTTCCAGTTTTTGCTGGAGGTATATTTTTAACTCTCACCCTGTAGTCAAGAATCCATTGGTCGCCTTTACTTGCTGTTTGTGCCAAGTGTCATGGTCAGTCAGATGTGATGACTTAGGGACTTCTCATCGTTTTTCTCAGCATGTACACAGCCCTATGCGTTCATGTGACTTAATAGACTCTCAGAGATATGTCATAGCTTTTCAAAGGCTCCAGGGTTATTTCATTCCCTAGCTTTTCTATTTAAGCTTTTTAGTCAGTCTATTGTTTGTACCAACTGTTACTCAGTGCCTCTGGCAGCTATGAAGCTAAATGATTCCCTGTAATTTTTTCGTTTTTGGACAAACACCACCAGGCACCAGGCTTTTGCACTGGGGGAGCTCCAAGTCAGACCAAATTATGACAGCCTCATAAGTAAGGATTTTCTTGGAGAAACTGAACAAGTCAAATAATGACAATGCTGTGGGAAGAAGGCTTTCAGGAAGCTCCGGACCTATTCTTGGTTCTCCAGTGGCTGGCCGCCAGGCTGCTGGATTTCACTGAGACTGAGGGCTGTTAGTTTTTGAGGGCACCATGAAGCATGAAATGAGGAGATGGGGATAAGGCAAGTTCGACTGCTTCAAAATCATGCAGTTCTTAAAGAGATTTGGATATTTTTTCCTAACAAAATGTTTTTGTGATTGCTGAAAGTGTTTAGTCAAGTTCCAGAATTCTGAAAAAAAAACTTGATTGTAAGATTTTTTTCTCTGTTTTTTCTTGTTTTCATGGAGGAGAGAATTGGTGATACATATGCTGCCTTTTTCATTGACAAGCCTCGTTGTATATCACAGGTAATATGAGAACATTTTAGGATAACTATAATGGATATGTCAGGGAAGCTGAGAAAAGAAATGGGCAAAGTATAAGATTGGAGAACTAGATTATAAAAAATGGAAATCCATGAAAAAAATCAAATAATCAGTCTAATAGGGAATAACATAACATGTAACACTAGAAATTCAAGGAAAAATTGCACAGAAGATTAATTGAAAGACACAATGTTATCCATCTATTTAAAAACTCAGAAAAAATGTTTAACACAGCAGATATCAAACTTACTGAAATTTAATACCAACAGAAAGACCTCAACAAATTCAGAGAAAAGACCTATTTGTTTTAAGTTACTAGTAAAAGATGGATGTGGAGTTTTCTTAACTATTCTATCATGCTTAGTTAGGCTTCACAATTGAAAAAAGAAAATGGGTAGAAGAAATTTTCAAGGCAATAATGAGAAAGGATTTCCTACTACTGATGCAAAGATTTAGAACACTAGGTAAACTCAAATAGTTCACCACAATTATATCGAGGTGTATAATAGCCACACTGACGAATCATAAAGATAATTAAAATAAGGTACATGATTATCAAAAGATAAACAGTGGAACTAACTTACGTCATTTCCATAGAAATAATAAAAATGAGAGAATAGTGAAAACGTTATCTTTAAAATGCTCACATAAAGTAATATCCAATCTGGAATTCAAAGTTCGGGTAAATGTTTTCAAAATGATGGTGAAACAAAATTAGACTACAATACCAGACTTCAAAATGAAGTGAAATGTAAGTTTTCACATTAATGAACACTGACAACCAAAAATATCATAGAAAGAACAGACAATTAAATATAAAATTTTTCTTGATGGTAATCATGAAGAAGCTTTGTAAAATACTGTAAGTCCACCCTCTGAAAGCAGGACAGCTGTACCTAAGGAGGTAAACGAATTACAACTAGGAGCTAAATAACACTGACCACAGTAGTACAAGAGGTGAAAGAAAAATAAGCTCTCAGTAATAATCTAGGATCTCAAGTCACACTCGTTAGTGTTTGTTAACTAGTAACAGATACTTAATTTCTAATGAATGATGATATTATGTTTCAGGACTATAATAATATTAAATAGAAGGGATTTATAGATTTCTACTCATATCCAGTAAAGACTTGTTTTCTCCATGAAATGAAATGTCCCATTAGAGAAGTGAAACTGTAAGCCTTTACTACTCACTTCTCTTCTATATAAATGTAGACGTTGGTGGTTTTTTTAAAGATCAAAACAGAAGAGAGTATTGGTGTACTGGGTATCTGAATTGGGAGGCAATAAAACAGAGTAAATTATTCAATACAATATAGAATAGAATATTTTTATTAGAATGTAGTAAAAAAATTGAACGATAAGGACCTGAAAACACATTTCATCAGCTTCTTGTTTTGTCAAGCAGTGTATGTTTTCCTCCTCTTCCAAACTGGGAAAAATAGGCGGGTAAATGGATGAGAACTAGAGTACATCTACCAGGAAAAAGTATTAAATTAAAATACTGAGCTACACATTTTTCATTTCAAAAGTGTTTAAGAGCTTATAACAAAGCATATGACTTTACTTTTAGCTATAAAGTAGGTGTTAATTTTCAAAAGGCCTTATACCTTAACCCATTAGAATTAATTCAGGAGACTCACATATAGGCTCATAAAAAATATGAGGTTCTTGGATTAATAAATAATATTTTAAAGGTGAGAGAGCCACATTTTTATCTTGTTAAATTAAAGCAGGTGGTACATAAATATAAAATGATGGGTAAATTTAAGAACTTTTTCTGAAGAAAATACATCAAGAATGCCACTGATATCACTGCAACCAGCAAAATGTAGTTTTTGAAAAGGAATCAACTTCTGCCTTCATTTAAAGGAAAATCATATAAAGGATAAGACAATTAGGAAACCAAGGAATCGTGTCTAAAACTAATGTGGCAAGTGGATGATAATGTAGGCAACAGCAAGAAGATTATTTTGGAAAAGTGTTAATTATCTTCACACTGTGGAAGCTACAGTGTGGAAAGGTGAGGGATCAGGATAAAACTCAAAAGCCGGAAAAAAATCCTGTTTAAACCTTAATTCTCCTCTTCCTCGACAGTTTCAGAATTGAAACACCCCAGTAGTCATGAAGCACGTGCAACTCTGTTAACAGGACAAGTGGCCACATTGCAGAGTAGAAAAGCCACATGCCCACATAGACATGATTCGTACAGCAGTGGCTACACAATTACTGCATATATTATCCGACCAACCAGGTAGCATTCTGCTTATCTTCATGAATACAAAACTCCTCTTTTTAGAGCCCAAGGCCTGATTTACACCATTCAGATCACTGACACAATGTCCCAGTTAAAAGGGTGAATATTTGGCTTCCTGCTCAGACTTAACAGTGCCAACTGCTTTCCACTGATTCTCTTATCCTTTGAAATGTAGAAACCTTATTTTACTCTAAAAAACTCTGAAGATATGAAAGAAAAATATATTTTTCAGACTTTGCAGGGATGTAAATTAAAATGCGCTGGACAACTTGCCGTCCACTTTTTCTGCTTTTATACAGTTTTAAGATCAGAGACAAAGTGTATCAAGTACGAATCTAGAACCCCTCTTAATGTAAATCATTGTAGAGGTGTGTTCTCAGATAGTGAAAATCATATTTAGTTGGCATGTTAACATTTTGATAAAATTTACAACTCTAAGGTATTTCAGTGAAGAATATGAGTATTTTCCCATTGTTTAAAATGATATGTTAAAAGATATTTGGCTGAATTGTCCTTTTTCAGGTGGGAAATATAAAGATATCTTATGAATATTTACATATAAATGTTAATTTAAAACAGCATGTGAACAATTAGATTAAATGAGAGTTTTAGTGTGAAATAAAGAATGATTGATAAATTTAGCAATTTTGGTCCTGTCAGCCAGGGAGATGTCAAATCCTGCTGTGAATTTAGCTATTCAAATAATTTTCTTATCCTAGCAATAGTCAACTTTTAATTAAAAAGTTACAAAATTTACAGTCAGAAAAAAGCCTCATATTCAAATTAGTCTGATATATAATGTTCAGAATGGGAAACAAAGGTTTTTAATTGGTCAAAACTTCACCTCTATAAAATGTCTTACATTACAGTATAGTAGATTCTTGTACTGATAGTCACAAAATTTTAAATGGCTAACATGATGGATTTTTCTATATTTGAGGATCTATTTGTATGGACTAATTTGTAATCAATATGGAAATAAATCACGAGTCAAAAAATTGCCCAATCTTCTAAAATATATGTGGCAGAAAATATTCACTGAATTTCAAATGATACTTTTTTAGTGCCCGTATTTACCGATTTCACCAGCAAATGACAACTTCCAGCTTCATTTACTAGGTCTCAAAATGAGCCCAAGTTAGAAGCAAATTGCCTCCGAACAGTATATAATTCCATGAACTACTAGATGCCTATGGAAATTCAGAATGGATAATTACACAAGTTTAAGAGAAGGAAAAAAAAAATACTACAAGCAAAGTCAGTACTTTTCAAGCCAGGGAAAATAATCATTCTCTTCCACTGAACCCAATTTTATCTCTTGCCCTGTTTGTTGTCAACATGTTTAGGATTTGTCTTTCGTGTGTGTGGATTGCTTTATTTCTCTTTGTTGTTACCAGTCTTATCCATTCTTCTAACAATAGAACTCTCAGGAGAACATTTTCTCTAATCCTACTCCCAACTGTTAGTTTGGTTTGTTTATCTACTTTCTTGACTCACAGCCCAAACCTTCTGTATCAGTTTTATTCCCAAGAAGCGGAGCAGGACGAAAACTCGTATGGCAATTTTAGAGCCATTTGTTATTGTGGCAATGAGGGATCTGTATGCTCTGCACAGATTGTCAGTTTGTCCTATGACAGGAGAAAGGGTAGTTAGACAAACAGAGAATTCTTGGTTTTCTATTCCAAAATCCTGGCACATTTCATATCTCTGATAGAAAAGAAAGTGAAGGATACCAGAGTCCTGTTTAGTTGGAGATGAATATTATTTTCTTTTTCCTTAAGAATTCTCAATGAGTTAAGGAGAATAAGTTTTCAACTTTGCACTCCTAACATATCTGACTCACACATACCCTGACTATACAAGTTTGTGATGCTTGTTTAATATGCATTTATCAAATTTCCCAGTTTCCTCAACTACAAACAGAGGGAATAGAATGAAATGAACATTTCAAAGGCATCAAGTTCTAGTTTCCTCATTCCATGAGATACTCAGATTAATGAAACAAAATGAATGCCATCAGTTGGTTTCCTTAAAGAACATGATAATGTGTTCTTTTCTTTCTTTCCTGGATCCATGGATGGTAGTTTGCAGTTTCTTGAAGCAGGTCATTTCCGAGTGGGATTTACTTTAGTGGGTCATAGGTTTTTGATTTGTTTGAGTATGCACCACTCTTTTATCACCTATAAACTTATATATGGTTTATCTTATTATTAATCCTTTCTTAAAATAAGCATTGTTAATGACTTGTCATATATCTATTAGTATCTCTGTGTATATCTTTAAGTCTGGAACTCTGTGTATACCTCTGAATATTTCTCCTTGGTTCCTGTTTCCTTCCTTTCTTCCTTCCTTCCTTCCTTCCTTCCTTCCTTCCTTCCTTCCTTCCTTCTTCTCTTCCTACCTTTCTTCAGTGCTGGGAATTGAATACGGGGTCTTACACAGAGTAAGTAAGTACTCTACCACTGAGTCTCATTTTCAACATAATTGCAGTTCATTTTAAAGTAGAACTACCTTTATTCAGTGCTTTCTTTTGTTCATCAACTTTTAGAAAGTTATGCTGGCCCCTTGTGGGAATTTTGAAACATAATTTTCTTTTTGGCATAGGAACTCACATTTTTAATACAAACATAATTACAATTTATTTTCCCATTATTTTTCCACATTCATTTTGCATATTTGAGATCATGAGGGACTTAAAAAATTATCTTGTCCTGACACATAATATTATGCTAAAAGTCTTTTCTAGGTTACCTCATAGTTTCCAATGCAATTATTTTAATGCCTGAAATGGTCTAATTTGAGGTTGTACCTAAATTTTCTAATCTATTTCATTCTGTTGGATATACTGGTAGTTTACAACATTTCAGTATTAAAAAGGTGATTCAATCAGCAAGTATATGCAAATTTTTTCTTTATTCAAGATAGACTTGCATTTCTAGTTAATGAATTTTAGATTAAATTTAGAGTAGCTACAAATCCACATCATCACTAATTGTCAACTGCTTCTTTGTCTCCCTGCAGTCCTTCTACATACCCCTCTTCTTTAGTTGTTTAACTTACAGTTTTTCTCTAAGTTTTAGGTTAAACATCACTTCTTTAGGGAATCCATCTTTAATTTTCTCTGACTGATAGACAGTCATTTCCACAATTAAGCATTCCACCTTCCTCCCCTTCAGGTTTGCTAAAAATAGTATATGCCTAAAATTTGCCTTTTAGGAGATTCTAAGCATTATGAAGACTGGAAACATATTTTTTCTTGCTCACCATAATAATCCAAGTTTTCAACAGTAGATTTCTGATCCATTTTTAGACATACAACAGATCTTCCCAAATGTTCATTTGAGGAAAGGATTAAGAAGATAAAACCAGATAAAATTTATAGGTTAGAAAACAGTACTGTACATAGTAAATGACTTTCTTGAAGTATTTTAATTCCAAAACCTGCTTCATAAGAGAAGAACTTAATTGAAACTCAAATAGGTTTAATGCAAAATAATATAGCCACTACACAAGTGGCTATTTTTACACAAAAGGTAAGTCATTAAAGCATGCACAGAAGTTTTTATTTTACTTATATGATCTGCTTTGTTTCTTTTTTATAACCTTTCCCTAACTGCTTCTTTTCTCATAGTTGGATGCAAGAGTATGGAGAAGATCCATCTCAGCATCTTTTCACAGTTGCCTTAGGGAGATTTCATCAAAATTTGTCTATATATTTTCTGTAGAAGTAGATAGTAAAGTTGATAATCAAATAAGTGACTTTAGGGAAGTTCAAATTAAGAATAGCATATATAGACACATGTTACACAAACACATTCACATTTGAGGCATCAAAATACTTTTAGAGCCTCTAAATATATACAAGTTTGTTGAATTAAGTACCTCAGGTTTTTTATGCCAAGAATCCTATGATTATTTATAGGCAATACAGACTATAAGAAGTACAAATGACCGGCGTTGACCACTTAACCTAGTAATTTTCATTTATCCTTTTTTGTTTTGAAACTTGCTTCTAAAATGATTTGGATGAAGATTTTTTTTTTGCCAGTACCTTATTTCTTTCCTCTAAAGGATTTGACACTAAATATTTGATGAAATTTCTAATTTCATTTATTCATTCCTAAGACCTTTACAAAGAAAATATGCATAGTACTGTGATATTTAATACAAACATATCATGAGTAGAATATACTGAGGAAAATAAGAGGAGAAAAAGATGTAAATATAGTAGCATTAATATGTGTTGTGAGGAAAAAAAGGAATAATGTGCGATGGAAGCACAGAGAAAGCTTCATATTTAAACATGTTCTTCATGGTAAAGAGAGATCTTAAAGTACAGGATCGGCATGGGCATTAAAGGCAAAGGGGAAATCCACCTGAGGAAAAGGCAGTAAGCGTGCACCAAATTATGACAATTTTCCTGTGGCAGGAGTCTAGCATCTAGAATTTGGTAAGAGTTAACTGTTGGCCATATTTTTAAGAATGTTCTGAAAACACCATAAAAAGACAAAATTAAGCAAACACAAAAACAAAAATCCACTGAAATGTGAGACAGGAGTTTTATATCTAGAGAATAAGATGGGGACAATCAAAATACTCCTCATGAAATTGAAGGAAGGTGAAAGACATTAAAGGCAAAGACATAAAAATAACGAAACCGTGTCTGAAACAGAATATAACGATCGTTTTGATCAGCTCTGTGAGTGTCAGATAAGAATGGTTTTAAATTTACTTAAAGGACAGTTGTACAGGGCCACAGGGCAGTGAAAAGGAGACTGCCTGACCTCTGAGTGAGCCCTGGATGTGAACAATGACTCAGTTCTATTTGCTAAACACGGGGCTTTAATCCAGTCACTTCAGCTCCAAAAGACAGTTTCCTCTTCTGATTAAAACAAGTGTCTCTGTGAGTATTCAAAGGTCCATCAAACAGATGTTTTCCAGTGTCTTGAAATACTGCAAACTTGCAATAAATCTGTTACTATAACAATTATCAGCTCAGAAATGGTAAAGTCCTAAGACTTTCCATTTATTTTGCAAAGTTATTGAACTTTTCCAGGTGGATTAGATGAGATTACATAGATAGTCACGTGTTGATGTTTTATTTTTATATCCTTCTGTTTCTCCAACTAATGCAATTATAATATATTCAGCAAACCTTTATTTAGTAACTGTCTCAAAGTGCTTCAGGCCACTCTAAGAGAATCTTTGCAACTGACAAGTTTATAGATATATTTCTTAGTGTCCTAGAAGTTAGGAAGTAGAAAGTGGAAGAATCAGTATCTGGGAAGGGCTTTCTTGGTCCGTCACCCCACTGCAGAAGGCACAAGTGTGGGAGAGCTGAGGAGGGGGAGGCCTGACTCACCCTTTTATCAGGAACATACTCCCCATGACACCAGCCCCCACCATGACAATGGCACTAATCTAATCAACTCTTAAATGTCCCGCCTCTCAACACTGTTGCTTTGGGGATTAAGTTTATAGCATATGAAATTTAGGAGATACATAAAACCTCTGTAGTACAAACTATATACCTGTAGTCTTTCAAATGCTCAGGCTGACCACATTTAGAAGGGAAGAATTTCCCAATCAAATACAAGAAAAAAAAACAAAAACACTAAACTAAAATCAAAATGGATCAGTGATGTAAATATTAAAGCAGAGACACTAAAGATATAAAATAAAATAAAATAAAATAAAATACCTAAATCTGCTGAAAGGGAGAATAGTTAGAACGCTTGAAAACAGGTGTCATCAAAGGTTTCATGAACAAAACCCCAGTCTCTCAGGAAATACTACAAAGAATTAACAAGTGGATTTCATTCTATTAAAAAGCTTTTATCACAGCAAAATAATTTACCAATAAAATAAAAAGTACTACACACAGAATGGGAAAGAAATTTAACCAGTTGTACTTGGACTCAGGATTATTATCTAGTACATATAAAGATTTGAAAAAAAAAAGTCAGACCTCCTAAATTTAAAGATCCAATTCAGTTATGGGTATCTGAGATGAAAACACATTTCTCAGAGGAAGAAACACAAATGGTAAAGACATACAAGAAAAAAGGTTAAACATCACCGGTCATTCAAGAGACACAAGTTAAAACAACCCTAAGATCCCATCTTATGACAGAAAGAATGGCTATCATCAAGAAATCAGCCAATAAAAAATTCTGGCAGGGATCTGCTATAAAACAAACCCTTACACACTGTTGGTAGAAGTGCAGACTGGTGCAACCACTGTGGCAATCAGTGTGGAGATTTCTCAAAAAACTAGGATTAGAGGTCCCATTTGACCCACCTAATTTTTTCTGGGTATCTTCCTGGAAAAATTAAAAACATTATATCACATCTTTGTATGTGCACCCGTGTTTATAGAAGCAGTTTAATTTTTTTTTTTTTGTACTGAGGATCAAACTCACAACCTCACACTTGCCAGTCAGGCAGTTAGGCTACTGAGCTAAATCCCTGGCCTACAGAAGCAGTTTATAATAGCTAAATTGGAAACAACCTAAATGCCCATCAACTGAAGAATGAATAAAAAAGAAGTGGTTTATTTTTTATATAATTGAGTATTAGTCATAAAGAAGCATTTCTAGGTCAATGGATACACTTTGAGACCATATTCTTAAGTAAAATAAATCAGAAACACATGTAAATATCACACTGCTTCTTTGGTGTGAGAAGACAGAAGTTTAAATAAATAGGGACCAAAGTGTATAATAATTATAGTGAAACAGGAAGAAACTGTTCAAAGGAAATGGGAAGGAGAGGGGAAAAGAAGTAATTGAAAAGGAAAAAAGATAAAATAAGAATAAAACGGAAACAAAGCCTTGTAAATAAGGAGAGAAAGTGCTGTTGAAAATCGGGGATGGGAATGCAGAATAAAAGAGAAATCAAGACAGCGCATATGTAAGTACAAATTCTCCATGATGAATATGATCATTATTCATGTATAAATTATACCAATAAACTCTAGAAAAATTAAAGAAAAGAAATCCCACATTCAAAAACACTCAGTTATAAAATGTAGTTAAGTGTTACAAAAAGAGTCAGTGGTATAAAACAATTAAAAGACATAGAAAATGAAAATATTGTGCTTCTGCTGGGGCAGACAGAGTAACTCTGAGGCACTTTGAAGAGGACAAGGTTGATACTTGCAGGGTAACAGATATAGCTACAGATAACGAGATAGTCATGAAGATTACAATGTAATGCATGTTGACAACTGCAGAGAAATCAAAAGAGCTCATCAGGGCTTTATTTAAGTCCAGGGATTGAATTCTAACTAAGTTGTAACTAAACTATTCCTATTCTCCTTTTTCCAGAACTGAATATCCTATTATATTTTAATTAAAAACTTAAGCAGGAATAACTGAATGAACTGCACTCTCTGTTTTATATGACTTCCTATTTTTCCTTGTAATGCTAAATAACTATCTGTGAAATACATTTTTCTTATTTATTCAAGCTGATCAAGGACCATTCCAAACAGTCCAGGGAGGGAAGGACTGATTGAAATCCACTGAAAACTTACTAAGGGTTTAAATGTCAAATAATACTGAAGACCCATGAGGGTAAGATGAGAAAATTTCAAGGACAACGCTCCCAATTAGAAGTAAAATCAGGAGTAGCAAAGACAATTCTCCTACCCCTAGTTCCCCTAATGCCTTGCTAGAAAGCTACAGCAATCAGAAAAGATTAACCATGGGAAAGTAATCTCCTGTGATTCACATGTAACTTGTGTATATTTCTATTCTGGAAACTGGGTAAGAGATGGTCATAAAACCAAGTCATTAATAAAATCGTCCAATTCGCCTATGTATATGTCAGAGAGCCTGAGTCAAAGCCCTCAAGATTTTTGGTAGCTACAGGTTGCTCCCAGCGAAGTGGTGCACAGGGCCCAAAAAAGCAAAATCTGCTCCCTGAGGGCTTAGGCTGGCATCTGCACAGCCTGCAGCACTTGAGTAAGAGAAGGCTCAACTTAAATGGCAAGGAGGGAGAAGTTACACAACCTGTTCCACCAGGCGGAGGACATGGGGTGCATGAACAGCGTGTCTGGGAAACCAACGGATTAGTTTTAGGAAGACAAACTTCCCAGGCCTGGCCGTGGGCCAGCACTGTGCCCCCCTCTGACTGCTCTCTTCTCTAGTCATTTTTATTGCTGTTGGTGGAGGTGGCATTGGTGATGGAAGCAGTGGTGGTGCTGCTGGCATGGAAATGCTGCTATTTATTTGCAAAGATCAAAGCTCAGAGCCTGACTCAGCTTATGTGACACATGCCTGCTAATTATGTAAAGATGCCTTTAGTTCTTTTTATTAAATTTTGAATGTGGACAATGTGATTTATGTACACATTTAATGGAAGGCAACCAAAAATAAAGGTTTGATATCCTTTCAATGCAGTATTGTGTTCTATCTATCATTTACCCTGCATAAGTTGTTGGTGCCCCAAAGATAAGCACTGCCATGTGCTGTGCAAATTTCTTGAATCTGACGCTTGTAGTAGTATTTTATAAGGACTTCATCTCCTTCTGACATTTTACCAGGAGTGAAACTGCTTAATTCACATGGCACTGAATTTAAACAATTTTTCTTTTCTTTTTTATTTTATTTTTTTCTTTTTAGGAGTTTCAGCACACAGTACCAAAAGGGTGAAATGGTTTTTGGCCTCGAATGACTGATTTCTACTGAACCAGGCAGAAAGGAACAGAACCCCCCGGCAACTTGATGTGATAGGTGTCACATACAGGTCAACGGGCTGCAACCATCCACACTCATTTGTTTAGGCCTGATTAAGTCCAGCAGGGGGAGTATGAAAATGAATTCAAAAGGATCAAATGAGAGGGAAGCATCAGGAAAACCATGTGCAGTACGCTTTCATTTCTTCCCATAATAGGGAGCAGTTGCTCTGGGCTGTCAAGTTCATGAACTTGCTAACAGCTTTGTATCGGAACAGTGTGCCTTCGACGTTTGATCTGAAAGAGACATATCTGCCTGTGCACCGGTGTCCGCTTGCATCCTGAATTGTGGCAGCACGGAATTCTTCAGTGTCTGACATTTAAAAACTGGCCTTGGATAGAATGTTTTGTGTGAGGTAAACCTACCGCGCTCCCAATACTTCCTTGAAAAGGTTGACAAGAAAACCCAAACCAGACCGTGTCTCGCTGTCCGGCTGTCATTGTACGGCAGAGCGCAAGTTAACGATGGGAGGAAGCAGAGTCAGGAAGTAAACGGATGAAACAGGTAATTAAAGCACCGTATTGCTAAGAGAGAAAACCTTCATTTTTCTATGATACACAAGGCAATATTTTTCACGTGAGAGTAAAAGACAACCATGCCAACACTGTAATATTTCTCCTTTAAATATTAAAGAGTTCCATATGCTTTTTACTGGTTTTCTCTTTTCTTAAAGTTCTATCAGACATTTTGAGAACTAATAGGCCAGTTTAGAAGAAGAGTCTACAGGGATGTGATACTACAACCACCTTCTTTCGGTGAAATTTAAATTTCAAACCTCTTTTTGTGTTACATTTTATAGTTTTCAGATTTTCTGACTTATTCCTTTTAGCAGTGTGGTACATTTGTCCTATCTCCTTTTTAAGATTTACTACTTAGAGAACGCATATAATTTTCATGACTTCTTTTAGCGACTGGTTTATTATTTGTAAAATGCTAATATTAATAGTGTGACATCTACCTCAAAGAGTAGTTATAAGAAACACAGCATAGTGTCTGTGACTTAGGAGCCACTCAGTAAAATGCTAACTGTAATAATAACCTTTAATAATAATAATAATAATAATAATAATAAGCTTTTTTTAAAAAAGCTTCTATGGGTGAATAAACTGATGTAAGTTTTCCTATGGCCTATGCATCTATTATTTGAAACCAGTGAGAACCCTAACTGTGGAAACCTTACTCCGGAGCTACCAATTAAAAATCTCATGATTAAAATCTGTGCACTCGCCCCAAGTTGTGCTCTTCTGAATATATTAACAGGCTCTGAAATGCTCCCACTATGAATCAGCACCAAATAGTCAATTCACATCCTTGTGTTTCTAGAAATGGCCTTTTTTAAAAGGCTGCATAACATGGTAGAGTAGTGTGAAGGGAAAGTCTTATTCCACATTGTACTGACAGATATAAAATATCTATCCCCAAAATTAATTCTTCAGCTTCTACCACCTACTTTCCAATAGATAATTCCATTAAATATGTGCTGACCACATATGCTACAGGCTCTTTGCTGAAATTTACACACATTCGTTCCTGACTCTTTTTATGAAATTTTAAATGGTAAAAAGAGATAAACACTCTGATTATCTGTGGGTCTGATAAATGAATGCCTCAACCAAATTTTACAGCTAAAAAGGTTATTTACTTAAGTGAGATTTTTTTTTTTCTGCATAGAAAGGTCAGATTTTTTTTTTTTTTTCTTCTCCCATTGCTGTGAAACTGCCACGGCTTTTTAGCTAATCTTTTAAGATGGCTCTTCTCCTTGCAGTGTTGACAAGGACAGGAGAGGCATGTGGCCTGAGGAAATCACACCAGCAGCATAAAATCCTGGCTGGAATTTCAGGCAGCCCACAGTTTGTGTTTTTTGAAAGTCTGTCAAAAAAGTTGCATAATATGAAAGCGAAGACAGGACTTCTGAACAAAAATCAATACCTGGATCTTTTGAACTGGCGTGTACAAAGTTCTAATGAAAACGTCCTTGAGCGGTGTGTTAATAGTGGACTCTCCAATCAGCTACATCACTGGTCTGGTAATGCTACGGAGCATTTGAAGTTTTCAAAGAATCTAAGACTTGAAAAGTTTAGCACAAACACTGAGGATGTCAATGCCCCTAAGGGGTCTGAGAAATAGCAACCCACTGCTGAAGAATATACAATGTATGTGTTTTCTGAACCATGTTAAATTTTAGCCACAGGATACAATTTACTTCAAGAGGGTTGATAGCTCTCTAAAAAGCAGCACTCCATGTTTCAACTAATAATTGATCAGGTACCATGTACCATGGAATAAGTGCATAAAATGCCTAAAAATAAATCCCACAGGAGAGTTGATGAGAGGATATTTTTCCCTTCCTAAATTCATTTAAAGCAATTTTGGACCAAATGGATATTTATGAATTAATTAATTAATTAATATTAATTAATGTGATTAATTAATATTGTTTTCTATATTTTTCTTTTCTGCTTTGTCCTCCCTCTAAAAAATATAATTCTTCATTTTGTCAAGCTATCAATTTTTTAAAAAGTAAGCATTATGGTAGCACTAATTTAAAATTAGTGGTTAAGAATTCAGGTCACACATTTTTTCCTCAACTCCAAGTGCAAAATACAAAAAATGTTAAGTATTTATGGATGAAAAAGAAGAAGATTTCTTCATAGATTGGGACAGTGAATCAAAAACACAAAATATTCCAAAGGAACATTCAATAAGCATAGCCACTAAAGTTAGAAATCTTTTAGTTGCCATTTGTAAACTTTACACTTAATCTCTCCAATGGAAAATAAATGAAACAAAAAGAAAAACACCTACTGCCAATCCATGGTAAGCAAAAACGTTTTGTGAAGTGAATGATAAAGAAAATAGTTTTGCTTGCTGTTTTCCCCCTACTCTATCAAAACCTGCTGGCCCACACAGCAGAGATGAAGAGTTTCCAAATACAATTATTTCTAGTCATTTACAGGGGTGGAGTGATCAATTCTTTTCATGGAGCAAGAAATATACTACAAATTTTTGGTCCATTAATAAAATCTAGATAGTAGATTATCTGACATCACTACTAATTATATAACCAAAGTCTCTTTGTCTTTTCTTTTCCCCTTTGATATATTTTTTCAGAGGAAATTTTAGACAAGAAGATTATTTTAAACACACTGATGATTGAGAAGGGCATCCCACATTGGGATTTAGCCCAAACTATCTGATCTCGGAACTTGAGCTATTAGTCCATCCCTTCCCCACATGGCCTCAGAGTTGCCAAGATCGAATCCTGACTCCTAGGAAAGATTGTATCACTCTAATGTTGTCTGTTAGCACCCAGCGGCCCTAAGCGAAATCATTAAGTCTCTGGATTTGCCAACTACTGTCTTATTCTGGGTTCCTGACACACGAAGTCTTAGTGGGGTAATTGGTGCACTGACCTTCTGGTGGGACCATTTTCAGAGTCCTCCAGCAAAGACCTCTGTGGAAGGGAGAGGAGCTGAAAGATCAAAAGGATACCCCAACCAAACCCATGGCTTATATTGAAGTCTAACCTCAGCTCAATCTCACAGGAAGCTTTGAAGCATGGAAAATAGCCTGCTTGATGTGAGCAGGCATTATCATGTCCTGACCATGGTCTAGCATGGTAGGGTCATAAACTCCCAGTCATCTCCCATTGGAAAGAGGCTCTTCCCCAGACAACAGTTGCAGCTGTAAATTATTTAGCTTCACTGTTGATGGGAGTTGGCAATAGGTACCATGTCAAGCAATGAAAATCAGAGAACAATACCAACTTGGCAACTGTAGATAGGAAAAGAAGGTACTGGGTGTGCCAATGGACCCATCAGAGACCTGGAAGATGAGACTAGCTTGTCCTTATCTGTCCTGAGTGTCGCTCCTCACAGAATGGCCCCTTCTGGGCCTCATGTATCTCATTAGTAACACGTGGTTTGCGGACCAAATCACTCTAAGAGGAATTGCAGTATTTAAAATTATGATTCAATGTTCAAATTTTTCTTCCTAGAATATTTTTTCTTTCTACTGATACTAAGTCATTCTGCACTTTTAATATCTGAAGTCTAATTATAAGTCTCCTAAAATATGAACCGGCCTTTCTGAAGGGTCAACTATTTCTCGTTCAACCATGCAAGCAATCTGAACTTTATGAACTATGGTATCTATTATTAGTATCTGTTTAGATTTTATGAAGTTAGTGCAGACTCAATGAGTTTTATCCATTTATAGCACTTCTACTAAAATTGGCCCCAAGCTGTGCATTCTCTTGATCCATAAGTATGTGCTGATATTTTCTGACACTCACCTCTGAAAAGGAATCATTTTAGCATCATGTTTCTCCAACTTGTATCACATCATCCTTTCTCTTTGCATATGTAGCCGTTACCATCTTGTGGGTTTATGTCATTATACCTTGATTCCCATGCTATCTCCTGGTCCATTCCTCCTATTCCCAGTTGTTTTGTGCACTACTGTAAGGTGCCAGTCTGAGCTACATGCTTTTATAGATTTCTGGTTTAACCCCTTCATAAGAAATGGGATACGAATAAATTGCAAATGTAAACGAAACAAAAAACTTGATTTTTTTCTAACCTTATAGCTAACAACCAAAATATATTTTACGTTTATCTACAAGAATAATGGTAGGATCAAAAGTATGACTGATAGACTGTCTGGGTGGGAATTATTGCTTAATCAATAATTGCTGGGAGACCTTACTAAACTCACTCCACTCTTCTGTGTTTCCTTTTATTGAACTACAAAATGTAGATAAACATATGTTAAGTATTTGAGTCGGTGTCTGACCTATATATGGGCTCATAAAAGTTACTAATTATTAATGATGACTCTGCTTCATAAATGCTAATTAAAGGAAATATTTCTATTCTTTTAACATATTATTTTTGTTTTTCATTCTTTAAGTATCTGTTGTCTGATTATTTACTAAATATTATTTGTGCCCAGTTCCAGTTTAGTAGTATACAAAGTATCCTTCCTTTATACAAGTTACAAAGCAGATCTCAGTAAACAATGCCAACAAAAATCCACATGCAAATACTGTTCATTCTCTCACTTGGGATGTTTTCTTTCTTATTCACTTTTGATTTCTAAACGCTTTTCAAAGACTGTCTCTAACTAGAGAAATTTATGGAGGTTTTCCTTGGAATGAGGTACTTGGGTAAAGAATGAATATTTTATCCCAAGTATCATTGTAAAAGTTGGGGTTTTTTTTATTAGAGTGACTTATGTATTCATTGTTTATGTATTTCAAAATATAATGCATGCCATTCTTGAGGACAGAGAGCAAGATAGTCTTGTGTGATTTTTTTTGTTCTGTTTTCTTTATAAATGCTGATGAATGTCTTGAATAATAACTGAAGGAAGCATACTAATGGACTCATAATCAATCCTTCCATACTTAGATGAAGATCTTAGTATAATGATCTGTTGCCACAGATATTTTCTTTGCTTTGTAGAAATGAACTAATAATTCTGGTCAAAAAAAAAAACAGAGAGGAAAGGGAGTTTCTCTCTGTTTCCTTTATTATTCTAGAGAAAAAGAGAAGAAAGAGAAAAAAGGAGAAGGAGAACAAAAGTTCTCCTGGAGGATGAGAAACTATGAAAGAAAAAAAGGAAGAATGAGAAAGAGGATGGGAAGAAAGGAAGAAGGAAAGAAAGAAGGAAAGAAGGAAGGGAGGGAGGAAGGAAGGAAGGAAGGAAGGAAGGAAGGGAGAGAGGAAGGGAGGAAGGGAGGGAGAGAGGGAGAGAGGGAGGGAGGGAGGGAGGCAGGAAGGAAGGAAGGAAGGAAGGAAGGAAGGAAGGAAGGAAGACCCAAATCTGTTTCTGAAGGCATATCAGATTTTATCAAAAGAAAATTTTAATAAGAAAAACTTGAGGATACTGAAGAATAAATTTCTAGTTTCTCCAATATAAAGAAACAGAAGACAAGAGATTTAGTATAGCCTTTGATGCCAGGGAGCTATTTCTTCACGATGGTGAGTATGTCTTACAGCTGGTTACACACTGCAAAGAACTAGAAGAAAAGGAAACATTAACTTCAGGTCTGACCCAAGCAAAGCAGTTTCTTAAAACATCTTGAGACCATTCTTCATAAAAGCAGAGTTCCACCTGGCCATAATGATATAATATGTATTACTCATGACCTATGCCTTTGCTTGGTTTGTCCTCTTATACTAAACTCACATAGGATATTATAGACTTGGAAGGACTCCATACTATGTAATCACCTCTTTGTCTTAGTCACAACATGGTTAGATGCTTGAATCTCTCTGAATCATCTCAGTTCCATGTCTGCAGGGAATCCCTCCATTTTACTTGCTTTACACACCTAATATGATACATACTAAGTTTACTTTGGTTCCAATCAAGAAGCAAAGAAATACTTTCTCTATGCCTAAAATCTTATACTGAAACAGACAGATGATAGAGATGAACAAATAAACCATTAAATATATATAATATACATATTCAGGGATTTATAAGTGTTGTGGAAGAAAAGAGATATTATAAGAGAAAGCAGGAAGCCAATGTGGTGGTACCAGGATTGGGAGAGTCTTTTTACAGTAGTTAATAATAACAAAGATGTATTACCATGTTTGTGGGTATCAATTGCCAATCCATAATTAAGTATCTACATGTCTTTGGAAAATTTCTGGCATTTTTATATATTTTAGTTCCTTAAATGTAGAATATAAATATAAACTCATATCAATTGCATAAGTTGCTATAAGGATAAATGAGGTAATTTATATGTAATATTTTTAAAGGATCCAACATCTATTAAGTACTCTGGAAATACTCAGTATTATGATTATCATTAAATGAAACCTACGTACATAAAATTCTAAAAGAATACAACTTGTCTTTTCTTAAGAATTTGGTCAAGTTTGTAGAAACAGAGTTAAGGCAGTTTGAACAGCACGTTATCTAGAAATCTGTGGCTTTCTTTTTTAGTGAAGGGTAGGAGGCGTTTCAATATTCTTGATGCTTAAAGCAATGTGGCCATGCAGACTAAACTGTAATATACAGCATGATGTTACTTCTCTGCAGAAAAGAATTGGGAATACTTACTGAAAGAGAAAGGAACTCTGTTTTCATTAGGCATACTTCATTTATTAGCTATAGTACTTGAATTTAAATTTCTCCATAACCTTTTAAAATAATTTACAAACCATGCATTTGTTCCCACTTTCATATTATGGATGCTGGAAAAAAATCAGCTAATCACAAGTCCACTCCTCAAAATTAATATGCATTTTTGATAACCTCCTATAGTTTATTTATCTCATTCCCTATCCAGACTCTTATTATACACTGAAGAGAAGAACCCCAAATCCTAATTTTGATACTAGTCGTTAGAGTAGACATTTTTCTCCAATAGTTTCCATAAAGGAAGGGAAATCTAAATGATGGCTTCATTTTTTCTAAAATGCTCTTGTGTCAATTCAGTATCAAGCCGGAGATAAGCAAGTCAGGGAATCAATCATCCCCTACCTCGTGGTTACATTTATAAAGTGTACTTTCGCTTTTAGTGAATATCCATATGGCTGTAACTGAATCAGTAGTTGAATTCCACAGTAGGACAAAAATCTTTGAAGACATTTTTCCAATCTTTCAATTAAACTATTTTCTACTTTAACTCCAGTTAGTATATAAAGTATGTCATGGTTTCATAGCACTGTAACAAATGTGTAAGACAGAAATATAAGTAATTTAAGGACGCTTGAAATTGAAACAAGATCTTTGCCAATATTCTTGGCGAATCAGCTTTGAAACATAAAATGCGAACCCACAAGGGGATAGTTCATATAAAACAATGAAAAATAAATGAAATGATTTTTTCTTTGTAATTTGAAAGGTAGAATAATATACAAAGAAGCAGGATTTTCTGCTATACTTGAAACCTATCAATAGCCCAACCAGAAAATTAAAATAAAACATGCTAACATTTGAATTAAAAAATACTCAAAGTGTCAACTACTTTTTGGCTACATAAATGTATTCTATAAAAACTAAATCTATTTTAGTATAAAATAACTAGCAAACTCTACACACACAGGATATTTGAGCACTGATATGATTTACCAGAGAAAGATAAGCAATATTTATTCCATTCATCCAAGAAATATTAAGACTTTATTCTATTCATCCAGGCAGTATAACATTTTGTTTTATATCAATTAAATTAGCAATGCATGATGATCTATATAATATCTTATTTCTATATAGATGGAAATCACATTTATTATTGCAATTAAATTATGAAATGGATTTTTGAAGCCAATAATATATTAAAATATTTTTATTGATAGAAGATATGTCCTTTTATATCTAACAACTTTTTAAAAATACTTTGCCAAAATATCTCCCTAGAGCAAAAAAGCTCTCAAATCCCCTTCCCTGGAAATCCTGATCCAGCCAGTAATCCATCAAAGATCAAAGCAATGGAATCCTACAAAGAAGCTGATCCGTAAAAGCTTGGACAGAGGAGAAGTATCTGTGACCTCTGAGGCTGAACAGCACTTCTGCCACCAATAGCCTTAGATTTTAAAGTTTCAAGACTTGTTCATGAAAAAAAAAAAAGAGAGGCTTATAGTAGAAAGTCAGAGTAAGAAAGAGAAGAAATAAATATATCATCAGAATTTCAAATTAGTAATCTTCATTGATGAGAATGAACTCAATTTGGTGAAAACTCAAGTCATTTCTTATTAGATAAATTCTGTTCATTGCCAAACCTCAGAATGTTCTCTTTTTTGTATCTTGTTCTCCTATCATGCAAGGAAACACATGGGGCAGGTCAAATATTTGTGTGACAGTCAAAATTAACCTAAAAAGTCAATTTTTGAAGTATTAGATAGTTTGAAATGTAAGAAACTGATCAAAAATTAGTGGATCGAAAATCATGGGCAATTTTGTATGGCTCAACACCAAAAGAAAGACCTCTTTCTAGCATCTCCTGTCTGAAAGATGGTTTTAGAGTACAACTGCACGTATAATTATAACGCACAACTACATCTCCGGTAAACTATTTGGGCTGCGGTGCACAAAGTTCATACTCTAGTGCTCAACATCTAATCTTTATAGATATCCTAAGATAACTGCACGATGAAAAAAGTGGAGCAAATGAGTTAGCCAAGTGGTAAAAATGTCTTGTTATCATTGATAGAAAAGGTGCACATTGGAGTTGGAAATGTTACATGTCCTGTGGGCAGTGTGTGTCACAACATATCATTAGGCTAGTGGCAGAGGGGCAAAGGAAGTATGTAAAGAGAAATATGTGTAATGTATTCAGATGTCCGTTTTGGTGAGAATCATTGATATGTGTGCATCTTCTAGCTATGCTATTGGAATATACTAATACTTCAAAGGGAACATAACTTCTTCCTAAACTCTCGATAGAGATCTGGTAATTTTCAGACATGTATTTAGTGTACTCTGTCTTTATATCTCCCTCAATTTCTCCCTCAACAGTGAAGTCACTGAAGTTTGTTTTTCCTTCTCTTTCCTCATCTGCATTTGCTTTCTACAATAAACCAAATTTTTACCTGCTTTATGTCTCATTTTAAATTAAGCATTAAGAAAATGCAGTATTTTAGTTGTAACTCTGCCAACACTTCTACCTAGAGTTTTGCTCCCATTTTTGTCTTCAGTGACATTCTTGTCTCCAAAGAAGAGAGGCTCATATATATATATATATATATATATATATATATATATATATATATATTTTTTTTTTTTTTTTCAACAGACTGAGTTAGTGTATTGTATTCTTGGTTATCAAGAATGCTCTTGCAACTTTGGGAGTTTGAATTGGTGAATATTCATCGTGTGGGAAAAAGGAAGGTACTCCCTGTACAATCTTAGTCACACAAAATGCCATATCGTCTATGTATGTTTATGCAGGATCTAGACGTAGACATCATAAGCAGCTGATGACCACAAATGACTTTGTGTTTTTGTTTCCCCCAATGCATGTATTAGATTTTAAGAAGCCAAAAGAATTTTTAAATTTCAAACTATGTTGGAGAACTAGAAACTATATTTTTGTGGAAATATAGGACACTACACTTAATTGTTATGGCTTGGAAGTCACTGAAATAGAATGTTTAAAATTTTCAGATATCTGTTTTATCTGTTTTATTTTATTAGTAACTATATCTATCATAAAAGGATGAACAGTTAACAACACAGAAAGATATACACAATGTTTTAAATTAAACCAAAAAAGCACACTTATCATTGCATCTTTATTCTGGTGTCTGTTAGTCAACATAGAGATCAAAAATCTAAGCAAACATACACATGGCATTTTTTCAGAGATAATTAGTAAAGTTTGTCTCTGGGGTTGAAATTATGTAAGTCTTTAAATTTTTGTTAGTTATATTTTTGTAATTTCTAAATTCATTCTGTAATGTGAATGACTCTGGAAATTAGAAAAATAAAGATATTTTAAACTTCAGCATGTCCAACAAGTTACCAGCTTACCAAGAACTCCATCTTTTAGAATACAGAGAAAATTTTAAAAGTAAAATGCATCTAACTTCTAAGCTACACAAGAACAAGCTGGAGAAACAAATGGAGTAGAAAATGTTTTTTCTATTTTTCATTTTGTTTCTTACTTTTTTATGTTTCATTTATTATTCATATATCTATATGATACTGTTATCTATGTGAATGAATTTTAATTCCTATATTACAAATGAGAAATAACAGAGATCAGAGTTATTCAGTGGTATATACCTGAGCATACAACTAACAGGAAACTCACCAAGAATTTGAATTCAGGTCTCAGAACTTTATACTCAGTAACATCTTCTAGTCTCTATTATCAAATTGCCTTTGCAAATGTGCAGGTGCATGTGCGTGTGTGTGTGTGTGTGTGTGTGTGTGCATTATTGGGGAACCCAGAGCCCTTCTGCCACTCTGCTATATCCCCATCCCAGCCCCCCACCTTTTATATTGGAGGCATAGTCTTACAAAGTAACCCAGAATGGACTTGAACTTGCCGTCAACCAGCCTCAGTTTCCCAAGTATCTAGGATTACAGGCATGTGATACCACACTTGGCCACATTTTCATTATTTTATTTTATTATGACATTCAAATAATGCAGCTGCAACAAATAAATAAGGCTTTAAAAATTAGACAGAAAAATAAAATCCCTATAAGAATATTTGATTAGTGTATTTCAAATGGGAAATTTTGCAAGATTTTTTTTTAGAAAATGACTTCTTAAAATTTTAAAAAGAAAACAATGTGAAAAATCTTATAATTAAGAGAAGGCTGAATGATTAAGAAACCAGGAAGTCATTGTAAAAGCACGCCACTCACGTAGAGTACAAGAGCATTAGGGTCTTTAGAGAGAAAGAAAAAGGGCTGACTGGATTGTTTGAATGGCAAGAAGCAAAAAGCATGGGATGAATTAGGTTGAGTAATATAATAATGCAAAAATAATGATCAGCAATATCGTATTAGGATGTAAAAAAAAACCATGCCACCAACTGATTCTTGGGGAAGTCCAAATGGTATGATACAGTCAATCCTATTTTTGTTTGAGGGTATTTATCAAGAAAATGATATTCAAAATAGAAAATATAAAGTAATAATTAAAAGCTAATTAATTGAATAAATTATTTCTAGAAACTCATGTCATGATTTAGATCAAAATGACCCTCAGAACTCTCATGTGCTCAGAGGTTGGTTTTTGAACTGTGATTCGATCATGAGGTGACATTGCTGAAGGTGCCGCCATGTCAGAAGAGGCAGGTCACTGGGGTATGACCTGGGAGGGTACCTGCCTCTCTCTCTCTCTCTCTCTCTCTCTCTCTCACTCTCACTCTGTCTCTCTGTCTCTGCCTATCTGTCTGTCTGCCTGTCTCTCTGTATGCTTGTCTGTTTGTCTGTCTCTATCCCTGTCTCTCTCTGTCTCTCTTTCTGTCTCTGTCTGTCTCTCTCTCTATCTCTCTGTCTCTGCCTGTCTGTCTGTTTCTCTCTCTCCCTGTCTGTCTGTCTCTCTCTTTGTCTCTTCCTTTCTCCCCTTCTTGGCTGCCATGATGAGAACAGCTTTCCTGACTCTTTCACTAGGCTCTTCCTTCCTTGGAGTTGTCTGAATATGAAAATGGAAAATAAATAAACTATTTCTCTTTTAAAGAGTAGGTGTCCAGTACTGTGGACAAGAAAGTGACTAAGACAGCCCATAAATGAGTTCAAATCTTCAGATAAAACTAAGCTAAAGTAAATGAGGTATACTCATTAGTGAAATAAATAAGAATCATATTTATAGATATCACATTGTGTCTCTAGGTAAAATGTAATAAGAAATGTAGGCGTAAGAAACCCAAAATGTGTAATTGCTATTGTAAAAAAGAGAGGAAATAGGAAGTGCTCTAACAGATATAACTGCATGTATGTTTAAGTGTGTAGGATTGATGACCACATTACTAAGTTTTTGTTGGATTGTTGAACAGAACTGTTTGCAGTCTCACTATTTCAATGTCCACTTTGTATGCCTTAATTTTGTAACTTGAACAACTATATCTAAGTGGGACAATAACTAATTTATCAACTAATGATTTTTTACTGTTTATATTTTTTGGAAATTCTGTATTATTTCTATCCTTTTCTGTTTTTTTCTCTTTAAATAAAATTTTTTAAAAAAGAAAATGAGGTATTTATACACAATGGGGTATTACTCTGCTATAAATAAAGATGAATTTGAGTCATTTATGGAAAAATGGATGCACCTTCTGACCATAACATTAAGTGAAGTAAATCAGGCACAAGCTTGAATGGTGCATGGTTTGTCTTATATAGAAACTCAGTGTATAGAAAAGAGCAAAACAGAAGTTAGATGATAGGAAATAGGGAGGCAGACCTTCCTCAAACAGGAGGGGATCAACAGGTGGAGGCAGAAAAGAGGAAGAGAAGAGATTAAAAAAGGAATGAAGATGTGATATATACATGCACCAACTCCACTCAAAGAATGTTAACATTATGCACTGTAGACATATACTAATAAAAAACTTATAATAAAATAACTTGAGTACAATATCATAACTGTGAATACTGGCAGGTAGAGAATTTTAAAAGATTTTTATGAGAGAATATTTCCTAGAACTTGACTAGGTAGAATATAGTAAACTGTAGTCCAGAAGATTTGTATTCAGCTCTGAAACTATCAAAATTCATAACACACGGGCATTTAGAAAAGCAGAAAGCAATGTGTATTACCAAAGTGCTTGCACCAAAACTAGCTTTTTTTAAAAAAAATACAGGAACTGAACTGACATAAAATTATGCAAACACTAAATATCTGCAATAGGGAGGCATTTAATAACATGCTGCATAGTATTCTTACAGGAAACAGTGGAGACACATGGTTTGATGATGATATAATCAGGTAGACGTACATCTAGCACTGAGTTTGTACCACACAGACCCCAAGGAAAGGACGAGGGGACTGTGGAGAATATATTCCAAACATTTCAGGCTAACCTGCTTCAAAGTTTGTATATTATGCAATGTAATCTGGATGACTTGAACAAGGACATTAGTCCAATGGTCATTAGAAGAACAGATGACCTTATCTCCAAAGATATAATCCACAAAGGCCTAAAAATTACTAAAATGATAGTGGAAGACAAATAGTTAAATGTAACAGGTAAATGTAATTCCTGTAATTTAGTAAATAGCTGTAAAAAGTAAGAATAAATGATGCTTCAAGTAAATAAAACATATATGTATGTATGTGTACATATATAACATATCTATACATCACTGTCACCTAAATATAGAGAACATTTTTTATATGCTCCAAATTTATTCACTCTTCTTAAAACAGTACCAAGATTTTCCGGAGGGAACCACTCTGCTAAACTCTGAAACCAGTATCTGACTCTCAATGTTAAAACCCTTTTCCTTTGTCCTGGGTGCGGACTTGTGGTTAAGGTATGAATAGAGAGAATTCAGCATCCCTGTAGCAATAGTGACTCAACAGGAAAGTAATGCAAGATGGATAGATGGAACAATCTAGAACTGTTGAGGAGGACACTCTTTTTCTATTGAGCTTGTTTAGTTGTAAGAACACACACTTGCTGGTTCTGCCAGCTGTCTTAGAGTCTCGTAGGAAGATACTATCTGAGAATTAAACAAATTTAAACAAAAACAAAGTGAGGATCAGGACAGGCAGAGAGTCCTCCTCTCACAGTTTGAAACTAATACATAAAGAAGTCCAAAGAGAGAGAATATAACGAGTATTAGTAGCAGTTCTGAGCCATGCATTCCAAATACAAGTGAAAACACACTGAAAGATTATATTGTGAATTTGGTAACTTTATGATTGGCTTAACTAGATACATACTTCTGTTCACTCCTAAATCTTAAACAGGATTTCATTATTAAAATTTACCATTATGCAATATACACTAAGATCTGGTGTCCATATTTCTGAATGAATACTGTATTTTCCCCTTTATAAAATTCTCATGAAGCATTAGTTCATTTTTAATGATCTAATTTTCTTAGTTCATTATTTTTTAAAAATCCCATTCTTAAATTCAATAAGCTTCTAATTTGTGACCATTATGTGTCAAGAATAACATGATTTAAGTTACATATAATTGGAGAATTAGTGTAACTGAGTGAATTTTACTGCAAATGTTGTCAAAATAAATCCCAGAGGGAAGTTTCAAAATAAAAATATTAAATACATAGTATAAACGCCTCCCTTTACACAAAACATGGTGATAAACATTAGAGCAAAAACACTAGAAAGTATATTTGCAAAACTATAAAATGCTAGTGGAATTAAAAAGAATTCTTTCAAATCAAGAAAAAAAAGACAAGCAAAATGTAGACATTTTTCCTAAAATGGAAGTAGATCATATGTATAAATCTGCTAAAGAAAGCAAAGACTATACATCAAACATATAATTACTTTAACTGTTTGATAAATGTTTCTTAAAATTTCATTTTTTAGATTCTATATCTTTGTGAGAATATCTATTGATAGACTATTTCTTGAATTATTTTCAATAATATTTGGAAGGGGTCCAAATATAATCAATTAAAAATATAATACTTTCATACAACTGAAAAAAGTTCTTCTTGAAAGTATTATTTATACTATTTAAATTTAACAAAAGCTAAATACCAAGATAAAATGATTTAAATTAGTTGTTTTTAATTATAAGTACACTACTTTGTAACCATTAAAACTATTGCCTTCAAAAATAAAGAAAATACACATTACTCTAAATTTAGAAAAATGAAATGATGCTATGGTTGTAATTATTAAACAGAAATGTGTATTTTAAATGGTTACAAATAAATACTCAAAGGAAGGTTCTGTTTATTTGATAGTACCTCACGATCTTTTGTAAATATCATTAACACCACTTGTTACACGTGTAGACCATGTTAATTTCTCAGTCTGTAATCTTATCACTAGAAGTAAACTTTTGTCATTTTCTAGTCACTGAATCTTGAAAAAGATAAAAGAAAACAAGAAAGACAGACAGAAAGAAAGAAAGAAAGAAAGAAGAAAGAAAAAAAGAGGAATGAAAAGAAAAAGATAGTTATTATCTTGACTATTAACACTGTTAGTTTTGCTTGTTTTTGACTTTTGTATAAATAGAATAACACAATATGTTCTCTTTCACATTTGACTTCTTTGGTAACAAACTATCATGTTTGTGTTGTGTTCATGTTCCTGTGTGAAAAATTGTAGTTGATTCATTTTAATTGCTGGATTTTATTTCACTGTATGAATGTACCACATCATATATCAATTTTCTTATATTATTTGGGTGTTGATTAGTTTCAGTGATTACAAACAGAGCTGCTATGAAGATGCTCCATGTTAGAATCTTCTAATGCGTATAGAACACACTTCTGTTGGATACAGAGTTAGAAGTGAAATTACAGATTCACAGAGCACAGCTATGATCAGCCTCAGCAAATATTGCTAAACAATTGTCAGTCTTGTCATCAATTTATTCTGCCACCCACGGAATTCTTATTCTTCCACATCACTGTTAAAATGACACTGTCTGTCTTGCATTTCAGCCTTTCTGGTGAACTGCTCAACTTGGTATTGTTTTATAGTATTAGTGTATGTTGATGATTAATATAATCATAGAAGATTTTAATTTTATTTCTCAAACTGTTTTGTATTTTAAATATTTATACTATGAGCAAGTGTATTTCTAGTAATTCAACAAAAGTGTCTAAACATATGTGCATGTATTGCTTTGTTTCTGTACAATTTTCCTTGAAGTCATTGCTTGCAAACTTTATCTCAGAAATTAAATCACAACTTCCAGAATGAGAAATAATTCTCATGATCTGTACAAATTAGAGCTAAATATGTTTTAATTTGGAAATTTCAGTTAAAAATATAATTGTGTAAATTTCTTAATCATTATTTTAGGCCTTAGGCTTGATGCATATTTTTTATGGAAGCCAGAAATTAGTACACTGAATTATTTTTCCAAATATATTTCAAACAATGAATCTTGCTGTTGCATTAAGTAAATGTATATTTCCATACCTTTCTCTTGGGGTGTTTGTATATTTACTATGAATCTACATGATCCTTTTGAAGAAAAAGAGAAACAGGGACTTTAACTTAAATGTGTTACCCCGGCAAGCTACAAGTACTCAGGGAGGCTGAGGCAGGAGAATCCCTGTGAATTTGAAGCCAGCCTGTTGTACATAGTGAGTTTAAGGTTAAGGTAAAGAGTAAGTTTAAAGCCAATCTATTTAGCAAGACCCTGTCTCAATAAATAAATAAATAAATAAATAAATAAATAAATAAAAGTGAATGTATCAGTGAGAACTGTGCATTTTCTTCATTGCTATTTCACGATAAAGCTTGTGAGTAGAAAGGCGGAAATTGTATTCTTATAGAAAAGTGGCATCTTGGAAACACTGTGAAAGAGGTTCCATTCTGCAAAGGACGCACCAAAATGTCATGAAGTATAAGTGAATATTGAGAAGGGTTAAACTAGTGGGTCTGTCACCTCTTGAGAATTGCCTTGGTCTTTCTTATTCTTGAAGGAAGACCCTCCAGTGGAGATAGCTCCTCTTATCCATCAGAATGGCACTTGGGAGACCAAGAAGAGATACAGGGTGGGGATATGCTTAAAGAACAAAAGTATCCCTGAGTGCAGAAAGATTCTGACACTTCAATTGTGAGGCAAATGAGAAGATGATGAAACATTTCCTATATAAATCATAAGAACCTTTTCAAAACTAAATCTGATTTAAGAAGGTAAACTCGTTGTCATAAGGCATTTTGAATGACATTATTAAACGTTGTAAACTGAAGATTAACTTCCCTTCCTATGAATCTGCTTGTATTTGAATAGTAAAGATTCGAAATAATTCCTCAAAAGACTGGGGAGAAGTTGGCACCTTGTCTAAGCCTTTTCCCCTTCCTTAATGTGAAAGTAAACTGCAAAAGCTTTTATGTCTGAGAAAAGGGTAATCAAGAAAAATATCATTAAAGTGTATTTGAGATTAACTGTTACATGAAAGAGCTTACCTGATACCATATAGAAGTAGCTAGATTTTGTTTTCCTACAGATGCCAACTGACTTAATGGTCAGAGCAGACGGAATTGTATTTTTGTAAGGCTCTTCAACAGGCAGCCAAATAAATAGCTTTTCCCCTGCTGCATGGTTTGCTGTTTGCTTAAGCAAAAATCCAATTTCTGGAGAGGACTCCACAAGGGCTAAATTCCCTGCCATTTACAAGTGTCCCATTAGAGTAGCTTTCTATATGGAAATAACATTCCAAGACAAGGAGAGAAACGTTAGGTCTGAGGTCTGCTGTTCCTGATGTGTTTTATTATTTCTTTTCATTTGAAGAGTAGAGCTATTCTCCCAGGAGAAAGAAGGAGAAAGAGAGCCATGTTTGAATACAAATGTCTCAAGAAAGGAGAGCTTCTTTTAAAAGTGAAATCTCTCTCTTTTTTTTTTTTATACGCATCAAGGACAAGGCTGGAACTGACAACTTCACATTCAGGCTGCCTCTCATTAAAAGGGTTTTTTTTTAAATTTTTTTTATTAAGATTCAAAGGGAAAACCCCAAGTGGAGTAGCATACATTAGAGATGGAGAGACGTAGGTTTGATTACTATTTCCTTTAGTACATCTGGAGAGCGCTTTTATTTGAAAACAGTCACGATTAGAATCAGACAACCTGTGTGTCTAGCTTACGGCATGCCATTTAATGACCTGGTAGTGTTTTGATAGCTTTTCCAGAAGGTAAGAAAAATAAATTTTAATGAAGGTTTATAAATTTTCGGGAATGTTTTAACTTAGATGACCAGTGTTGATGTTGTTAATAAAATGCTCATTGATTTTTTGAAGTCAATTATTGAGGTTTAGAATCTCTGCAATGGATTGAAAAGACTTATTTAGTAGACTTGATTTTTTTTATTTATAGTTCCTGACAACAGACAGTCATACTTCTTTAATTTTATTTTCTGTTTCAATTTAAAGAAATAACAGTTTAATAATCTAATGTTGCAAAAGGAACTTACCTAAAAGGCAAAAAAAAAAAAATCCTGGACAGTGGTGGACAAAATGTAATTGTGTTACAGTGTTAGCTTGCTTGAATTAGATAAATGTCTATTAACTAGGCTTTTATGCATGCTATTGAAAGCTCAAGAAAAATTGGTATTTCCATAAACATTTCACTAAGAGGATGGGGCTTCAGTATTATTATAAGGACAAGGTGATTCTGTGTATCAGATTTTCCTTTCAAACATCTGAAGGGCAGCTGAGTTTATTCATGACCATAAAAACTCAACTTTAATATTATTATGAAATGTCTTTTGAACAAAATAAGATAAAACAGAGGCCCAAGCTTGGGAATGTAGCCCAGAGGTAGCATAGCTTTGCATTGCATCACACGTGTGAGGGCCTGGATTCAATCCCAGTACTATAAAAGGAAAAGAAAAAGTCCCAATATGGGATTTGGGGGATCATCCAATCTGATTAAGAGCCTAAAGGGTTTTGATTGTTGATGATTGTGCTGCATTTGCTGATGTTCTGTTGTAATCCTTCTATCTCCTACGGGTCTCACTTCATACTAGTAAATAGCTGTAGAGTCTGAGACGACCTGCCCTGCCATCTTTTATTCAGTCCAAACAGAAGCAGTCTGCTTCTGTGAGCATGATTTCTGGTTGGAAGCAAATAAGGAAAACACCAGATCCAAGACAACTAAGAGATCTAAGAAAGTAACTGCAATTAGGCCAAATACTTCAACCTTGTCCCAATCCTTTGACAAATTTAATAAAAGCAGGACTAATTAGGAAAATGAGTAATGGAAAAACCAGTATGCTAGAGGAAAAGTCAATGATTTTGGATCATTTGCCTTGTCTATGATATTTTTGTTTTCTTACTTATGAAAGTGTAAAGCTCTGATTGGCTCTTCCTCTCCTTCTTAACCGCCATTCTTCATTCCACCTCAACTTGCCATACTCATGGGACTGATTTAAAACAGTGCATCCATTCATCCATCCACCCATCCATCATCCATCCACCCATTCATCCATCCATCCATCCATCCATCCATCCATTCCTTTTATTACTCATGAAAGCTGCCTTGAATTTTATTACTTTTTCTGACTTACAAAAAAATCTGGTTTTGTCTTTAGATTTCTTTCAGTAAGATATTAGTGTTAAGATAGGGATTTGTTCAAGACAGGACCATATTCACATATCACAAAGGGATTCTTCATGATTAAGAAAGCAACTCCATTTAGGGGATTTGCATTGTCTACATGAAAGAGCTTAATTTTTGATATGCCAAATGTGTTCTCAAATTTCCATCACTAACGGAGGTATAATTATACTTGGTATGATGTGTACATTCTAGACAGGGGCACTCTGTCCTGTTAAATTACCAGCTGAGCTGAGGAAGTTTGTCAGAGGCCAAGATAATATTTTCAGGTGCTAAATGTGTTTATTTTTTAAAAAGACAAAACACTTCATTCAAATTAGATAAAAACGTTCTTCAAAATTATTTTCAGGGTCAGGAAGGGAAAAATATAAAGTAGTCTACACAAAAATATGTTTTCCTGTCCCTAGAGCTTAGCATTTCATTTCTGAGATGTACCTCTCATCACTGGATACCTAACTGCAGAACTAGCGGCCTGTTGCTTTATAGATGACAAAACTATTAAGGTACCTTTGGTCCTTGACACTTAGTGTTTGGAGAACAAATAAACAACCCATTTTTATATTTTGCTTCTTAACTGAAAATTTAAATCGAGTATGTGAGAGAAATGATAATCTCCAATATGAGGCCTCTGATTAAATTATCTAAAAGCGCTTAAACTTTTATCTTCACTGGTAACATGGGATCCACACTTCCCTTAGAAGAACTTTGTCAGGCACCCAGGGTGAGGTTTACACTGGAGATGTGTCCAGAAGGCCAACAGATTAAATGAGAAAGTAGCATCCCACGGACTTTTTCATTTGGCAGTATTCGCCTGTAAGATCATAGAAGAATTTTGATTGTCTCAGGAGGTAAAAGAAAGCTGAATAAACCTGGTTACATTTTTCCTCTTCTATTTCTAAAAGAATGGAAAGTTTGTTTCAACTAAAGCGTGGGCACTGCACACCAAAACTTTGGGATCTAACTTGGGGCAAAAAAATGATTAAAGCAGTCATAAAAACCAAATGAAAATAAACTTCACGTTTCCTATATGGAATCTTAAGTATACTGTTTCTGTTCTTTTCATTTTTGTAGTTTTACTTCATAACTAATGATTTTAAAGATTTATTTTTTTTCAGAAAATTCTCTGCTCTCAGAGATATGTTAGTGATTTTAAAAATTCTTAAATTCTACAAAATCAAATTGTAATGTCATGATAAAACTTAGAATCTCCAACTCCTTAAAGATTATTGTCAGAGGGCTGGGGATTTAGCTCAGTGGCTTAAGCACCTGCCTGGCAAGTGTGACGTTGTGAGTTCAATCCCCAGTATCAAAAAACAAAAACAAAAAAAACTCAATCTGCTAGACAGGGATCCCTCTGCTCACTCCGGGCCCATAACACGGTTTGTTAAAAAAAAAAAAAAAGATTATTGTCAGAAATGAGGCTCATGTGGGAAATTTATAAGAGTATAAATTGATTCAAGAAATTCAACTAAATTGGCCTATGTGGCTAAGTGGCTTTGCTCAGTGTGGTGGTAGGAACATTTCCCTGTGTCTACGTGTTCTACTCAGGGACTTTCTTAGAACCCATATCTCTGTTTTCCTCCCCTATTATCCATATCTACTGGACTAGTGGCTCCTGTTTTGATTCTGATTTGAACTCCAGCCAACTCCAGAACACTGGCTAAACCCTGAAGGATCAAAAGTCCACTACTCTCTCATCCAAACCAGTCTAATCACATTCTTTAGATACACAGGATTTAGAATCAGACTCACAAGTTCTATGTAGTAACGAGAGTGTTTATCAGCTCAAACTAGGACACCAAATTGGAGAAAGCAGGATGAGCACTGAACTGACCACATTTCTACAGAAAAAGGACGAACAACTGCACAAGGGTGACAAGGACATCTTGGCTTCCTGTGTTCCAGTTTTTTGTTCATGCCTTTGAAAAGGAGGAACTGTATATTGTCACCTTTTTTGACATGGCCTGTAAATCTCCAGGTGAATTCTACCTTGTATCTTTTTTTCTTTTGTTACAAGGTGGTTGTATTAAAGTGTCAGTTATTCATACCCAAAAAAGTCTCATAGCCAGTAAGAGTCAAAAAGAACACAAAATAAAAGCTAATTACACTCAAGAAAAGAGATAATAAGCAAAAGAATTATCCCAAGTTAAGCTTTAAAAGAGGAATGGGAACCTGAAAATCAGACTCATTTTATTATAACAGTATGCTGCCAAGGTCAGTACTTTCTTAATTAAATATCATTTGTTTTAAAAAGTTCAAAGGGCATCCTGAAAGAATTCAAGTTTCTTCACACCATTTCTGATCTCTGCCTTCTAAAAAATGGCTTAAGATTCTGACTTCTGAGACTTTGCTTTGAATCAGATTCTTAATTTAATACTCATACTTTAAAAACTTTGAAATAACTCAAAATAGATGTATTAAGAAGTAGTGTGCTGAGATAGTACATGTCATGATGGAGTTCTGGATTTTACGCTTAAGGCAGGAAGAATAAATATAGAATTGCATTAATCTTGTTCAAAGCACTTTCTGCAGCATTTCCTTCTGATGATTATATTTTATACCAAAGTCAAATTTAAATCAAATTTTTAAAAAATTAAGAAGCAGAGGAGACTTAATCCCTTATAGATCTAAGAGCTATGGTAATGGTAGTTTTAGTTAGGGGAAATTTTAATTTTTAAAATGAGAACTAAAACAGAACCAATCTCAATTACTTATGTTTCAAACCTTTCAGAGATGCAAAAGATTAAAAAACATAGCATGTCCCCATTATTTATAACACATATATTCTTTTTAACAATGTGCCCATCTTTTTGATAATAGTAAACTTTAAATCACTGCTACCATTGTGTTTCAAATACACACATATATATGTTATAGTTGCTATATACATATATTATTAGTTAAGCTTATAATAAAATGCTAAATTTAAATTAGTATTGTCAAGGGATTTTATAAATATGCAGAAACTGCTTGGTGACTTATTCTAAGAATAAAATTTTGCTACATATAAATTTCTCTATTTCTTTCCCTGCCTATTGCTATAATAAACATTTTGGTAATACATTCACAAGTTGATATTTTAGGCGTCATCACAGAATCAGATCAACATTTTGCCATGGACAGATCTCATCACTCACACATAAAAGGATGGGTGTTGTGCATTCATTTCTATCCCCTTTAGCATCGCCACTCTTTCAGATTCACATACACAGTGATTACATTTCCATCTTAAGCTCTTCAGTGTTTACTCCTAATTAATAGAATGCATGACTTATAATGTGTTATTGTGCAGTTAACCAAAATATCATACACTTCCTGGGAATGAAACTTTAAATGTGAGTATGATACGTACATTTTACTGCAATTATGTAGGCCGGTAGTAGAAAATCTCTTATCATGTACAGGACCCTTGTTCAATCCTCAGTGTCAGGAGGAAAATGTATACCTGGAGTAAAACGTATCATAGAAAGAATTCAATGTGTACCTAAAATTAATAATAATAGATGCTTTAGTTTGTGTTCCAGTTACTGTTCTTTACATGTATTAATTAATTAAGAGCCTTAAAATGCGAAGCTTGATACCATTCTTATTTTACAGAAGAAATCATGTTATAGAGAGGGTGAATATCATAGTCTGACATGAGCAAGTGAGTGGTAGAGATGGGATTTGACCCTAGGTACATTGCTCCCTGTTCCTGAATCTATGCTTTCAGCCTGACACCTGTCACAGAACATACCACATAATCCCTAATGACAGGGTGCATCACAATATCTCATCAGTTCATACAGGAGGACATATATGCATGCTCTATCCTCCAACTCGTAGTGCTTCCCTGTAGCTGTAGGGAGCTACAGTTTTGTTATGTAGCTTGAAGCACAAACCTAACAAGTGTACAACTCATACTGTCCTTCAGGACTGAAGACCTGGCCTTCTAACTGTTGGAATGCTTCCAACAGAAAAGCTATACATCAGCTCCTTTGGGATCACATCACCTTCCATATTCAATTTATGGAGAGTTATATATCACCAGTTCTTATGTCCTGACTCAGGTCTACTACACAGGAACTCTGGTTCAGATCTCTCTATAGTTTGGCTGAAGTGTTTGGAGAAAGTTTGCTATAGCCTACTTCCTTCCTCTCCCTGATCCTGATTTTTTCTCTTCCACAGTGTTGATCTCATGAATATTGCAAGGTAATGTGATTCTCAAAGTCTGCTTCCCTAGAAATCTAACACACAATAAAAAATAAGGGTGTTTTTTTGGGAGGGAGGTGGGCACATACATTTGGAGGCAGGCAGAAGTTTTGTCTTCAAAGTTCATTTGATTAAAAGGTTTAAACTTGATTTCTTTCTGTTTTCTCTCCTGCCTTTCAATGCCAGCTTCATTCTATAGTTGATTACAGTACTTATAATAGTAGAAAAATTGCTACAGGATTTTATAACATTTGCACATCACCTTAGCCAGAAGGAGTACCAAATAACATTTCCGTGATTGCTGAACTCATAAGATAGGGAGACAGAAAGCACTATCTGACTTAAATCATTTGATACTGCTCCAGAAACTTAAACTGATAACTCATGGACTTCAGTTGAAGTCTCTTGCCTGGCCACTTTGAGTAAGAGAAGGGTGAACAAACAACCTGGGTTATTATTAGAAAGAGAGGATAACCGAGTAGAGAATTTTGGATAAATGTTATAAACAGCATCTGTGCTGCTTTCTAAGGGAGAGAAAAGCAACTGAAGTATTCTTTTTTACATTCAGTGCCTCTTTATATTTTTTCAAATGAGAAATATTCCCCTTAATTGTAGACAAGGGACCTCGTAACTGAAAATATATTTCCTGTAGAATTCTCTTATCTTAGGTCTAAGATTTTTAAAGTGTTTCATCATCAATTTTCCAGAGAGTTAAGTGCTTACCCTACTATATTCTATTTAATCATTTGTTTAATGGATTTCTAGTGGACAATCAACTCCTTAAATGGAGAACCATGATCTTAATCATTATTGAATTGAAACCCCAAAGTTAAACAGGATCTGAAAAGAAAAATAAATACTCTCGAATTTGAAATGCAAATATAAACTAATGAGAACCTTGCTTTTCCTGCACACATTCCCAAAAGCTTCCTAATTGCTATGACGGATCTGCAATTCTACTACTCTACTGATGAGTATATGATAAAGGCAGAGGAAAATAATTTGCTGAGAGGAAGAAAAAAGAAGTCTTACTTTGTTTCTCTGGATAGTAAATTCCCAGCAAATGAAAAATTGAAGTACATGTAAATATTGACTGTTGAGCATATGTCTAAATCTTTCATATGTATATTCAAAAATTAGTGAAGAAATTCATGCTTATTCCAATGTCTGAATTACTGATGGGTTTTTGTCAAATTATTTTGAGGTAAGCAATTCACAAAAGAACATATGAGGATGGATCATTATTTTTGGTTTCTGAATGAATTTGAAGTCAATAAGCAATACAGAGAATTCAAGCACTGTTTGCATTTGAGAACGGTGTATCAGAAGTCTGATTTTGAACATATCAATATAAAATTAAGGGGAAAATGTGGGAGGTTTAAAAAAACACTAGTAAAGATGGCCAATCAGTGAGCAACAAAATACAGATCCTCCCAGAAACAACTCATATGCCAGAAAAAACCATCCTGGAGAGATCCAGACAGAGGGAGATGGATCCTCTTGATACAGGAAGAAACTAAAATGAAAAAAGCTCCTCAAACACGCAGCCTTGGGGCTATAATTGGAAAAGCTAAAATTAGCAGACACAGCTCTTTCCGCTGTGACCCACCGAGCCTCCTGAACTTGTTCCTGTCGCGACTCACAGGAGCCACAGCCATGCTGAAGTGGGGGGGTTGGTGAGCCCAGCAGAGAATGGAATTGGTGAAGTGACCTTCATTAATCCATGTTTGGTGCTGGGAATAAGACCCCCACACACGGGAAGGGTGCTACCAAATGGGTGACATGTTGGAATTGGACAGGAAGAGCCTGAACTAGGAACAACAGTGACTTCAGTTTGTTGCTCCCTCCCCAGACCAGATTTGTGGGATTTGGTTGGCTTGCATCATGCCGCTGGCCAGGACCCAATAAGCCGTCCCAAACTGATTCCCTATGCCTAGCACACACTAGCATGGTGAAGGCCCCTGAAGTTTGACTGGCTAGGCAGGGAGAGGCCATCATATGCAGCCCTTGCTTATACCTCAGTGACAAGAGCAAACAGGAGAGGGCAGAAATCCTTTGCCAGTGTGCTGCAGAAGAACCATAACCAACAAGGAAAGGGGCTGAGACCTCCACTATATACCTGTATGGAAGAAACCAAAAACATGACAAGAAACAAGAAAAAGCCCCCAGCCCAAAACCCTGAGAACATTGATCCAGGAGAGGAAAAAACAAAAGAGATTGAAGGCAGCAAGCATGCAACATCAGACATGGCTTCAATGGACATTATGAGATAATTTGGGACCTTATAGACGAGCTCAGAACTGAAATATTAAATCAGGTAAAGCAAGATATAAGTAGATTATTAAAAGAAATGCTAAGCACCTCTCAAGAAGACACAGACAGAAGAAGGGAGGAACACCAAAAAAAGGAGAGAAACATTTGAAAAAAAATATAAAGAAAATCTAGAATATATGAAGCAGATTCAAAGAGATTACCAGGAAATTAAAAACTCCATTGAAAGCTGGCAAAGCTCCTTAAAAGAAACTAAGGATAGACTATCAAAACTTGAAGACAAGTTTGCAATGTGTGATCATGAAAGGAAGGATCTCTTAAAAATAATAAGGAAACAGGCAAGAACAATACAAAGGCTAGAAGACACCAAGAGAATCTACAATTTAAGAATAAGAAACATGAATGAAGAAGCAGGAATACATACAGGTGAGTTACAAAAGCTATTCATGGAAACAATTAAGGAAAACTTCCCAAGCATGGGAAAAGAAAATGACATTTGGTTATGTGAGGCATACAGAACTCTAGCCACCTACAACCAAAACAGACATACACTCAGACATATAATAATCAAGATACCAGAAATTCAATATAAAAACAGAATATTAAAAGCCATCAGAGAAAAGAAACAGATCACCTATAAAGGAAAACCAATCCAGATCATGGCAGACTTCTCGACACAGACCATCAGATCAAGAAGAGCTTGGACTGAAGTATTCCAAGCCCTGAAAGAAAATAACCTCCAGCCCAGATTGATGTACCCTGCAAAACTGTTATTAGAAGTTAATGGAGAAACAAGATGCTTCCATGACAAAGAGGAACTGGGGGAATTTGTGACAACCAATCCAACCCTACAGAGAATACCAAAGGACATTCTAGAGAGAGAGAAAAAAATACCAGGATTTTAGGAACAGTGGCAGAAAGGCCTCAATGAGTGGGGCAGGCAGTAGAATGAAGGAGAAAACGAGACAAACAAAGGCAGAAATATAGCATAGCAGAAATAAGGCAGAGAAGGTTGGCTATAATCTCTAACACAGATGGTCTTGATACACACACACACACACACACACACACACATAAAAAAAAACACAGGCAGAGTAGATCATGAGGTAGGGTCCATTGAGATGCTCTGAATAGGAAATATAGTCAACCTGAAAGAGGATTTATGGACCAAAAATCAAATATGAGAAAACAATGCTCTATGTGACAGGGAGCCAGAGAGAAATAGGAGCAACTCGACCACCACCTGCAGATAGGTTGGAAAGACAGGGTACTTATGTGCAGTAGAGAATTACCCAACTATAATGAAGGAAAGCCTTGAGGCTTTTGTAGGTAAAGGAATACAACTTGAAATCAAGTTCAGGAGTGAGAAGGTTCAGAACCACTTAGGTAAAAAACAGGTTGCCCCCCCATCTAAAAACTTTGGGAGTTGGTGAGACCCAAAATGTACAGCACCCTGTGGGAGTCAAAGGGGAGGAATAGCCTAAAAAAAAGAAGGCAGAGGATATTGTTAATAGTGTACCAGGATTTAAAACCCACATTACTTACACCACTCTGCTTAGATGGATTATATTCTATTCCAGTTTGTCTACTTGGACTAGATTTCAGGGCACAGATAGTTATCCCCAAAATAGCAGGATATAGTATGGTAATCATCCTTAATTTCTTATTAACTTAATCTGAAGCTCTGTATAACTTACACTGTTTTACCATGACTGATCTTAATCAACTCTGGTTTGTTAGATTGCTGTTTTGCATTGATAGATTTTATTCAAAGCTGTTATGATTGATAGTATCAAGTCTGAGAGTATAGCCAACTACACTGAAGATGACAAAGATTCACTAGAATATCCACTATGTTATGATTATTTCCTGCCTTTGAAGTTTTATACTGTCCACAATGTTTTATTTTTACAAATGTTGTTATTTACTGCTATATTTAATTATACTGCTATATTCAAATATGCCTGATGATATAGACAATTCTATTTAAGCTAATAAGAGACAACACAGTAACCACTGTAGATCACCTTGTACTATGGTTTTATATGACTTTGGTTTCATGTTTTCATAGGAATTTGTTTTGTTTTGTCTTACTATGTCTTGTTTTTCCCTCTAATATAGAAAGGATAGAAATACATGTAGGGACTCATGCATGCGTAGCTGTTTATAGTTTCACTGTTTGAGTATCTACTCTATATGCTTTAATTTTGTAACTTGAACAACAATTTCTAAGAGAACAATATGTAATTATCAACTAGTGATTTCTTACTGTTTATCATTTTTTTGAAATTCTGTATTATTTCTACCCTTTTCATGTTTTTTTCTCATTAAATAAAAAAACACTAGTCTATGACAGCTAACATTTCCACTTAGAAATATATTTTGTGGGTAGAATGCTAATTGCTTAAGAATTTTGATTTTATTGAAAGCCATAAGTCTCTTTGGGAAATAATGTGTACCCATCAGTTATTCTTTCCTTTTTATACTTGGGAACATTGCTACGTGAAAAAGTTATAATATGAAAAGTTTTCCCCATTAATTTTAATGAGCAAAAATGATGTTGTACATCTTAACAATAGTTATACGATTTTTATAGATAGAAAAAGGTATCAATTACATACAAAACCAAGTTTATACAAGTAATAAGCAAAAATTTGAAAATAATAAATAAAATATTTGGCAGATGATACACATGTATTGTATTTGCTGAAATGGGAAACATGACTGGTCAGCAGCAGGTAAGAGAGGTAAGAAAGTTATCCTTTGGGAATCAAATTCATTTTTATTTTTCATAGCTTTTTTCAGTCCTTATGAGCTCACTGTAACCTCACACACAACTTGAACTTTAATATAATATTAAAGGACCTTTGTAATAAAATTAAGGACAAATATGAGAATACTTTAGAACAAATGGGAAGAACACAAACAGGCAACACACAAATGTTTATAGGCAATGCTACTTCAGCCTTCTTTCTTGTCAGACAGAAAAGGAAAGAATTGGAAATTCACTCAAAATGAATGGTGCACAGTTCAATTTTTTTCTACACGATACGTGCTGAATAGAAACTATTGTGTCATGGAAATGGTTGTGTGCTTCTTTTCCTGAAATCTACATGCCAAAATATCACTTTTATATAGAGCAGCTATTTAATATGTTTTAAGGTGAAAAATTCACCTTTCTGAAAAAAAGGAGCCATCAATTAAACTTCTCAAGCGTGATTATGACAACTAATAAAGCGAAAAAATAATTGTGCAAAATGAATCACCACGTTTGTTTACTTACATACCCTACTACATTAAAATTCAATACATTGGGAAAAGTATATTTCTCTGATAATTCCAATATAATTCTATTCTTCTCAAATTCTCATTTTATTAGAACCATCACAAATACAACATTTAATTTTATGAATAGTAGTCTTTCACTCATATACTTAGATTGCAATTACTAAAACAAGATTCATTGCATGTCTCCAACTTTCCAAACATTTCATTAGATGTTATATATAAAATTTAACCATTTAAGTAAAAATATTTAAAGTAACTATGATTTTAATCAGCTTTCAAATATGAGTAGATCTATTTTACCTCGAGTTTATATGACCCTGTATCTTTCCTAAAACTCTGTTTTGAAAATGCAAGGAGTCTGAAATGTAGCCTTTCTGCAAAAACAAACAAAGAAAACAGAGAAAGTCATAAAACAAATTAAAAGTCATAGGTTTGTAACATAGATTTTTTAAAAAAGTGGAGCAAGGATCCTAATCCATATCTACATGACTGTTAATACAGAAGTACCATTAAACCACAGCAATCACTTTCAAAGTAGCGAGCATCTGACTTCTCACAGTACAGATAATTTGGACTTCAAATATAATGATTAAGTTTCTGCAAAAAAGAAGTACTATTTTGTTGCACTCAACTGAATGTTTGCAAGGTCATCCACATATTTAAGCATGGCATGATTGTATTTCATTATCCATGAAAATTACAAAGAATTTATTTCCCAACTTTATGTAGTTACCCTTTCCCATTTTAAGACTGCTAGGAATATATCTGTTATTAATATTCATGTATTACCAGATAGCACTGTGGAATTCATGTACATATGTTTTCTATATTTTTTACACAAATACTTTAGAAGTGTAATGGCTTGGTCAGAAAATGAGCATATGTTGAAATGGATTAGAAACTGACAAAATATTTCCAAACAGACTGTACTGAATTACATTTTAGTTATTTCATTACACATTTCCACCAGTTTCTGTTATTCCATAACTTCAAAACATTGCTTTGAGTATCCATTTTAATTGAAGTCATTCTAGTGCTAATTCCATGAGGGTTTTGTTTAAAATTTTCTCATAACTTATAAGTTCAACATTTGAATGATTTAGCTGTCATTTTTATGCCTGTATTTTTTAAGCTTCCATTCAAATATTTTACTAATTGAGAGAATGGTAGTGTCTTTACTTATCATTAAGCTGGAAGAGTTATTGATATTTCATAGAAAAAAGTTTTACCATATATGTTTTGCAGAATATTTTCTCCCAGTTTTCTGCTTACTTTGTAATTTTGATTAAGTCATTATAGGTCAGGATTCAAATTAATTCAATTTTAATGATTAATTTTTTTCCTTTAAAAAGTACTGCCTGTCTTCACTCCAACTCATAAAGTTATTATATGCTTTTATTTAGATTCTTTGTTGTTTATATTTTATATTTAAGTATGGTATAATCAAATCTCTCTATTTACTAACACTGGTTCTTCATAATATTCTGATTTTACATATGTTACAGATGCAAAACACTTTCTTTTTATGTCAGGTGTAATTTCGTAAAAATAAATCTGTTCTGTTTGCCCATATATTTACAATATCCTGTATTTTTTACCCTTTCAAATAGAGTGTCATTCCTTTCATAAACATCATTTATTCATGTTGAGAAATGGAGCTAACTCATTTAACACTTTCTTAAGCAATTCTGATTTTAATATATTTTCTTGGGTTTTACTTAAAATTCTTCCATTTTACTATGATTTCAAAATATAGTCCATGCATTGTATATTTCTATGATTTTGTCCTTGGCCTACATTGTTGTTCCATTGTCTCTGGACTTACATTGTTTCAAGCAAGAAATCAACAATCCTTGTTTTTATTTTTTTCATGTATATATGCTGTTTCTCTTACCTTTTAGCTACTTTCATAACTTCTCACTGTTCTATATTCTTAAAGTTTGACCATAAGTAAATTTTTAAATTTTTATGGATTAACATACATAATTATGCTTCATGAAGCTATTTTTCATATTTTAACATATCTGAAAGATCTTATTTTCTCTTAGGGGGAAATTACGTTTACTGATTTAGAGGTTCTGTGAATATTGTGGCAGCAACATTTTTCAAGTCCCAATTATATTTCCTTCTTTAACATATGTTGTGCTGTATAGTTTTATTCCTTTGAGGTTTAGATTTAAACTTAAAGTGAATTTAGAGTAGACATATTGTTAAGATTTGACTTTTCTGGCCAGGGATTTAACTCGGTAGTGTAAATGCCTGCTTGGTAAGTACAAGGTTGTGAGTTTGATCCTCAGTATGAGAGAGAGAGAGAAAGAGAGATAATTTGAGCATCAATATCTCCCAGCAATGTATAAAATTAAAAAAAAATATTTTCATGTCACAGGCATATAGCAGCTACCATCTGTTAAATTTTGTTGTATTTTACAAGACATATGCATGTATTAGTATCAGACTAATGGTTAAAATGTAGTCCTATGGAAATATATAAGACTTTTCCACAGGTCAATAGTTTCCAGTACCACATCTCACAAACTTCAGCACTTGGGCAGCCCCAAACTCTGATTTCTAGAATTTCTATTTAGCTACATTCCCGGTTCCTATTTGATACCCATATTCCTGTGACATATTTTGGAAATAATTCCCCTCAAAACATGGAATGTATTTTTATTTTGTGTCATAATGCCTATCAAAACTCAAGAGCCACTGATAATAGAATTTGGAGACAGTATGGGAAATTGAGTAAAAGTGGCACAATTTATTTCACGTATTATATATAATCCAAGTAGTGCATCCCTACTTTTTTTAAAAAAAGAAATCAAATCAAGAATTCCAGATTCATATGCATAATAGCTATAGAAATTTTACAGCAGTATTATAACCCCAAATTTTCATTTTACAAAGGAGAAGGGTAGCATCCACTAGGCATCACAGGATGTGAAGACCACAGATTTTAAAGAGAGCTGGGTATAGTCCACGATATTGATTGCACTACTTAGTCATAGTGTCACATGAGACAACTGAGTAACACCGAGGTTAAGCTTCCTCATCCCCAAGATGTGCCTAACACTGTTACACTTACTATTTTGAAAAACAACTCTCAAATACTTGCAATTCAGCTGTAGGAAATTTCAAAGTGTTAAAAATTCTATTTTCTTTGCCCAAAGCCAGATCATAAGTAATTTACAGTCAGCTTTACAATTCAGGACCAGTGTTCCTTCTTTACACACATTGCATAATGGATCATAATGGATCAATATCCATTCCTTCTTAAGGACTCCGCAAAGGAGGTAACAGATGGGTTATATACTGATTTCATGTGTGCACAGCAGAGAAAAACAGTATTTACTGTGAAATTGCTAAAGAAAGTTGGTTGCAAGAAAAATTTCAAGTACCTACTCCTACATCTAAAAAATATTTTTGTCTGATTAATGAGAAACTTTTGAAACAATTTAATCTATTCAGGAATGCAAATGTCAGTTTCTATTTTTCAAGCCTGATTGCAGAAGAAGTTCTAAAGCAGTTTAATCTGTTCAGGGATGCTAAACAAATATGTCAACATTCATTTTGCATTTATGTTTCTAGCAGTCAAAGGAAGAAATGGAGAAATAAACAGAATTTAGCTTGTTTTGTTTTGTTTTGTTTGGCACCAAGTATCGAACTCACGACCTCACACTTGCCAAGTAGGTGCTTACACCACCAAGCTAAACCCCAGTCCAGAGTTTAGCTTTTTCTCTCAGTTTTTTTTTTCTTTTTGACTAAGAGCTTTCAATGCACTTTGCCTTAGATGGAGGATGCAAAGTCATAACTAAGGTAAGTGCATTTTGGATTGAAAATTTTAGTAGTTGTACTGAGCAGCCTATAGATTGGTGTTGGGCCACAAAGTGACCTACAAATTTATAGCTCACTTATGCAAGTATAGGTTGGCAAGAAGCCATGTATTCAAAGATTTTTCTCTAATGACAATCTCAAATTTCAAATTTTGAATATAAAATTATGTCTGACATTTAAATTTAACTGACTTACTCTTAACAATAAATAGTATAAAACCTGCATTGTAGTACTTTTTATTGATATGTCAATTTACTCTTGCATATTCCAGGTGTTGTACTTTAAGTCTTCAGGACACAGGAAGCACATACATATACATGCACGCGTGCTCACCATGTTTATACATAATTTAGAAGCCTCGCTGAGGAGAAACAAAATATTTTCTCTGCAGACACATACTAGGCTACAAATGTTACTTTAAGTCAGTAAAAATATTCCAAATTGTTAAAATTCATATGTCCCATCATCATTAATTAATTCTGCCAAATCACAATGAAAAGTTCAAATGCATTCAACCATGTTGTACCGAGAATTAGTACTGATGAATGACAGGTAAAATGTAATCAGGAACAGATCTGAATAATTAATCTGGGATAGGTCAGTTTAAGGGAAAAATATTCCTTTGATTCTTCCTAAATTTAGCAAACTGGAGTCAATATCACAGCTGTGATAGATAACATCTCCACAACAAGCAGTGAGGTCACACTGTCAAATCTCAATCATGTCAAATCAAGCTGAACATTAGTTCTTAGATCTGAAACTATATGAACACTGTGGACTATTGACAGTTTTCCTAAAAATCAAATAAATACCTGACAAATTTCATTTTTATGCTAAGTAAACCACCACATACCTTCAGCAAATTGTGTTGCTTAAAATTTGTTGCAAGTTTGTAGGTTGTTCAATATTGTGTTGGGATTTTCATTATCCTATTACACTGCATAATGAATCACCTCAAATAATCCACTGAGTTTGTGATGTAGGATAATGAACTGTGCAATATATGAAATAAAACATCTCATATTCTATTCTTAGTACTAAGTAAAAATAGCAGGTTGAAGTACCATGTGTTTATAAAAATGATTTTTAGTGTGTTGGGAGGGAAATTTAGGTATATTAAAACCTTCTATGTATTTCCTATTTACTGTCTATCATCATAAACCAAGTAAAATTCAGTACATTGCTTAATGGCTGGATTTTCTGTCCCTGAGGTAATTGAAGTGAGCCTCAACTGGCTCATGTGAAGCATGACATTTGGTATGGTTTAAGAGTTTTCAAAAAGCCAATGCTCAAAACATAACTGTAAGAGATATTGCAATCTTTCCTCAGAGTTTATGCTAAGCAAGTTACCCATCCATTTACCTAGGCATTCAACAACACAGCCATCCATTCATTTACCATCTACTCATTCAAACATACATGAGTTTCAAAAGCAAAACAGTTAAGCATGCATATGTTCATTTTTTGATTCAACAAAATTTACAGTGTCTGAAAACATGATAAGGGGTATCAAAGCCACAAGATACTAACAACACCCATATCCCTGCTTCGAAGGATTTTAACACCTAGAAAGGAATTCAGGTACTAAATGATTATTTACAATATGACATATTCAATAAAATAAGATGCCCAGGATATTGAAAGATTATCTGAGAGATGCCTTGAAGAGCATGGTAAGATTTCTTGATGAAAACATGTGTGAACTGAAAACTAAAGAAGTGGTTAGACAGAAAAAGTTGAAGAGATGAGTATAAGAAAGAAAGGAAATGTAATGTTTCAAATAATTTACAGTCATCACAATGGAGTTCAGTATTCTCTACCTTTGATATACTGTATGAATTGTCTTTCTTGATAACTAAAATGAATTACGACAATATGTTCACAGATAAATGAACAACTACAGGAAGATTATTAAGTTCTGTGCTCCATGTGGGAGACCTCATACAAAACTCACAAGTACGACCTAAATAAATGTGATACCTACTCTTTATTCTTCACCACTTGTCCCGTATTGAAAGGGTGACAGTATGAAGCCATCCTAAAAACTCAGGCCTGATCTGATTTTTACACTTATAATTGGTAATATTTTAAATTTCACTCAAGTCTCAGATTTGGAAATATGTCCTAAAAGTCCATGTGAGAGAGTGTCTTCTGTCATGGTAAGGGACATTAGGGAATCATAAGGATTCTGGGGAAACTAGACAGGATTTGAACTGCAGAAATACTGTAAACCCAAAGAAATTAGTGGTCACAAAGGAAAGTACAGAAAGATAAAACACATCAATATTCACCTGACTCTGCCTTAAGCATAATCTTCCTCTTAAACTGTCTACTTTATGATGGAAACTACTATTCACACATTTTGCTGAAATGAAATAAATTTCAAGGAAATATAATTTTGTTTTACAGCAAATAATAATAAAATAATTTAGGGGAATATTTAAAGTATTAGGTCAAGATAACTTCATAGAGCTGGGTACATGTAATAGAGATATGATAATAATTTTGAATAAGATTTAGACAACATCATGACCTGTGTAGATAGATGCAACATGATGAGAAGAGCCAGGAAAAGTTTCTTGTAATTCTGAATCATACTTTATAATACTTGATTTTAAACAAATCATAACATTTCCTCTAGTCTCAGTTTTCCTTACTATATGGTATATCTGTATCAGTTTTTATCTGGAAAAGTTTGATGGAAAATATAGCTAGAGATATTTATGATAAAATATGGGTATTTTACAAGTAAAATATAGTTATACCTAATATATCTACCTGATAATAAGTATTATCAGTACCTATAATCTTCATAATATTCAATATTTACCTATTCTCGACAGAATAACATGAGATTAAGTTTAAGAAAACATTTAAAATGAAACATCTACAAGATTTCTCCCTTCTTTTCTCACAAATCTACTCTCTATCTCACACAAACACAAATATGTGTAATCAGAATATGTAAAGAACTGCTAAGATTCAATAGAATATGCACAATTGATCTAATTAACTTATGAAACAGTATCAGAGCAGGAAGTTTATAGCAGGGAGAAATTCAGATGGCTAATAAGTATAGATGATCTGAAGATCCAAATTAAAACAATAAACACCTATATCTCATGTTGGCTAAGACATGTGGAAATTGAGTTTCATGAATACCTGGAAATTAACATTAAAGTATATTTCAAACTGTAAAAACTGTTTTCTTTTACTTGGCAACTCCGACTGCTGATTCTAAACACACATATGTTCATGCATTACACAGGTACAAAGAAATTCACATGTCTTATAAATAAAAACCACTAAATTTCATAAGTATAAAGTTTTTATAAACTATTACTTGCAGTAAAGTACTATAGACTTGCAAGGCATATTTTTGTATAAAGTATATATTATTGTATTTAATACAATCATATATTTAATGTATTAGATACATAATAAGCATATATAATGAATTTTCTCCTTAAAAACTTTAACTGAACAAACCTTGGAAACTATTATTTGAGAATATTCATTTAATTCCATACAGATATGTACACTCACTCAAATCCTCAAACTATATATTCTGTTTTCCCATAAATATAATGTAAAATGTATTCTGGGAAAAATATGCATGAAAATAAATCTAACTACTCTGAAATAAATTATGAAATGTTAGAAGGTGAGAAAGCAATTTAAATCATTACCTTGAAAATTTTTAATGTTAAAGGAAGATTATTAACTAATATTTTCAAAGTTTTAAAAATACCTGCTGAATTTTTCTGGAGCTTTGCTGTAATCTTGAGGTTACAGGTAGTGAGTTGGGAGTTCGAAATCTGAGACCAACTTCAAACATGAATTATAAATACAAATTATTCATGAAAGTCAACACATTTGTGGCTCACCCCCCATTTATTTTATAATGTACCTTATTATAATTTTACCTTTAAAATAATATGCAATACATCTCTTGCATAAAATAGGTAAATATATCTAATTTTCCAATTACACTCACATTTAGACTCTAAAATCAATTTAGTATTTTAAATTGGCAAATTCTGGTCATCACTATGAAAGTAGGTGTCTGATCTATAATTGTGTTTTATTATAATTATAGTGCTTTTTCTCACATTTGTTATTTTTTTAATTTAAAATTTAGAAAACTGATAGCATTTCTACTTTTAATAGATGCAGTTCTCCAGAAATAGTCTGAAGATGAACTTTACTTTGTATGTTAAAAGAGAAAGTGGATTTGAAATTTCAGTCAAAATTTAGAGTATTTTCCTATAGAAAAATGTTTAAGTTTTTCTGTCTTATTAAACTATATAGTTCTTGAAGGCAAGGGATGTCTTAATCCTTCAATTTTAGTGCTTATTACATGTTAAGTGACTGAATACCTCAGTTAAGACTTGACAACTAAAATCAAAGCTTAAGTAACTTGGAACTTGGTGCTAAAAATGACATTGGCATCATATTTATTATTTACAAATAGTATTGAATACTGTCTACAAGTTATGCTGTTAGTAATTCATGTTGTTTTACTGACCACTTTCTTATCTTTTCATTAAAGAATCTTACTATGTAGTAGAATTAAGTAAAGTGATTAAATGAGATGGTTCATATATTTAAGATACTTATTCATCTATAGAGTTGGTATTATGCAAAGCAAATATATGTGTACCAAAGTTGTTTCCTAGTCTTATAGAGTCTCATTTCTGTGGAGGACATGGAAATTAAAATTTTTAAAAATTATACAGTCATTGCAATGTGAAGTTCAGAAAAGATAAATTTCTCAATGGATGGAGGGAACGTCTTTTTAGAAATATACAATTTAAGTGTAAAATATGAAACACAAGTTAATCATCTCAAGAGAATACCAGAGTGATACCAAAAGGAATAAAATATGTACTAAAGGTATAGCATTTTTCAAGTTAAACAGTGGGATGGAAAATTGAGAAAATGAAATTAAGCTGTGAACCTAAAGGATTCAGAAAAAAATAGGCAAAGTGACAGGAGCTAGCTTTAACATAAAATAATGTAAAGAAACTCTTAGTAGAGAGTCAAATCTATGAATGCATGAAAAATAATTTATATAGAGAAGAGGTATTTGGTGATGATGGTAATAAAGATAACAATTTTGGAGAAAAAGTTAAAAAACTTTTATTATATATGTGTGTGTGTATATATATATATATATATATATATATATATTTATAGTGACCACTGATGTATCTAGCTACTTATTAATATTCTGATATTTCAATCGTCATCTCGGCAGAAATTGATAATACTGATGACTGAACTTATGTAGGGAGGCTAGCTGAGCATCCTCATTTGAATTTAATATATACAAAACCCTTTAGACAATAACTAAATATGGTGTCACAAGAGCACTTTTCTGAATATAAGGAATTACTTATAAATTAGATATCTTCTGTGGTAAAGAGAAAGGTACAACAAAGTTCTAATTAGCAAAATATTCTCAATTATAGATACATAGAAATGTTATGGCAAATATTCAGTCCTCTTTTACTATTTACAAAGCTGTAGACCACATAATTTGTCATTAGTTTGATCATATCAGGCAATAGTTAAAATTCATTCACATAAAAATAGTAGAAAAATCGAATCAACTATAAAATATTTAATTTAAAGGTATATGAATTCTCACAAGGTCTTACTAAAATTGGCACCATTGACCATTTTCAGATTTATTACTTTTTTATAGTATGGGGGGTTTAATTCAAGTTCTTTTGCAGTGAGCTACATCTCCAGACATTTTATCATTATCATCATCATTTTATCACTTTATTATTTTATTTTCAGCCAGGGTCTTGTATGTTAATTGGTTGTCCAGGTTGTGCTCAAACTTGGAACCTTCTGATTGTCCAAAATTGCTGGGATTGCAGTGTGAATCCCCATATCCAGTAGCTCACATTATATTTTCTAGCTTTGAAAATGTCTATTCAAGTGGTAGCTATTTATGTAGAATCACAAATTATCACAAATTAATTGCAATGTCAGTATAGCAATGCTTCCATCTAGTAAGTTTCAAACTGAACAGAACTGTGCAAGATAAAATGCCTAAGCTATCACTTTATTTACCTACATCTATGATTGTAGATCTGCTATCTTAGAACTGTAGTCATCTCTATTTTCAACAACTGTGAGTCAGCATGCTAAGCGGCTACCCCCAAACTGAACCACAGCCTAATAGATCCTAACTTTGCAGCATATATTTACAAAGTTTCATGGGGAAAAAAAAACCACTTTGCTTTAATCATATGCTATTTTAAGTTGCAAATTATCTCGCAGGAAAAAAAATATGTTGGGTTACATATTCACTAACCAGTCCTGCATAGCAAGAAAAATGTTAATTATCTAGCAGCATGCTCACATTTTCTACTGGTTGGCAAGTATGAGGTTTTGGCTGCTATCAGTTCTCCAGTAGGTATTGAAGCTTTATACATTTGTTACCCGCACAGAATTTGCCTTGTCTAGTTGTACAGCCTACATATTCCACTGTTCCAGGAATCATTTAAGCATATAATAAATTGAGTTTCAATGAGCTGGAACCTCCCACTTCAGCCGATTTTTCAGCAAATTATTTTTCAGCTGTAGCTTCAGCAGGAGTTTTTTCTCCACTCCTGAAAAGATGGCTGCAATGGTCATGTATTTCACATGCCAGTTCTAAAATCATTCTAATTGACTAGTTATTATGCATTAAGTCAGTGATGAGCAAATTTAAAAAGGGTTCAAATCACACTATGGATATTGCAAGTATCTTTGATAGACTTCATGGTTTGGCACTAAAGGTCAATATGACAAAAAACAATGCCAATGTATTTGGGGCTTCTCCAAACAGCACACACAAAAAATGCTATTTTACCATTTATGTAAACTTTTCTGCATGTTGATGTTCCAACAAACATCACTGGAGTATGAAGAAAGTACTGATGTCTGAGCATGAGAGAACCTCAAACTTTGCATCTGGCTTAATCACTCACATCTAGTCCCATTTATGCTAAAGTTCTCTTGAAGCAAACACATAGGAAGGACATTCAAATGAACCACAGTGAGATGGACATTATGGATCATTGGTTCACCGCATGTAGGATGCTAAATATACTTGATGACACCCTAATTAAAAATTAAAAATCCACAAAAATACATGTAGATAAGTGTTTTTCTATCATCTGTCTACCTATCTATCTCTATCATTTTGGGATATGTCTAACACAATGTGTAGAAATGCATAACTAACCATTTAGAGGATCCCATTTTTTCTTTGTTTGCAGTATTCACACCTCCAAGTATCAAACATTCCTTTGATATTATCCCTTCTTTCCTTAGAGAAATTTTTTCCCAATTCAACATGGACCCAAAAGAAATGGTAAACAATAATAAAAAAACAAAAGCAGGTACAAAGCAGGGTGTTCTGTAATAAGTTCCCCAGCCTAGTGAGAAAAGTCAGAAGGGAATTATACTTCAGAGAGGGCACTAAGTTAAATAGCACTCAAGAAACTGCAAATCTAAGAAACTGAAAAACTGACTAGAGGGGAAAATTGGATTTAAGCTAAGGATGTGTTTTAATATTGGGTGGGGGGAGTGGAAGAGAGAGTTACCAAGTGATTTTTTTGCACATTTACTGAGGTAGACCTGACAAAAATCGTAAGTATTGAAGGACTAAAATTTGATGTTTTGACATTTGTGTACATTGTAACACGACCATCACAATTAAGTTCACTGCCTATCAATCACCTCATATCATTAACTGGTTTGTGCACTGTAAGAACTTTTAGGATCTTCTCTCCTAGTAACTTCAGTTATTTCAAGTATTGTTAACTACAGTCACCATGCTGTGCAGAAGATCCCTGAAACTTACTCATTTGCAGAGCTCAAACTTTGCAACCTCTCACCAACATCATCCTCTTCCCTTCAAGTCCCCAATGGCTACCACCATTCTCTTCTTTGTGTTTATCTGCTTGACTATTTTAAGATGCCACATGTAAATGAGATGCAATAGTATTTGACTTTCTGAATCTGTTTTATTTTGCTTAGCATGATGTTCCAAGGGACATACGTGCTGTCACAAATGTTTTATGTTTCAGTTTTGAACAGTATTCTACTGCATACATCAGTATTCTTTTTGTATTTGTCTATTGATGGATGTTTGGATTGTTTAGATTACTTGGCTCTTACCAATAATACTGCAGTGAACATTGCAGTACAGGTATACCTTTGATAACTCAGAGATATTTCATGTCCTATGAATAGATACTCAGAAATATGTTAAATGCCTAATTTTGAGGGGAGTCTCTATACATACTCTATACATTATGGTACTATAATGTATAGAGTATAATATATGGTACTCTATACATTATGGTACTATGTACCATGATGCCTGTATCAATCAGTATATACTCCCCAAAATAGTACACAAGTGTTCTTTTTTCTCCATATCCTTGCCAATATTTCTCGCCTTTTAACTTTTGATAAGTTATTCTAACAGGCAGAAGGTAAAGTTAAACTGAGGTTTTGATTTGCATTACTCTGATGATTAGTGGTACTGAAAAGTTTTTTAGATATCTATTGCCCATACTTCTTTCATGAAATATGTATTCAAATCTTTTACCCAATGTCATAGTTTATATCTAGATTTCCTCCCATAGTCTCATGCACTCATCAGTGAGGCTTTTGTGAGGTGACTGGATGGTGAGTGTGGGATACTCATTAGTGGATTAGTCCACTGAAGAGTTTACAGCTAAATATGATGCTGTGAGATGAAGCTTGGTCTCTGAAGATGGGTGACTAAGGGTGGACTGGAAAGGCCACCTCCGTCAGTCGCTCCATCCTGTCCTCTAAACCATGAGCAACTTCCTTCTGCCCTGCTGCCCTGCCTTGTAGTTAGTCAACTTTTTCCTAACTGAACTAAAATAAACCTTTCCTCTTTGACTTGTGGATATTGGCATTGTGTCTCAGAGATTAGAAGATATCAGAGATTAGAAGATAACATACTCATTTTTAAATCCAATTGTTTGTTCTTTTATTATTGAGTTGTACAAATTACTAAAATTATAAGATACATGGTTTGTAAATATTGGTTCCTCTTCCATATTTCTATTATTCCCCAATATTTTCCTGAGACTCCTGAGTGCTTCAAGTTCCTTTTTAGCTCTAAAATGGTTGTGTCCATGATTTTATCTTTTGGAAATACAATCATGGTGCTGATTTTATTATTCTTAAGTGTACAGGCAGTTTGAGTACAATCTTTTATTTTTTTATTTGTGTTTTATGGTCATTTTTTTTGCATTTGTTTGCTATTGTTTTACACTGTACCACCAAAGCTCATGCTCCCCAATACCATGCACTACTGTCTTTCATAGTCGCTCTCAAAAAGTATTAATCAGTCTAGTCTCCTAAAGAGAATGACATGAAAACATAAAACTTTCACTAACAAGAAAGTGCTGCACACATCTCCTCTTTATGTAATCATTCTTGTAATCCATCTCTTTAAAATGCGAATAGCTCCCGCTTAGCCTTTATTCTGGCTTCAATTTAGTTCCTAGATTTTTTTCTTTTGTTTTAAGGATTCTTTTTTCTTTCTTTTCTGCTTGGAGTATCATGTTGACTAGCTTCACTGATGGATCACATATACTATGCGTTCATACATTTTATTTGGTCTTTATTGAGTGATTATTGAGATAGTCTACATTAGTACTTTGAATTAACCATTTGAATTCTATCTTACTCATTTCTAAAAGTAATGTATTTAATTTAATTGGTAATACAGCCAATGATTTAAATACTTACATTTGGTTATGGTTCTACCTCTCATTTAGCAGCTAATTTTCACACTTAGCCCTTTGCCATGCTTTCCTTAGGGTTCCAATCCTGTCATCACTTAGCATAAGATTGTATATATGAAGATTACTGATAAAATTAAGGACTGAAGTTATTTCTTTCCCAAATAGGTTTTCCTGGAATTTATCTATTCATCTATTTCACAAAATTGAGAACATCATTTCAGTATTTTTATGACACTTGAATGAGATCAGTACAGATAACTCTATATTTTCCTTTGTTCTAGTCTGTAAACTGACAATTTGGGAGACAGACTTTAAATTAGTAGTTAATTTGAATTTCTATTTTGCCTGACATATTAGGAAATCTGGCCACTTGGTCTCTCTATCATCAAAACACTCTCTCAAAACCTACATTATACCATTTTAATTGCTACTTAAAACTTTCCAATAGCACTGCATTATATCTGATGTAAAGTAAAAATTCTACAAGGTTGCCAATTCCTGCCTTATAGAGGGTTTCTATATCCATGTTAACTGACTCAATTTCTCATCCTCCCTCTTTATTCTTCACACACAAGCCTTCCTGGCACACTTTGCCACCTGAAATGGTCCTCCAAAGGCCCATGTGAGGAAGACTTGATCTCGAGTGGTTATTAGAAAGAAATGGGCCCCCTAAGAGGTCTAAGGTCATGGGGATACGCCCTTAATGGAGGCTGTGGAGCCCCGTTCCTTCCTTTTCTGCTCCTTTGCTTCCTGGTCCTAATGTAAGTGACTTTGTTAGACTCTGTGCTTCTCCTATGCCATGATGTCTCATCATAGACCCAAAGGCAGTGGGACTAAATGATCATGGACAGGTGCCATCAAAATGCTGAGCTGAAATAAACTCTTTTGCTTTATAAGTTGATTATATCAAATGTATGTTGTAAAAATGGAAAGTTGGCAAATACCAGTTTGTAATTCTCAATATACAAAGCTAAACCCTACACAGGTCTTACTCTTAGCTTTGCCATGGACCTAGCATGGTCTTTCTCTAAATTTTCTAGTGGAAAGGGATTGAAAGGCCTCCTATACTTCACATCATGGTCTAAATCTCACCTCTTCATAGAAGTTGTTTCCTATCACCCAAAACAATTACAGAATCCATAACTTTGGAATTCAGTTAAATCTTTCTGCAGAATCTACACTAATTTTTGAAAGATATAAAATGACTCTTATTTGTATGTTTCTTTATTTTGTGCTAAAATATAGATTTTTCTTTTTACTGGACAGAAATGATTTTAAAAAAGTATGAGCTATGGAGTCTGACTGCTGTGTTTTGAATTCAGACACCAGCATTTCCTAGATTTGTTGCCTTGGGCAAGTCCGTTTCCTTCTCTAAGTCTCATTCTCCTACAAACGAATAAAAAATATAAAAGCATCTTTGTCCTCAGATTGTCGTGAGAGTAGGATATGATACTATATCAGCTTCACTCATTATTTTCATTTTTTTCATTGATACACACCCAGGAGTTAGTGTACGGTCCACAGCCATATAACTAAACATATCATCATTGAAGTAATACAAGAATCAATGTCATAGTACTATGAATATTTTTAAATTAAACTCATTTCTGTCACATTTCCTCCCATCTGCTCAGTGGTTTTTCTTTATCAGTCTCCCTCCTTTTTCCCTTTGGCATTTTCTCTTTTTCACAAAGCCCTCACAGTCCTTGGCACATCCACACACTCAGGGTTTTCCTGCCTTAAAATAAAAGTTGTCCTAAGAATCCCTTCTGTTGTATGTGGTCATGAAAGAATCATCAAACTTATTGCTATTCATTCATAAACCTTGGCATGATGACTTGGCTCACTGATTCCTGATGTCTGATAACATGGCTACTGGAAAACTTTCTTGACCTTCAGGCAGCTAGTCAAGATCTAGTCCACATCTTATACTTCTCATTTGCTCTTTAGAATAAAACATAGGCACAAGAGCTTGCTAATATCTGAATTAAATTGTGCTGCATAGATTAAGGAATTTTGAGGCCATGCTTAATCGTGAGTTTTAATTTTCTCTAATGCAAAATGATGATGAAACTGATATACCTTGAAGTTTCCCTTTTTCAGTTATTTACTCAGCATACATTTTCCAAGACGATGCTGTGCCAGCCAGCCCATCCTGTAACACCTGAGATACTTCAATGAGCAAAGTAAGTGATAAGACAGATGAGGAAACATGGTATTTTAGATAAGGAGTTGCAATTTTCAGTAGGATGTGCTTTCTTTAGAAGATGCTATTCAGCTAAGCATCTGAAGGAGGTAAAACTATTAGCAGGGATCTGTGGGTGGTAGTTGGAGCAGATTCTAGACCAAGAGAGCAGCGAGACTTACATGGGAGAAAAGGAACATGATCTAGATGTACAAAATATACTGTGACTGCTGTAATACAACAGAGGAACAAACTTAGAAGAACCTTAAAAAAAAAGTAACACAGGTAGAAAGGGAAGGAGAAGAGATAGGACAGAGACTTTCCAGCCATCAAAAGCATCTTCATTTTTAAAGTAAATAAAATATTCATTAGTGTACTTTGCATATGATCAGTCACACTGCAGTGTTCAGAAGAAAGGCCACTTAAAAAGTTATAGAATAATTGATGCCTAAGAAAATTATTGTTGAAAGTAGCATGAAAACACTGAAAGGTAATGAAAATGGATAGGGTTCCTGCTGTAGTTCAAAGGTGGAGTCAACAGGCAGGAGAGATCAGAGAAGCATACAAGGAAGATAAATCAAAAACCACTCCAACTTTTCCTTGAATAACTGGTAGAAAATGTTTACTGTTTATTATTATGAGAAAGATTTCTAGAGAGATCAATTTGTCAGGGAGATAAGAAACTCTGTTTTTGGTTAAGGTATAGATGCCTTTACTCATCTTAGAGTAGACACTAGATATGTGAGTTTGTTGCTCCAGAAGGTATAACATTGAAAATAGAGTGCTATGAGGCACCAACGTATAAATAATACCTAAAATCAGGAAAAAGGATAGGGAACTTGAAGGCAAAGACTGGAATTAATGACTTAACAGCTCACCCCGAGCATCATTTGGGCAGCACATTTGTTCATGCACAGGTCTGCTGAACATCACTCGGGCAGGTGTCATTTCAACCAGTCAATTCTTATATTGAATAAATTTGACAAAATTGTCATTTTTATATTTGCTGTTATATTCTCTTATAAGAATTAATGAAAATGTATTTTTTATATCTTGTATTTAAATAATTGGGCTTTAAGTGGTTAAGATAGAGATGTGAGCCAAAAATTAAGCTCTGGGAGATTTCACTGGTTAAAGGATGAGGAGAGAAGAACCCAGAAAAGATACCGAAAATAACTAGTGATTTTTTTTTTCTTTTTTCCTGCTGGGAATCAAACTCAGGACCTAGTGCTAGCCAGGCAGGTGCTTATGTCACTGAGATAAATCCCAGGCCCCAGGGATGAAACTGAAAAGAAAGCTAGAGACTGAGTGTTCCTGAGCGCCAATCACAGAGCTTCAGACGCTTGGAAGGCATTTTGCTGGGCGAAACCATCCAGGTCCACAAAGACAAATAGGGCATAGTTCTCCTGACACGTGAATACCATAGGCAAAATCTAAGTAATGCCTCAAAAGGGGTGGAATGAGGAAGATAAGATGCTGCTGGTCAGTGTGCACAAATATCCAGTTATAAGATCAATAGCTGATGTATAGGGTGATGAAAATCATTTCAAATACTGCATAGCATATTTAAGATTTTCTAATGGAGTAGAACCTACATGTTCTCACCACATGCACACAGATGGAGACACAATGGAAAACTATATGAGCTAATGGGTATTTTATCTACCTTGAGTGTGATAATTACTTCATAATGTACGTATTTAGAAATTCTTCATGCTTTCATCTTAGATTATATATTATCTGCCAATAACACTTCAGGAAAGCTTGGAAAAACAGGATTCTTGGTGGACTGTTTTAAGAATATATTTTGCCCTAAGTAATTAATGATACAAAGGCAAAAATTAAACAATATTGAATAAATCAGTAGAGGATTTGAAAGATAAAGATAAAAAACAATTCCAAAAGTAAATCAAAGTTTTAGACAGGAAGAAAGAAAACAATAAATTTATAGCATATGAAAATAGTATCTCACATCTTAGAGGAGTTCCAGAAAGTTTAGAAAAATTCAATAGTAAAAAAAAAAAAAAAAACTCACGGAATTTTTGGAGAAAATTTTCTAATCTATAAAAGATTTGGTCTCTGAATTAAAAGTGGAACAGATTGTCTAGAATAATCAATAACATTTGCTTAACACACCTCATGAACTTTAAAAAAAGTATTCATAAAATAAAGACATCAACCAATAGACTTAATAAAACAATTTAAACACACACAAATGAATACATAGAGGAATGTGTGACATACAGAATATTTGACCAGTGAACTACCCTGTTGATTTATCACAATGAAGAAGGAACAAAATACTTTTTCATTATACTTTTTCTTCCCGCCTGCCTACATTTTCATCTAGTGTAAATTTTTTTCATATATTAGCCGCTAGTTATGCCTTATTTTTAATCTTTATTCATTAAAAATTTAACATTGTGTTTACACAACAGCTTCACCAAGGCCCTGGTCTTAGGAAGTGGTCTTTGCTCATATCTATCCAGAATTCTACAGAAAGAGTAAAGAGTAGATTTTGTGTCCTTACAAGTCTATTAATTCCCACTGAAAGACATATCTAACATATTTCTAACACTCACTTTGAATCCTGATAAACATTAAATGAAAAATAAAGCAAACTTACAGATATACATCTGATTAAAGAGTTAAGTCCTAAATAATTATAAGACATGCAATAATAGATGACATAAAGCTATGCAGCTGCCACCTAGAAAGTGCTCATGATGTTTATGAAGTAACTCCTTCAAACCTCACACGCAGTCACAGACAGCGATGTGTGCTCATGTCTGCTGAATCCTCTCTAAACTCTGAATTACTCCACAAATGTCCTTTCTGAAAAAAAGAAGTTCTACAGTGCAAATACAGAAAGGTTAATTAATACATCTTCCTTCCCTTGCAAGAGATTTGTACCGACAAGGGGCTTGTGAACTTTAGTTGTGTGAGAACAGAAAAGCCAGTACATTATATTTAATTTTTAGAAAAGAACTGTAACGTCTTTCCCTCCACAACAGTTTACCTGACAAAACTAACCCTATACTGAGTTTTATGACTACATTATGAACTTCTGTAAACTAAAGGATGTGACAGAAATGCTGACAAAGCCCTCTTGGTGAGGAGTACAGAATGTACCACTATGACACAGAAGAGATTTCAGAGATTTGGAAATTATTCATGATTGTAAGCACAAATATTTTGCTATAAATTGAATCCCACACCTCTATGAGGACACATTTGATTCCACTTAACTCGAGGTCCCCAAAATCTTTAAAATAAGTGGTACTAAACTGTCATCAATCTATTCAAGTTAAAATTAAAGTAAGGAAAATAAACACAGTAAAAGCTCTATAGTATACTAATTCATGAAGTATTTCAAATAAACATAAATCCAGTTTTTTTTAAAAAAAAAGCAGAAACAAATCCTCACCTTAAAAGTCCTGATTTTAAAACAACAAAATAATAGTACTTGGAAACAAAAATTAAAAAGACTTAATGAATGTTCTATAAAAACACTGCAAATCTGATTAACATGAACGCTGTTGAAATTTAGACAGTTTATCTATAAGCCAAAGCCACTTGCCAAGTCTCCTTGGTGAAACTTTTAAAATGCCTCTCTTTTAAAATCAGGGACAAAGGGGCCATTAGAAAAGATTTCAAAAGACATGAATCTACTGTCGCTCCCCTGCGTATTCTAGCTTAGGCTAAAGGATAGTCCATTTTCTGCCTGAAGTTTTTCCTATGCAGGCCTTTTTTTTGGGTCCTTGTCTCTTCCCTCTGAGGCTGCTCCACAACGCACAACTCAAAGACACTCCTCTCTCTGCCCAGTCTCACACACACTTGTGTCTGCCAAATCCACTGCACACATCAAATACTTAAAGACAACTATTAATAAATAATTATCAAGTGCTAAATAAAGAGAACTATGTTCAAATCTTGCCTTTGCATACAACTGAGCAAGACTTGGAAAATTATTACTTTATTTATAATGCTTACATATTTTGTCACTTAGATGATGTCAATAAAACTGGCCTCTGTGAACAGAAATTCCTAAGAAAATTCAGTGTGGAAGGCATGGTATCTCTGTTTTTGGCATGGGATAGACTTTCATGATTTTTCATCCCCCAAATATCTAAATAATTAAAAACCTAAAGCTTTAAAATAAAATACAAAACTTTTATATGATTGTGTAGCATGATACATTTAGGTATAATCCCAAGTTTAATTCTAAAGTTTCCTCTGAATTTTGTTATATATATATAATGGTTTTTTTTGTACTGGGGATCGAATTCATGACCTTGCACTTGCCAGGCAGGTGCTTAAGCCACTGAGCTGAATCCCCCAGCCTGTTGTAACATTTTTAAAAGGATTGAATATGTTCTTCATATATGGGTATACCATGTCTCTAAAGCCTGGACATATTTAATAAGATCTAGGAATAAAAATAGAAGACTGAAAATTTTTATTATTATGTTTCAAACACAGCAGAATCAGCAGGACATACTACATATAAATTCTTGAAAACCGTTATAACTATAAAGTTTCTTTTTTTCATGTTATTCAATTGTCATGGTCTTCGTGATGGGGTCTCACTCTGTTACCCAGGCTGGTATCCGATTTCTTAACTCAAATGTTCCTCTTTCCTTTGCTTTGTAAGTATCTTGTTCTTTGTTTTTAATCCTATGGTTTTACCACAATGTCTGATACCCAGCAGGTATGATGGAGTTTGCTGACTAAATTAAGAAGTGAACATAGCAAAGCAGATCAAGTTTCTGGGTTTTAGCTAGCAGGAGAAAGAAGCAGAAAGCTATTGAAAATGCTAAAATAAAAATAGGAAGTCTAGGAATGTTTTCCTCTCTTAATGATTAAACTGAAATAGGTTGACAATACGCTAGAACTAACATAGGAAAAAGAAACCAAATAATAGAAATAAAAGAGAAATAAAGAGGAAAAATGAAATCAGAGCACAGACTCAAAGAAAAAGAAAGAAAACAGAGTCCAGAGTATAGACAGATTGCTCTTCGTTTTTAGGAATCCAATTCTTTCATGGTCCAGCGTGGAAACAAGATGATTCCAGAAGCAGTTAGGTTCTTTTATTAACTGTAAGTTGAAGTTGTTATAGAAAGTCTAATTGCCTGGGATTTGAAGTTTATAAACTGTTTAGAGTGCTTTTAAAATTAAAGAATTAAAAATTACAAAAACAATTTAAATATACACCCTTTGCAGGAGTTTGTACAGTGACATAGTAATTGCTGCTGAACTTTAAATTTCTTCTACTCTATGGGAAATATCCTTCTCTACCTTAAATTCAATTTGGGTTCCATACTTCACTAGCTGTGTGAATTTAGACAATCCATGCATCACTAGAGAAGGTTATCTCATCTGCCAAATGAGGACAAGCATGGTGCCCGTCTCACAGGGTTTTAGAGATGATTAATAAAGCAGCCCATGTCAAACACAACTGAATGAAGTTACATAATGGTTTGAGGTAAGCAATGCAAAGATAATCTATATAAATCATTTCTCTTTTCTCAATGTATGATCCTATTACGTAGTCTCTTGAAACACAGCAAGAAGACAATATCAGTTTACTCTAACCAGGTGAGAAGTAATTTTTAAAAGACCACATTACATTTCTAAGCTCACAACAGACATTACAAAGTATGCTGCAAATCATTATTTTTCCCTTGTTCCTCATCCTATTCCTCTTCATCTTTCTCTATTTATTTATGGGATCAGAAATTCCACATGTAAACTCAATCGAATATCCTCTCTGCAGGTACTTATATCTAATATGCAGAAAATTACATGCACGATCATTATGATAGCAGAATTTTGCTGTTAAAAATATTGGCATTATTCAACAATTCATATTTCAAGAACACACAAGGATGTGCATATTAAATATTGTCTCAAACCACTGGGAAATTTGATGACAGTAGCTGGAGCATATGACATAATTCTCTTTCATTGTAACAGAAATTCTGAGCAGAGCTTAACACTATCTCTTGGACAAAGTAGCATTCAGCTTAACAGTTGAATGATCTACTATTAGAAAAGGAAGACAGATACAAATAGTTCTGGAGTTTTGTTTATACACTGCTAACCAGAGAGAGAGAGAGAGAGAGAGAGAGAGAGGAGGGGAGAGAGAGAGAGATATTGAGATTATTTTACTAAACTCTGCCACCAAAAGAAAACTAAAACAATGCTGAAAAAATTGACATCTAGTATTCATAACCAAAATCCTCATTTTTTTTTCGCAGTGCCACATACTCAAATGTTGCATTAACGCTTGTTAACTCATTTATTCTCATGCTGTTAATCTTGCCTGAAGCATCTCACTTTTTGTAAAGTACTAAAGTGTTTTGCATTGCAACCAAATCTGTGGTAATTATGCAGCTGAATCTGTAAGAAATTGCTTGGATACCTTACTATTACAGCAAACATGTCAGAATTTTAAGTATTTACCTTAGAACATTCTTATCTACCATATGTCCATTCATGCACAATTTGAAGGACAAAAAGACCTATGTAAAATTTGAAAAGCTTTTCTTTCTTAGCTTTTTTTGTGTAGAAAATTTCCCAATATGTACATGTTAATAAGCAAAGCAAAAAAAAAGTGATTGATGCTAATGGTAATAAAAAATATGGTTTTTAGTTCCTCTTGAGATAATTAGAAAGATGTACTGGAATAAATACTGGATGTTGAAGAAAACAAATATTTTTCCTGAACTGTGGACAGAAAATGAAAAATGTTCAAAATCAAATTTAAATAAAGCCATGAAGAGGAAAATAAAAAAGAGACAGTTGAAAAAATGATGATAGACTAGAGATGGGAAGGGGACCTGAGGAAAGGGGACCAGTGGGGGAGAGCAGAGGAAGAGGAAGTAGAAAAGGGTAAGGATGTGTGTGACATGTGTGTGCACCAATTCCCTGTGGTGGATGTGTTTATGTCTTGAAAACTACATTCTAATAAAAAAGGAAAAATGTGTTCTATGTGTTCTGCAGGACAGAAATTATATCGAAACACTCTGAAAAAGAATCAAGTGGGCTATCTCTGGGACAGCCACGTACCTGGGCAGAGAAAAATCCTCCTCGTTCCATTTCCCAATTTCACATCTTTTTAAAGGTGTTTAAAGGCTATAACTCATTGGAATTAGGATTTTACACCTCATTTAACATCTTTTAAGAGAAAGGAAAGAGGATAGCATGGTGCTCACCTTCCTGATTTAAGGAAAAAAACCCAGTATGCTCAAAAGAGTAAGTGCCCGACCCACCTCCTCACTGCTAATTTTAGCAGCACTACTGAAAGTATGGTGGTGAGAGAAAGTGCAAAGGGCAGGACCTTGCAGTCCTGTACCTAAGAGATGAAATTCGAATTATAGAACTTATAGATTCAGCAAACAGTGCATCTCTGGGTTCAGTGCTACGCTAGTGCCTAGTCAAGAGCATCTTAGCAAATTAGCTCTACTTTTCACGTGAGCAAAACCTAGTGATCATACTACCCTTTCCCAGCTAGTTTCTACCTTTATTTTACAAAAACGTAGTGATAGCAGCATTCGACAATTAGAATGCATTTAGGAGAATTACACTTGAGATACAGACAATGTGTTCTTTAAGATAAAAGTCACATGTTTATTACTGATTCTCAGATGGACTCGATTCACAGTTATCCTAGGACCTTGTGGACTGAGCTGGTAGCAAAGGTGGGAAAGTTATAGTAATAAGGGCTGGAGTCAAAACAAATCATCCCCATGTAAGAGCTACACGAGTAAAAGTTTAACGCATAATGTTTACCCTCAGAAAATACATTTTCAGATTCAATCCAGGCCATTGCTAATTTCTGAGAGGCTATAATTTGGGAGAGACTCCAGCAAGGTTTTCTTTAAAGCAATATCCCTTAAAGTCAAAGATATCTAACTCTCAGTTACAGATGACCAAATTCAGGACAGATTGGGAATCTGATAATAACTGAGGAATGAGGAGAAGCAAATGAGAGCGGTTTGGGGATCTCAACCCCTAAGTTGCTAGGGCCCCAACTTAGAAAGTTATAGCTCTGAGAGGGGCATAAACCTTTGTAGAAGACAATTACATTAAACAGGAAATCAGAGTAGAAGAACCAGCCCTATAAATTGGAAAATAGGTATCAAACAAGAAAATTAAAGTGGTTGGTCTTCAACAGTCTAATCTCCAGTTCAATTCATTTTTAAAGATTTTTTTTTTATTTTAAAGAGAATAAAACAAAAGAGAATGGAACAAAGCAAATCAGAACAGAACAATTCAAGCAACACAGCATTTCACAACAAGGCAACCAGATATCAACAGTAGCTACCATAATGTCTCTTTTCTTCGAAATAGTTGAGCATTCCTTCACACACAATAGTATCAAACATAATAAAATAGTATAAAACCATTCAAGAGAATGAAAGCATTACAGGACTTCAACACCAAATAACAGGAAGTGAACAATGGCTGCTATAATATCTTATTTTCCTTAAAAATTATTTATATCATCACGCATAATAAAATCAAATAAAACACAACAGGATAGAACCAATCAAAACAGAAGAAAGAAAGTATGGTAGGACTTCAAAACAAGATAATGATAAATCAGCAATGGCTGCCATAATGTCTTGTTTTCTTCAAAATAGCTGTTCATACCATCACAGAAATAAAATAAAACAAAACAGAATAAAACCAATCAAACCAATGAATGAAAGCATTATAAGACTTCAAAGCAATATAACAGGAAACCATGATTACCATAAAATATCCCATTATATTCAGAAAAGCTTCCCCTACCATCTAACAGCATAAAATCTGACAAAACAAGACAGAACAAAACCAAACTTTAAAAAATTGTGTAAACAATGTGGGATTTCAAGATACGACAATAAGAAATTGACAGTAGTTTCCACTGAAATTTCCCTCCCAGGTATTTCCTCCCCTTTGTTCTCACATTAACTATTTTGCCTTTGGATCCCATTAACTCCTTCTGTTTCTTATGCTAGGGTTCATACATATGAGTTTGAACTGTTTCAGCCATGAACATGTCATGGTTGATCTCTAGTTGTATCCATTTACCAAGCTTAGCCTTCAGATTATTTTACTTTATAGCTGGGTAGCTTTCCACTGCATGAAGATACCATATCTGTTTTTTTTTGTTTGTTTTTGTTTTGTTTTGTTTTGTTTTTTTACCTGGGATCGAACTCTTGACCATGCACTTGCAAGGCAGGAGCTTATGCTGTTGAGCTAAATCCCCAGCAACCATATCTTTCTTATCCATTCTACTGTTGATGGGCAAGTTACTCTTTTTTTTTTCTTTTCTTTTCTTTTTTTTTTTTTTTATCTCCTGTCTCATGGGACAAGTGTTTTCGCTCCTTTGATTTTCAGTCTATGAATTTCCTTTCCCGTTTGATGTGTTTCTTATATACAGTATATTGATGGATCTTGCTTCTTGATCCACTCTCCCTGTGTTTCTTTTCTTTTTTGTTTTCTGACCTGAGGTCATTACATTAACGGATACAACCATCATACATTGGCTTATCTCTGCCCTGCTGTCCTCCTGTTGTTGGCCCTCCACTTTTCCCCTTCATTCAATTGCCTGTCTTGTTTGGCGATCCTCCTCTGCTGCTGTTCCTGGAACGATGGTCAGCTTTATCTCTCTCTAGAATATTCTTTAGGACTCTGTAGGGTTGGTTTGGTGCTCATGAATTCCTTCAGTTGTTCTTCATCATGGAAGTATCTTATTTTTCCATCAATTTTGAAAAACAGTTTTGCTGGGTAGATCAATCTAGGTTGGAAGTTGTTGTCTTTTAGGATTTGAAACACTTCACTCCAAACTCTTCTTGACTTGATGATTTCTGTTGACAAGTCTGCTGTGACTCTGATTGGTTTTCCTTTAAAGGTGATCTGTCTCTTTCTCTAACAGCTTTTAATATTCTGTTCATGTGCTGAATTTCTGGGACCTTGATTATTATATGTCTGGGTGTAGATTTACTTTGGTTATAGCTAGTTGGAGTCCTATATGCCTCACTTACTGCAAACCAGATCCATTTTCCATGTTTGGGAAGTTTTCTTCTATTACTTCTGTGAATATCCTTTGAATTTCATTTGTGTTGACCCCTGCTTCTTCATTGATACCTATCACTCTTAAATTATGCTTCTTTGCATCACCTTGCAGCCACTGAGTTATTTCCTGATTCCATGTTATTTTTAAGAGATCTTTCCTTTCACGATCACTAGCTGCAATCCTGTCTTCAAGCTTTGAAAGTTTATCTTCTGTCTCTTTCAAGCAGTTTTGCCAGCTTTCAATTCAATGGTTAATTTCCTGCATCTCTCTTTGAATCTGTTTCATGCATTGTAATTTCTTTCTACATTCATTCAAGGTTTCCATCATTTTCCTTTGCTCCTCTTCATTGTCTCTGTCTTCTTTAGACCTGCTGAGCAATTCTTTCAGTATGTTTGTGATTTCTTCTTTGACCTGAGACATTATTTATGATTTGACTGCTTTTACAATCTCATGAAGTTGCTTCCTTATTTCAGTTGCTATCCTCTCAGAGATTTCAGGTGTGTGACTTCCATTTTCTTCTATGACTGGATCTCCCAGGCTTCTTCTGTGTGGGCTGGAGGTCTCAGTTTGCCTTTTGCTCCTTCGTCTTGACATTCTCCTGGTTCCTCCCAACAAGCGCGTTGTGGGTCCCCAGGCATTTCCCATGTTGGCTGCTCCTAGGCAGTGTAGGGAGATGGGACAAGCACCTGGGTTCCTCTAATTCCAGATTTAAGGGAGGTAGCAGGGCATGGAGCAGGCTTCTCCAGAGCTCTTCAGCTACTACTGGGGCTTCGCTGACGATCAGGGGTGTATGTAGGTGGAGCTGCTTCTCTCCACCTGTGTGTCTACACTGGGACTCCCACAATAGTGGCAGCCACAAAGAGATGTGTTTGATTTTGCTAGTGGATGATGGCTGTCTGAGGGAACCAAAGGCCTCAAATGATGGCCTATGGATGCGCATGGCTTACCTGGCTGTGTGTCCCTGCTCCTGCTGGCTTCCTGCAGGAAGGAGCCTACTGGTAGCAGCTCCCTGAGGGTGATGGTGAATCTGCTGGTTCTCTCTGCCCACACTGGCCACCTGCAGGACATGGCCTTTTGGTGGCGGCACACAGCAGTCAGATGTGGATCTGTCTGTCTCCCTCTGCCTATTCTGGGTATGTGGAGGAAAAGGCCTTCCAGTGGCAGCGCCCAGCATGCAGAGGCAGATCTCCTGGTTCTCTCCGCCTGTACTGGGCACATGGAGGAAAGGGCCTTCCAGTGGCAGCGCATGGTAGTCAGTTTTAAAGATTAAAAGCTTGTAAAATTGTCCCTAACTGTATCAGGTAAGTCTCAGAAACTGAATGTGGCAGGAAAATTGTGACTAGATGGTAAGAACTGTGCATAGACTAACAGTAATATTCTATAAACCCAGGGGAGAGATTTAGGGGTAGAATATGGATAAATAAATATGAATCCCTTGTCAGACAGAAACACAAAGAACACTTGTATGAAATAACTCAATTTTGTCTTGTCCTACTATTAAAATAAATACATCTTTCTTCTTCAATAGGTTCTACACACAAAAATAATGAATATTTTCCAAGCATTATCATATTTTTTAATTTTTCCATTTATACTTCCTCAAACTGGATGTTTAAAATCCAATCTGTATGTATGTATTTTAAAAGTTCTAGCCGGTAGAACAAACATGAGGCTATTGCACAGGGGTAAACTTGCTCTGAATCAATGTTCTGTAGAAGAAACCAATCAGTAAAATGGGTCAATAGAAAGTAAAGGAGACAATAAGGCAGAAGTTGCCTTGGTTTCTCATTTTCAAAGTGGAAATTATTTGAAAGACACCAGTTAGTACAAAATACTTTTCCCCAAATAAGAGCAAAATAAGCCTTAATAAACCCATTACATTTTTTAAGCAAAGCATTATTCAGTAATTCTAGTCAATTTTCTAATAGGTGAATTAAAATTTTGTTGTAATTCAGAGGCAGAAAGTATATTTCTTCAATAAGCAAAATTAAGATTAAAATCTATATGAACTTACTATACATTACGTGTAAATTTATATTCTATGTGACGATCCATCTGAATACAAGAAAATTGGCATAAAAGGTGTACTGGACTTAAAATTACCTATGACAATACTGTGAAGATGGCATTTCTCAAGAAGAGTTAGCAGCTGATATTCCAATTATATCATTAGTACAGTATTTAGGAACTCTTGTGTTACTCTAAACTTTCCTTACCTTGGTTTCCTCATCTGAAAATGGAGATAATAATGATAATGGCATCTCTCATTGAATTGATGCAGGCATTAAATAAAACAATTCAAGCACATATAGCACATTCAATTAATCATGTAGTCATTCAGTAATATTTAGCTATTATTATTAAGCCAGGTTGCAGTGAGAGACTCAGTTTTATCAGAAAGAATGAAAATTAGGGTTAATACAGCTGTACATTGAGAAAACCAGCATTAACATGCTCATCTGTGTTCACCTGTTTGTTAAAGACCTGCTTACTAAATAAAGCTAATGGATTTATCAAACCTCTCTAATTAATAAGAACACAGCACCGCTTCCTGTGCTCTTTTATCAGATATATGACATTAGTGGCATTCGTGGCAACATGACATGACAGTGATATAAAAATTACAACATTAATAGGTTCTCAATAAATAAAACCTGCAGCAAAATATTGCTGGTGCTAAGAATAGAAGAGCTGCGATGGGAGTAGATATTTCAGAATTGAATGTAGAACAGTAAATCATACAATACTGCCAGAACACAAGAGTTGATGCTTTTTCAAAATAAAACTATGAAATATCAGTAGGGACACACAGCTCTGCTACTTCATTGTGAATGACACTGTGTCTAATAAAGGAGTTGATTTATTGAAAGCTTTATCACATTTTAAAGTGAGGCATTTTCACTGATTCTTTTTACCTACTACAGAACTTAGTGCTGTTGTGCCGAAGAGAGGGTTTTATCTTTACTGAAACAAAAATCAATTTCTCCTACATGAAGACAGTAGGAAATTCGAGCTGCACTCCTTTGAATACAAAGTTTCCCATATATAGACTTCCACCAACCCCAAAAAAAAATGCTGAAAAAGTAAATTGATTTTTCTAATCAGTGGTTCTAGTTATTTGCTTTATTTAGAAATATGTTTTTGTTCACTTAATTCCATCCTCCTCCCTGTACATACTTGCCTCCTCTAAATCGAAGATATACATTGGTTTCCTCTGAGTTCTCACTGTGCCGGAGTCACTTCTTGAGTTCTCATAACTTGCTCATGATGAATAATTCCCTGTGTTTTATCTCAGGCTCCTCTCTACACATTTTCATCTTTGGATTTATTTTCCTTCCCTCCTCTCCAAATTCTCACACGAATATATGTCCTTATTATTCAATGCTAAGACTTGAACTGTCCTTCTCAGCCCTCCATTAATCAAATGATGAACCTTTAATAATGAATTAAAAGACATTTCCCTCTATTTTGGTGGGAATCTGATTTTATTTAAAGAATTTATACAAGGGCTCAAAATTTATTCATAATCTTTTCTTCAAAAAGCCATCTACCAAGGAAGTATCTTCAGAATGTCCTACTTAACTTCTATAAAATAATAGTGCATCAGAACAAGCGAGTGATTTTCCTTTTGTGCGTGTGTGTGTGTGTGTGTGTAGTGAGTGATTTTCTAGTATCTGTGAATCATTACAATATTACAAATTTGATATCAAATAAAGGAATATTAAGGCCACAAACATAGCTCAGCAGCACAGCGCCTGCCTAACAATCATGAAATGGATTCCTGGTAACAACAACAAAAAAACAATATTATACTCTACGCCTGTCAGTCAGCTTTCTATCACTGGGTTAGAATAACAAGACAATGTAAATCTGGCCGAGAGTTTCACAAGTTTCAGACCATGGTCCTTGACTCGGCCACTTTTGGCCTGTGGCAAGTTTGTCACTAACTTTATGGCAGTCAGAAAAGAAAGAGGAGTACGGGTGGGGTCTCAATATCCTGTCCTGGAGAATTTCCCAGAGAACTTACCTCTCCCACCCAACTGTCCCTTCCAAAGGTTCCCCATCTGCCATCTCTCAGTTGTGCTCTAGTCTGGTGAGCAAACTTTTAGAATAAAGGATTTGGGAGAACAGATAAGACCCAAACCATGAGCATATCTCTAAAAAAAATCATGTGTCACTGTAAAAACTAAGTGACACTCATTTTCTTCTATAAGTGGAGACTTTACAACCTAAATATAATTGCAGAGTAATATGATGCATCTCAACAACAGTTTGGTAACCACCAATTAAATGGGGTCATTGATCTGAAGGATAGTCAGAAGTTTTATTTCTTATATTTTTATTACTTGATTTTGGAACATAGCTACTAAGTATGTGATGGATTTTTACCACAAGACCCTTGGAAAATGTGTCATAGTGATGTCAAATATAAAGACCCATTTCAAATTTGAAATCCGTTCTGTAAGTGTCACTACTGGTCACAACATTAACTCCTTCCTAAAATACTTGATAAGCAAGCACTCAACACATCTCTTCTTAAAGGTTGTCTCTTATTTTGCCCAGTTTTCTGGAATTCATGAGCATTTTACTGATCACATCAGTTTGCTATTCTCCTTTGTTTTTCTAACATTTTTCTTCCATTTAAAGATTTCCCAACATTTTTTTTTTAATGTTTCATGATTTATTTTCTGTTTGCCCTCCCACCCCACCTTTGGTGAAGGTTGTACCCATTTTGGCATTTCTGAGCGCACAACCATGAGTAATCTTTAATGAAGTGTGGTTATTGATAATTTCCTTAAATGGAAAAATGTAAGAGGAATCGAAGTATTTTACATAGTAACATTTTTATTCATTAATACAATTTATCATCTGATGATTTTGCTAACCTATTGTGGCATGCTGTAAAATCCTTTATTAATCTTTTAAGATTTTTTTTTATATTTTTGAGATAAAACAGCATATGAGCAATAAGATATGCCTAAAAATCTAGAATTTAGGAAAGCGAATCAGATTTTTCAAAATTATATTATCTATTATTGTTAAGAAAACTTTCAGAAGTATAATAATTAACCAGAATTTTAGAAACCCTTGTGACTTATAAAACTCTGAAGCAGATCCAAGGAAGCCTTTACTGGGCAGGTTTCATTTAAGTTTCTATAGAGGACAATAGTTCTTTCACAAAGATGGCAATTTAAAATGACTCAGGTTCTAAGTTCATACGTTCTAAACGGACAAATGAGCTCTGAAAATACCTGATAATGAAACTACACAAAAGCTTTAAGTATCCCCTTCTAATAAAAACACTCTTTTTCTTCGTTTTTTTTTGGGGGGGGTGTGTGGTAGGAGAGCTTTTTATCTTCTTGACATCTACAGAAAGCCTTAGGATGAGATCACACGATGTTAACACAAATGGTAAGTTTATATAACATCTCCAAATGCAGTTCCCACTTGTCCAGATGGCTTTCCACATGCATTCTTATAAAGCATTTCTTCAGCTTTGAGTAAATTCTAAACCAGCCAAGTTTCATTTGCTTCATCCTTACGACCCAATATTGAGTGAATGGCTTCAATGGGGTCTCAGACCAAAACTATAAAATAATTAGCTGTTTTACAAACAGCTTCCCGTGAACTTGTATTTCTGTACTTCATTCTAGTATAACACGGTCCCAAAGCTCTTCAGATTTTCATATAGTACATGTTAATAGGCTCATTTCTTACAAACAAAATCCAATTCACCAGTTGTAGATTTCTTCACAATCATGCATAAAATACTTTGGTGTATAAAATCACCCAAAGAAAGCATTAGCAAAATAAATCTAATTATTTTATGAAAAAGCATTACAATTCCTCTCCTTCATTCTCTTTTAAATATTGCTATTTCTTTTTTTGCTCCAAGTTTAGGATCTTTCTTTGCTAAAATACAAAGTTTATTTTTAAAAATCACCCACTTAATTCACACTAAAGTTTTCTCCTAAGAACTTGGACTAGCAAACATTTTGGTATCCAAAGGCACTAGAAGAATCTTTTGAAAGCTATGAAAATTCTTCTTGGGAAATACTATAAACACCATGAACACACACACACACACACACACACACACACACACAGACACTCATACAGATGTGCACACTTCTCGAAACACAAATATGTGCACACCATCCTAATAACCTGGCCAACAAGATCGATGTGACAATATGCTACTTTTCACTCATTAAGTATCTCACATTTACTTCTCCTGTCTCATTTTGGTACATATAGCTGACCATAATTTATGTTACTAGAATATGAAAACCTAAGAGGAGGAATATCAGAGATATTTGTGAACTTGCTACTAATACAATTTTTAATGTGCTGGCCAGTGAATCAGAGGTCCTGATGTTTAGTAAGTTTCCTCCTTTTTCTGCTTTTCCTAACATTCCGGATAACTCAGAGTATATAATGGTTATTCCTATAGTTCTAATACTCTCTTCTATTCATGTAACTCATTTTTTTCACAGGCATATTCCGAAGGGGACCTGAAACATGAAGTAGACGGCTTCTTATTAGTATATGTCCTCAGGTTAAGGATAATTGTGCTTGTTGTTGACTGAGCTATGACACATCAGCCTAAGGAAAAAAAAAATCCTACCACTGATTTAATGACATACGCTGGCTCTCTCCTGATTAAACTGCTATTTTGAAATTTTCAGACATCTCACTAAAGAAAGATCTATTACTTGTGATGGAATCAAGAAATTTAAAGCCGCAATGCACCAAAACTTTTTATAAAAATTATAAATATTTAAAATGGGGATTTACAATCATATTTTGAGAATATTGCACTTCATAAGCTGAAATGACCCCAGTTCCTTTCATTGAAGAGAACTTAATAACATCAACTGGATTTAGCATCCACAGTTTAATGTGGGTCAAAGCAGTGACCCATGGGAAGAAGATGGTTATCATACATGTAATAATATGCAGTCTAGAACCATGCTCTACCTAGGTTTAGATGCCAGATCTTTGGTCAGCAGATCTTTGTTTTCTGTTCCTCATTTTTCATCTATTAAATGCAGACAGTGTTCTGATACTGTCACAGGGTATACCTCTTTGTATAAATCCTACATTTTTATTGACCTTGACTTATTTTTAGCTTCTTTAAACAAAATCATTTCAGGTTAGAGGTATTCTTCCTTTATAACTGTCATGGAAGTTATCTGTCCAGGTTGACCTAACTTGTAAAAACACAATCTCTCTAATATCCATATCCATAAATCTTAATATTGATGGGCTGTAGCTCCATAATTATAGAAATCCTGTAAATATGCAAGCCTAGAATATAGATTGCTTCTGTCACCCTGTGTAACAGTTAATCTTAAAATTATCAACTTGACTGCATTAAGCGATACACATGTCTGGGTTTGTGTCTGTGTCATTATTTTATATGATGTTATAGAAGGATTGTGCTATAACCTAGGGAACTTGGCAGAGAAGACCTGGCCTGACGATGGATATTATGATCCACTAACACTGAAGCTGGTTGGAATGGAAAAGGAAAAAACAAGGAAGCTGGGTTGCAGCTTTATGAAACTCCATTCTGCATGAGTGGGTACATATTTTGGTTCTGTGGAAGTTAGACTTCAGCCTCTTCATCTTTGCAATACAGAATAACACAGGCTACAAGCCCAGCCTCCGCAAGCCTTTGGTCTGAGACTGGCAGTGCATCCTTGATCCTGTTTGTTCTACAACTTCCAGTTTCCTGGACTGAGTACTTCATGGAACTTCTGCATTTTTAGTTTGGAGAACACCATGGAGGACTATCTGCCTCTGATCTTGTAAGCCTAATACATTTCCTTGCATAATGTTTATATCTGAATATATTTTTATCATGCCTATTCCTATAAAAAATCCCAACCAATAAAACCTGTATTACAGTTAAGATCTCTTGTCATTATCAACAATGAATTAAATCAAATGTAATTGTACCAACATATATGTATTCTAAATGCTTGCTTAGATTATGTAATTAATCATCTTATTTTATATCCAAACTGTCAACAGTTGTGGAGCCTTTATAATTTTTCCCAACTTGAGATCCAATTTCTGATATTTTCACCCATGCTTGGTTAGTTTCTTATTCTCAAATAACTGATAAGTTTGACATGCCCTATTTAAAATTATGCAGGGATTTCCATATTTTCCTAATGCATGATACACTGCTAAAATATAAAAATGCCATGTCAATCTTTTCCCACAAATAGTGTTCTCTCTGTAGAAATTTTTTCTTTTAGCATTTTGAAATACAGTGACTCCAGAAATCCTAACAGAACTTTAATAATGAGGAGACAACTTATAAAAAGAGATTCTCACTAGAAGAATAACAGAGTTCATTTTTTGATGGTAAATGAGTTGTTGGTATCCTCCATATAACACAGAATTATTTAACCAAAGACAGTATAAAGGAATTCAGCTTTTAGCACTCAAATCACATTGTACAGAATTGCCTACATAAGAAAAATAAATTCATTAATTAAAAGTTAGGAGAATATATTTTCTCTATAACAATGACACCACTGGAAGCACATTATTACTTTTGGTAAAAATATCTCTGCATTTTTTTTCTGACTTTTTAAGATTTTCTCCAGATAAAATAAAATGTCTGTACAAACACATATATGCACACACACACACAACTGCTAACTTTGGGATTAAAACAAGTGCAGAATCCCTGGATTGCATTTTTAAAGTACAACTATATGCCCCATTTATTATATAAACATACTGAACTTTAACAAAGAGTAAGATGCTAGGTACAGGGCCATGTGTATCGAAAGGGTTTGGAATATGTAAGTATTAGGTTGATCAAATCTGCGAGGAGTTAAAGTGAAAAACAGCAAAAATAGATAGCTTAGCAAATGTAAACTCTGTTACGCTTTCTTTCTCACTTTTATTGTTTATTATTGTCATTTGTCTTCATTGTAGCTGACAATGAATGACAGTAAATTTGACTTGTCATTATGTACCTTTCCATAAATTTTTCAATGTTTGCACTTACAAAGTCTCTTATACTAAAACCTATGACAGAAAAAAAAAGTCTCATTTTAACAAATTGTACTTGACAAAATAATACTGCATACATGAGTGCAACTGAGAATATATTTTTGGATTCTGGTTTTGGAAATTGTTGCTGTTTGGTAATATTGAAGTATGCACAATATACTCATATGCATGCTGGAATAACTCATATTCAAAATCTGCTAAGGACACATTTTTGAATAATATTTAAGGTTATTCAAGAAATTTAATACTTCACTTTGAATAAAAGAAATACAGAGTAAAATATTTGCTTTACATTTTAAAGCCATCAACATAAAGTTATCACATGTTAAGGTAGTACTTATAAAACAAAACTTGAGTTTTTGCTTGTTAATCTATCATTTGTAGTCACTTTCTTTATAATCTGTTGGAACATTGTTTGTATTATGAGCTGTAAGCCAACCACATAATTAGCTAAATTGCAACTAGATATTTATACTTTGGAAGATTTAAAAGGAGGCACAAATTTTGTGCCTTTAAAAGGATGGTGGTATTTCCCATAATTTTGCAGTGGTTCTCATAATTTTCATGTGTACCATCTCTAATATATTTGTCTCCTGACTGCTATCATTTGAGCAAATATTTTAAATATGTAAAACAAGGATTACAAAGTCAGGCATGTAAAGGGTGAATGAGGATTCTCACAGAGAAGGGGTAGGGAAAAGGATGCATTAGGAGTAGCCTGTACCATGTAAAGGAAGCAACTACAATAGAGTTCAGGCTGTATTTGTGTGAAAGTGGAAATGAAATACTGGCCCCTCTCACCCACATCTTCAGAATTTGACTAGAAGACATTCTCATTTTATATGATGTCAGTTTTTAAATGTTGTCAACTAATTCATTTTTAAAGTCTGCATGAACTAAAACAAACACAAGTGCAGGATAGATTTGTCTAGTGAGTTGCTGCTTATCCTTTCTGAAAGGATAACTGAGTAGCAATTTTCAAAGACTTCACATCAAGATATAGTGGACTACATAGGATATGTTCAAAATCATATTTGCAAATAGCCTAAGGCCAAGTACACACTACTGATCAATGCAACAATATGCATTTAAAAAGTAACATAAACTTTTTAATTATGAGTTCAGTCTGATGTCAGTCAGTGAAATTTAAAACATAGGGCTGGGGGTTTAGCTTAGCTGCTCAAACACCTGCCTGGCAAGCACAAGTGCCTCAGTTTGATCCTCAGTACAAAAAAAAAGAAAGAAAAAGAAAGAAAGAAAGAAAGAAAGAAAGAAAGAAAGAAAGAAAGAAAAAAGAAAGAAAGAAAGAAGAAAGAGAAAGAAAGAAAGAAAGAAAGAAAGAAAGAAAGAAAGAAAGAAAGAAAGAGAAAGAGAGACAGAGAGAAAGGGGGCTGGGAATTTAGCTCAGCGGCATAAGCACCTGCCTTGCAAGTGCATGGTTGTGAGTTCGATTCCTGGTACAGATAAAAAAAAGAAAGAAGAAAAAAAATGTAATTAAAAACCTAACAATGAAGAAAAGCCCAGGCCTTGATGAATTCATTGCTGAATTCTAAAAGAAATTTGGAGAAGACCTAATGTCACTAATGGTGAAACTCTTTAGTCATACTGAAAGGGAAGCAATACTTCCAAAATAATTTCTGGAACCACACATTATCCTGATACCAAAACTAGAGAAAGATAAAACCAGAAAAGAAAAATACAGACTGCAATCTCTCCAATGAACATAGATCAAAAATCCTTAATAAGATACTGGCAAACAGAATTCAGCAAGGTTATAAACCATGACCAAGGAAGACTTATCTTAGGAATGCAAATAAATATAATAAACACTATTAAAGGAGTCAAAGACAAAAATTGCATGATCATCTCAATAGATGCAGAAAAAGCATTTGACAAAGTCCACACCCATTCATGATAAAAGCCCTACAGAAAAAAATAATATATGGTCTTTACTTCAATTTTATAAAAGCCATCTATGAAAAAGCAACAGCCATCATCATACTAAACGGTCAAAAACTCAAAGTTTTCACTCTAAAATCAAGACAGGGAAGGATGTTCACTATCACCGCTGAAATATAGTGCTGAAAACAGCTAGAGAAATTAGACAAGAGAGAGAAATAAAAGGAATAAGGACAGGAAAGAAAGAAGTTAAACTATCATTATTTGCAAATGATATGATACTCTACAGAGAAGATCCCTAAAACTCCATCAAAAGACTTCTAGATTTAATAACCAAATTCAGTAATGTTGCTGGATACAAAATCAATATTCAAAAATCAATAGCATTCCTGTACACAAACAACAACCTCACTGAGAGAGAAATTTGGAAAACCACACCCTTCATGATAGCACCCCCAAAAATGACATACTTAGGAATCAATCTAACAAAGGAAGTAAGAGATCTATGCACTGAAAATTACAGTTTCTCTGAAAAAGGAGATCTAAGTGAGTTTCATTAAATGGAAAGCTACTGCTTGATCATGTTTTGCAAGAACTAAAATAGTAAAAATGGATACTCCCAAAATTGTTGCACAGCTTTAATTCAATCCCAATCAAAATACCATTAACATAACTCATAATCTAGAGAAATTCTTCAATTCAATAACAGGCATCTGTAATAAATACACACTTCTCAGATGAAGAAATACAAATGGCAAATAAACATGTGAAAAAAATGTTCAACATCTAGTCATTTGACTGGTGTGAATTTAAACAATGCTGAGATTTCATCTCCAGAAAAATTGTGTAGTATCAAGAAATCAACCAATGCCAAGTGCTAGACGGGTTGTGGGGGTAAAAGAAGGTTTTCCTTTGTTGATGAAAGTATAGACTGGAGCAACCACTGTGGAAATCAATGTGGAAATTCCTCACAAAACCAGGGTTAGAGGTCCCATTTGACCTATCTACTTCATTTCAGGGAATCTTCCTAGAAGGATAAAGACATTTTATCACAGTGATATATGCGCACTCATGTTTCTAGCAGCACAGTTTGTAATGGCTAATTTTGGAAAACAAGACAAATGCCATCAAAGAAGGGATGGAAAAAGAAGGTGTGGTTTTTTATATGATGGATTACTACATCGCCATAAAGAAGGATAAATTTAAGACATTTCGAGATAAATGGAGGCAACTTGAGTGAAATAAATCGGACTTACATATGTAAACATTGCATTGTTTCCTTGGTGTGAGAAACTTAAATAGCAAATAAGAAACCAAATGTATAATACATATGTGAAATGGAAAGAAATTGTTCACAAAGAAAGAAGAACTAGGGTGAGGCAAGGGGGAAAAGAAAGAAAAGAAAAAGCAAAAAATGATTTTAAAAAAGGATAAAATGGTAACAAAGGTTTGTAAACAGGGAGGGAGAAGAGCAGATTGGGGAAAACAGAGAAATCAAAGTAGATCACGTGCAGGGACAATTTCCCTATGATGATTAAGAAGTTTATGTAACCTGAAATGTGCCAATAAACTTAATTGTATTAAAAATTTTTAAAATGGGTTTAGAAAAACATGAAGGCAGCCCTTTGTACAAATAATCCCTGATGACAGAGCAGGAGAATGGGGTCAAACTGACTTCAGAATACAAAGAATCTTAGAAGCGTAGGTATTTATTGACACAAATATTTGAGTTGATTCCTCTTAGAATATTCATTACAGTATGTTAGCTACACTGAGAAGGAAGGAGGAGCATATATTTACCTACCATTTATCATACAATTCATTTTGGGTCTTCTCTTTTACGTATTGCCATGAAATTAAATTTCTATAGAAGTTTGTTTGCTTAGAAAAAAAATTAATGAAACATTGAAACTACTTTAAATTCTTTTCTAGATTAGTTTGAATTTTATAAGAAGCCACATTTGTTAAAATATTCGTTGTACAAAAATCTTTATGCTCAATTAAAAGTTTAAACTGTGTTTAATAAGTCAATTTTACTCACAATTTGGATAATTAACTCACTAGAAATTCTCTGAACCACCTTTACTTAATTCAACCTGTATACATATATCATGTATTTTTTCTTAATAATAGGAGCACAGCTAATGGTATACTTCTGCTTTTAAATAAATATTAGTGAAATACAGTAATCTCAAAAATAACGTTAATGTACAACGTGTTATCATTCGTTATCACACATAATATTGTTGCATGCTCCCCCATTTGATGAAATGATTTAAAGCAAGCATTTATCCTTGAGATTTCATTTAAAGATAACTGCAGGTGGGTTGAAGAGCCACAGTAAAATGCACTCTATCGCCAAACTCAGGGTCCTGAACTCCGGATGCTGCAGAGGCCCTGCAGTTCCACCTCCCTGAGCATTCCTCTATGAGGTTTGGTGATTCACCACATCAGCTATCAGAGCAGCAGCAGACTATGCAGGTACCCGGCAAAATGCTCTGCCATTTCACTGAGACTACCAGGGATCCTTTTTCTTCATTTGTGTCAGCATATCAATTTGTCCTACAGTTACTAAACTGTAACTTGGCTCCTTCTAGGTTGGTGGTGTAGGTTTTACACCGGTGTTCTCTAAGGTCACTCTGCATGCCAAGGAACCAGGGAAATTGGATACAGAGGGCTCCTTCCATTGGGTGGAGCATGTAAAACATAGGTGTTGATCAAAATGAAAATGGTCTTATATTTTAACGAATATTTTCAAATGTACAAATGATTTCAATAAAGTTATACTAAATTAACATTTAAATCACTTTAATTTAAACTGTTACATTGATTCATTGAATGGCCATTGTGGAAAAAATGTCATTTAACAGGGTGAAGCTCTTTTTCTATGGGGAACCTGGAAGAACTGTAATTAGAAGGATTCGAATGTATACTTTTTGGAACAAAAAGTGTACGTGATAATGATGGAATTATTATCTGCTAAGGAAAGAACACAGTTCTTCCTTCCAGTAACGTTCTTGGCCCGATGCTCCTGAGAATGGAGCAGGACAGAAAGACACAGTGGTCCAAACCATTACATCTATACATCTTCCTATCTAGATCTGTACCACACAGGAGTGTTCACAGATTATGGGGCAGTACAGCTTCCACTCCTGGGGATCACCGATAACTTGTTGCTCTTTAATTGTCTATCATTTTCAAATCACTACTTCTGAAAAGAAAGGAATTTCTAGGAAAATGAAAACATTCATCAATGTTGTAACAGAGTCAAATTGTTATAAAAGTTTCTGAATGGCCATTCTTAATTTATTAGAGCATCTCATTGCAAGTAAGCTATTAATAATTATGTGAAGAGCAGCTAGTAGAACATGTTAAAAAAAAGGAATATGAATGCATGAGAAAAAATAAATTCTACTAATGAAGACTATTCCAAAATCTGCTCAAAATGATTAAATAAAATTACCTTGTTTTGAAAGGAAAAAAATAACTTCCTACCTTTGAAAAAATAAATTTTATTCACATATGCAGACCACACCACACAAAAAAGGAGTCTGATACTGAATTGCTCACAGAAATAGGACTTCAGAAAGTGATTGTTTGACTTTCATCTGTTTTGGGCAGATGATTCCAGAGAAGATAAAATGGTTTTCTGAATTTGAATCCAGATTTTTGATAATTCACCAGACCCCCTGGGAGCTTTTGCATTCCTCACTCCACTGACTGCTGCCTAGAACAGTCAGCCAGAAGCTGAGCTCCATGCTCTCACTGTGCTGAAACATTGCGGGCTGTTTCTACCCAGCCCCTCCACGCTTTTCTGCCATAGGAAAATAAATAAGTCCTAGGAAAATAAATAAGTAAAGGACTGGTATTCAGAAGAAATCATATTTCTGAAAAAAAATAATCATTTTGGGGTTTTCAAACTAAGTCAGTGCTAATCAAGGCCTATTGAAAGTTAAATTAAAAAAAAAGTAAATTATTAAGTTTTCTTCTCATAGTATGAAACTTCATGAACTAAATGATTACTATAAATCTATGAGGATTTTTTAAACTTTCAGAAATTCTTGAATTAAAAAAAAAAAACATAAATTTCCAGGCATATAGCTCAGTGGCACAGCCACCTGCCTGGCAAACATGAGGTCATGAGTTCAATTCCTGTGCAAAAAAACCCTAAAAGACAAAAAACAAAACAACAACAACCAAAAAACCCCCATAATTTAGGACTGAGATTTCTCAAAATACATTTAACTTTGATCACATAGTATATGATTACTGAAAAAGTATAAAACTTGTTTGAAATAAAAAAATGTATTTAAATATTCTCAATATTGTGGTAGTGAAATATTTCTTGCACTTGTTAATACAAAGGGAATTATTCTTATATTAATTTATTAAAATATTATCTTTAGTAAAGAAATTTTCAGATATAAATCTCCACATTTTAAAGTATTATTGATAAGAGAACTACTGACCTAAACAACAGGTCATAGGATTATCCACTCTATTCGTTCATTACAAAGCAGTTCTAGAAATAGAGGTTAAAAACAAAACAAAACCCTCTAGAACTTTAACCAAGTGAAAGTCTTAGACCTGAGGAGGAAATGTTTAAATCACCTGTGGTGTTCTGTTAAAAATAACAATAATTACTAGAATTGGTCAGGGACTTAGCTGGTGCTAAAGCTCTTGTCTAGGATGTGAGTGAGTACCAATCTTCAAAGCCAAACAAATAAGTAGACTCAAATATTAGTAGAACCAATATGGAACATTAGGACAAATCAGCAGAATATTTTGAGTAATGATTTAAGTTGTAAAGAGATTCTAGGGTGTAGTTACCACAAGCTTTAAAGATCATGTTACAGGAACAGGATAATCCCTTCAAAAATTCATTGTCTAAAAAGGTGACATTACTGCTACATGTTTTTATTAAATGAAAGATCAAAGTGCATAGGGATGCATAAAACTGCAGCAAGTTGTACTAAAGCAGGTATCTGTTAGAGGTAGGAAATCCTACTTTTTTTCAATTCCATGTAAACTTTGTAAGTGGTTACAATCGCAAAAGAAAGCTTTTGTAAATGTACGATAAAATTGCAATAAAAAGACAAAATCTATAATCTGCTATATAGAAGATGTCCACTTAAATCTCAATGCAAGAATTATTTAATCCCTCATTAGAGTAATGAGTAAATGGGCCAAAGGTCTACATAATGGTTGTAGTAAACTTTCACTTCTTACTTTGAGCTTTCAAAAGAATGCTGATTTATTGAGAGGCTCCCTGCCCCCAAATCAATGAGATGTTTTGTGAGAGAATTGAAGAATTGAATAAATATGACCAGAAAAACTAGTCCGTTAATTTGAAATCCCACACCCATAGTCAACAACACACATGAGTTCAACCTCAGAACAATGGATTAGAAATGTTAAGCATACACATGCAAAGTGGTGATCATGCATTTATCATTGATGCTTGAGTTTCTATGAAGCTAGAGGGTCACAGAATTAAAAATCATAATTAAACTGCCTTTTCAGAATACCGGGAAATTTTCAAAATATTTTCTGTATTTCAAGGACTATGTCAAATGTCTGCTGTTGAATTTTGAGATATGGTGCCATAATTACTGTACTCATTTTAAGAAAATATACTAAAGAATAAATTTAGAGTAGGCATTCTTATATTGTAGAAATGCAATTGCAAAATTGCTTTGAAGTATAATAATTGTCCAGTCTCAAATTACAAAAAATAGGGGAAATAATATTATTTTCTGTTGCTATGTAGATATATTTAGCATAAAAGTTCAAATTTATTTTTAATTACAGTAGAATGATATTAAATTATGTTAGAAATTACAGTCTAATAAATATATATCTCATTGTAATTAAAGTCATGGCTACTTAGGTAAGGTTTGTGTAAGGACTAATATACCATCCATTTCTAAAATGTCCAATGGCCAATTAATATTTTAATAAAATAATTATTACATTACATGCAGATTTAGAGTACAGCATAAACAAAATCTATTAAGATCCATGCACTGCAGCTTTATTCTGAATCAATTATCAGTAAGAGATCTGAGAAATGAGAAGAAACCCAAAAGGAGACTAAGAATGGACCCATTGTTCTGTAAGTCTGCTCTTTACATCAATACTGTTTTGATTAAAATAGTTTTCCAGTATATTTTGAGTTCTGCTAATAAACGGTACCTCTGTTCATGAACACATCTGTCTGTGAGCAATTTGGTTTGCAAACAGGAGCAATGGACAAAATTTTGTTTTTGTTTGCAAACTCTGCATCTGTGAAAAGCACAACCAAGGACATCTCTCTCCCCTGAGCAGGAATGTAGCCCTCTTTTCCTGAATCATGGAACAAATTAAATCTGTGAACCAAGTTACTGTTGTATAATAGCTCCATTCTTTTAGCCTAAGGTTGAATCTTAGTTCCTTTTCTTGTTGCTGAGCCAAAATACTTAACTGAAAGTTAAAGAAAGAAAGGCTTATTTAGCTCACAGTTGGTAGATGCTTCAGTTCGTAGTTGGCTGGCTCCAAGATAGGGTAGCAGAGCAAAGGGGCATAGCAAAGCAGGCAAGCAGAAGGCAGCAGCCAGCAAGAAAAAAATGAAAATAGCAGCATCTTGGTGTGCCTTTACTTTTCATCTAGGCTATCCACCCTGAGTCCAATCAGTGGACTAATTTAGTAATCAAGTACCCTTAGTTCAGGCATCACACACTATAGAACCAGCCATCTCTAAAAATGCCTCACCTTAGACAGCATGAGGTTTGAGGTGGACATCTAGACATAAGCCATAACAGATTGGTTGGGCTATTTGGGATCATTTGTATTTCCATAGAAATTTAAAGATTGCTTTTGTAATTCTCTGAAGAACAACATTGGTATTTTGAATGTGATTGCATTAAATCTTTGGATTGCTTTGTGCAGTATTGGCAGTTTTGCAATATTAATTTTTCCAACTTATGAATATGAGATATTTTTCTCTTATTTGTATCTCTATAAGTTCTTTCACAAATATAGTGTTTTGTAGAGTTTTTGTACCTCATTGATTTAATTTAGTTATTTCATTTATTTACATATTTGTCAATTTATTTATTTTAGTTTTTATAGATGAGAATTCTCTTTCTTTTTCTAAGAGTGTAATATCATATAAAAGTTCTACTTACTTTGTATGTTGATTTTGTATTCCTCAACTTAGTAACTTTGTTTCTTAGTTTCAACAATTTTTCTTAGGAGTCTTCAGGGTTATGTATATTACAGATAATGTACTCTACAAACAAAAACAGTTTGACTTATTCCTTTCTGACTAGGATACCCTCTATTTCTTTTCCATGTTTAATTGTCCTGTCTTTATCTTTACAAATATCAACTCAAGAGGAATAAAGACTTATACAGGAAGCCTCAAACTATGAAAGTATTAAAGGAAAACATAGGTCAAACGCTTCAAGACAATTTTCTGAGCAATAAATATTTTGTATCGGATCCTGAATGCACAGCAACACAAACAAAAGATGAGAAATACAACTATGTCAGACAAAGAGAATTTTACAGCAAAAAGAACAATCAATGAGGTCAAAAAATGTGCTTCAGAAGGAGATAAAATATTTGCAAATCATTCACTGACCAAAGAAATAACATCTGGAATATATGAGTAACAAAACTGAATAGCAAATTAAAAAGCAGGCTACTGATCTTAATAGACATTTCCTAAATAAGACATACAAATGGTCTACAATCATATGAATAAAGTGTTCAGTCTCATTAGGAAAATTAAAATCGATGGAAATTAGATGCTGCCTCACCCATTAAAATGGCTCTCATTTAAAAAGAATAGAAAATGCTAGTGAGGACTGTTGGTCAGAATGTAAAATAATACAGTCATTACAAAGAGTAATATGGAGCTTCCTCAAAAAATTAGAAATGGAACAATTGTACAGTAGAGCAATCTAAGTTCTGGTTATACTCAAAACAAATGAACTCAGGAAGTCAAAGGGACATATGTACCTCTAAATATATTGCAGCCCTACTCAAAATAGCCAAGGTATGAAAATAATCTAAATGCCCATCAATAAATGAATAAAGAAACTGTGGTAAATAAACAATGGAATATGACATGCTTATGAAAATGCTTGGAATCTTGTCACTGGGACAAGATGTATAAATCTAGAGGACATTGTATGAAGTGAAATAAGTCGGGGCAGGAAGACAAAATCCCCATGTAATCTTACTCAGAAATAGAAACTAACAAAGCTGAGATCATACATGTGCAGAGTAGAACAGTAGTTACCAGAGGTTTGGGGAAAATACAGGAGCAGAAAGCAGACGGGAAATCAACCAGTAGACACAGTGATACTGTTTGATAGGAGGAATGATTTCTTGGCTTCTATGGCACAGCAGAATGGATATAATTCACAGTATTGTGTTATACATGTTAAAATATGACTGAAGACTTTGAATATATTCACAGTAAGAAATTAATAAATGTTAAAGTTGATAGAAATACAGGTTTTATTTTTCCCCCACAGGGTTTCACTATACAGCTGCCTCAGATAGATATGTGTCACTTACTATCCAGTGTTTATGTGGACATGAGCCAAAAGATCACACTTCACCTCATAAATATATGTGAATATTAACCACTGCACAATAGCTTTTCATTTAAAAATTAAAAGTCTAACAAGTGAATGAAAGAAAGATAATTCCACCCATTTCATCAGATCAAATAATAAAAAGAGAAAAAGGAAGAGTATTCACTAAGAAAATAAAAGTAGAAGACTGTGCTATAGAAGCCAAGCCTTTAAAGAGAATAGAAGATCAGCATGAAATGCTGTTGATAAATAAAATGTAAGTGGGGTTGACTGGATTAGGCTTATGGTGAGGAATGGTGATCTTGATACAAGATCAAGGGTGAAACAAAAATGATCGGTGTAAGTTCAAAGAAGTAGGAGAGCACTATTTCTTTTAAGAAGTTTTATCATAAAACAAAAATAAATGCTGTGATAGCTGAAAAAAGAAAGCAGTCACAAAAAAGCAGAAAATAAGAGTATGACTATACTATCATCAGAAAGATTTGATATATATATATATATATATATATATATATATTATATATTTCAAAAAGTTAAAGAAGAAATAGTCTTTATAATATGTAATGTTATCGACTTTAAGTAACACTGAGGGAATATGTGAGGCTGCTGATTCAGGAAAATGATAAACTAGAAATAAGATGTAGGTTAAATTTGTTACGTTATATACAAACCAGTTAATATAGCAATTAAACTGTATCCTTGAAATCATTTGGCCCTATTGGGCAGAATTAATTTATATTTTTCTACATGAAAATGATGTATAATTATTTAAATTTCTACCAGTTTACATCTCAGTTTGTACAGCTGGAGCTCCAGCCCACATAAACAGTAAGTATAACAAAGTTACATGCTAGAGGGTATTGAATGTATAATTCATTTTTAAATGTACCAAAGACAATTTCAATTCATAGGTGGGAGTAAAGTTTAATGATGAATTCATATGTGAAAAAACAAGTATTGTAGATTGTGATTGGAGAATCTATATTATAGATAGTTATTTCATGCAAATTAATTTACAATGTAGTTAATAAATTTCAAATAAAATTTTGGGGGACAACTGCAAGGAATATACCACATTCTTTCTATGGTGTGAGAAACAAAAATAAGGATAATATGAATAATAGATATTGGAACACTGGAAGTAAATGTTCACATGTAAATGAGAATAAGGGAGGGGGTAAGGGACAGGTAAGAAAAGACAAGAGAAAAGAAAAAAAGGAAAAATACAACAAAGCTTTTGCTAATCAGGAGGGGAAGAGGGATTAAAGGGAGCAGAGAGAATGGGAAAAATAAGCAAGATATATCATGTACCAGTACAAATCCTCTGTCATGAATGCGATCATTGTGTATATCTAAATGATACCAAAAAGTATTTTGAAACACCCCCCAAGATTGCAAGTAATATAGGGAAAAGCCAAGGATTATTGAAATCTTAAAATTGTTAGACGACAGTCTATGTCATTTTCAGAAAGTAAAAAAAAATATCTTCTTGCTTTATTTCCAAGTTTGGATGATTTTTCTCAACAGAAGAAAATGAATATATAGGACAGAGGGTAGGATTCTGGATTTATGGTCTATACTTGGGTAAACGATAGCAGTAGGGATCTTGTGCATAAGTAAGAGTTTATCTTATTCAGTACCAAAGTTCATTCGAATTGAGATGTGAAAAAGAAGAGCTTTAATTAGTCTGAAAGGTGGGAAAGAGTGAGTTGTTTCCAATGTGTTCAGTTGAGCAGGGTAGCAGATAATAATAAGCAAGGTTATTGTTTTTGTCAGGTGAATATGATCCAGGGAAAATGTCTTCATTGTCCAAAGGGAGCAGACTCTTGTCTGAGAACATTACTGATAAAAAATTAAAATAAGTATACTGAATTAAAGTCAAAATTGACATGCCTGAGAGGAGAAATCTATCTTTCCATTTCAGTTACACAATCTTATATTTAGAGTTTCTTTGTTTTGTAAAACTAAGAAGGGGAGGTTTTCCTACTTAAGAATATATATTTGACAAGGTTTTACATTTCATAAACAACGCTGATGTTTTTTGCCCATTAATAACATAGAAGCACATTAATAAGCTTGGGTTAGTGAACAAAGCACAAAAAAATAGCTATTTTCCTGGAGATACATTATTAAACACAAGCATTGAGCTCCCTTGAAGTCATACAGATAAACCGTTAAAATACAGTCCACAAGACTAGGAAATATCCATAATGAATTTCCTACTGGGTTCTCAGAGTGTATTCATGAAACTTTGCATTTCAAGTGACTTTCTTTTCAAAGCTCTGATTAGCCTTTAATTTAAACCTGAAAAAGTATCACTTGTTGCACATTTTCTTAAAAAAAATGAGCCTATTTCTACATAAATTCAAACTTTCTATTCTAAAATGAATGCATTTAACTGCTTGCTATTTTTTTAAATCACCTCATGTAAATTTAATGAAAAAACTAATTATGGTTTTCCACCCAACAGTGTACTTAGGCAAATAACAATTGTATTGGTCTGTCTTTTTTTCTGTTTCTCTGAAAAGTTGTTTGCCTCAAATGAGTAATTACCTATAGAATAATTAAATCTTGCTGATATGGTCTACCCATCCTCCTGTACACGGTCACACCAGAGTGTGTCTTCTTGGAAATCTATCTCCGTCATGTTGGATAAGCTTACTGTCCATCACACAGCTGGCATCAATCCCTACTCAATTACACAAGAACACAGAACTATATTAAAAGACAAATAAGGTTTAATTTTAATCACTGACAGGCTCTGAGTCCACGTTCTATTATAGATTAAAAGAACCAATTATTTTTAAAAATAAGGCTGTAATGAAAATTCTTATGAATACATGGACCACATGGCTCCGCGTCATCCCAGCCACATGCCGAAGAATTTTGCGAACCATTTAGGCTGTCACGTACGTGGTCATTGTTTTTCTTCAGAAACAAATTTCTTGAAAATTCTGAGAAATTATTACAATATTGCAGTCATCTGCACTTCTAACTGTTACATACACCACAAATCACTTTGTACTGGGACAATAGTCACAGCCTCCAGTGGGATTTGGGCGGGGATGCCAGGAGGCGCTTTCTCTAGGAAGGTCTTTGGGGAAGCAGAGAACATCATGCCACAGAGACAAGAAAAGAAGGCAGCACATGTAGGTAAAACTTCCCATTTCAAGACTTGAGGGCCTCTTGTCAATGGTTAGGACTGCACGTCTGTGAGCACACTTGAACTCTGAAAGGGTCAAGGGCCTCTTTGAATTCCCAAAGACCAACACTACTAAATCTCCCTGTCCTGAGCACAAAAGTGTGATACTGCAGATGATGACAGCCTTTTTACAAAAGGGAGTCTTTTAGCCTTTCTAGACACACAGTTTATCTGCACTTTAAGATACCACCACAATGACTTTGTCCAGTGAAAATTTGAGGCTGTCTAATGCAAGATAAAATCAGAAGGAATAGTCAGATGCTTAGGGAGATTTATTTGATGAGTGTATAAAGGAGCAAGGTCAACACTTAACAACTCAACAACTATATATTTATTTCTTGAATATATATATGGGAATAAAGTATGAAGGAGTATGTGTATGTTATGCATATGCTTATGATTATGAAGGATACATAAGAAGATCACATGGTGTTATACACACACACACACACACACACACACACACACACACCTCCTTAATGACCTGTGATTGTATTCCTTTTTTTAACTTTAATTTTGTAAACTCCTTTTCAATGAGTGGTAAATGACAGAGAAAAATGTACCCATTTTGGGTATATGATTTGGTAAGTTCACACCAATTAACAGGTCACCATAATCAAGAAAATAAACATCTCCAACATCTCACACTTCTCTAGGCCCCTTGGGATGGCCCTTACCAAACACTTTTCCCTGCTATCCAAACCCCATTCTCACACAACTAACAAGCAGAGATTACAGACTGTACAGATTGTGATAGACTAGGCTGAATTTGATAACGTTTTGGTAAATGCAGCTATGTATTCCATGGTCTCTTTTTTCTAGGTTTCTGTCATTCAGCATAATTGTTTTGAGATTTGCTATAGTTTGGAAGTAGCACATTTCTCAAAATCACATGATTTAAAAGTGTGACCCCAGCTTGGTGTTTTGGGGAGGAGGGGAAACTTTACAAGTTGTGGCCCTATAGGACTAACTTTGAAAGGAAGAGTGGAATCGAGCCCCTTGTCCACTTCTCATTGTTTTCTCCAGGCTGGAAGGCAAGCTGTTCCGTTTAAATGCCCCACTTTTGCCATAATCCTCTGCAATAATACAGGCCCAGAGCAACAGAGAGGATCAATCACGGACAGGAGCCTCCAAAACCTTGAACCAAAATGCAAATTTTCTCTTCACAAGTTGACCTCAGTTCTTTATAACAAGCGTGGGGCACTGATAAATACAAGATTAAGCTCTCTGTTGTCACGTTATTGTGTTCTTTGATATTGACCCTCATCAGTTACAATTCTGTTGGGGCTCCATTGTAACTACAATTAGTTTATCCATTCATCTACCAAGACACATTTGAGCCATTTTCATTTTTTTCAAACACATTAAAAATATTTGTGTGCAAGTGTTATACAGAGACATGCTTTCATTCGGGAAAAAAGTGTGGCTGCTGCATCCTATACATGCTCTAGACATAGTTTTTAAGAAATTATTAAATTGCTTGCTAATGTATTTTTACCATTTCCATTTTGACCAGTAATATGTGAAGCTATTTCTTGCCTCATCTTTTTGTGATCATTAAGTATGGTTGTTCTATCTAAATTTTAGAATTTTGAATAATGCTATTAGGTACTTAGTGTTTTTCATTTTTGTTTTAACTTACATTTCTATAGTAACTAATGTTGAGTATCATTACTCCCATTAATAGATTTTTAATGGTGAGGTATATGTTCAAATAGTTGCCTGTTAAAAATTGTTTGTTTTTTACTGTTGAGTATTAGGAGAGATTTCCTTTAAGGTTAAATACATTAAAAGAAAAAATATTCTGCAGAAAATCTTTTCTTGATTTACTAAATAAATCTTTGTCTATACAAAGGTCAGGATTTTTCTTCTCTATTTTCTTCTAAACATTACACAAATTTTTAAAAAATTGTTTTAATATGTTGTTTGGTACCAGGGATCAAACCCATGACCTTGCCCTTGCCAGACAGGTGCTTATGCTGCTGAGCTAAATCCCTAGCTCTACATTTTATATTTTTAAATTTTGCATTTAAATTTATATTTTGCATTTAATTTTTAGGTCATGTATATGTACATACATTTATATGTATACATGTATATATACATAAACATATATATATATATATAGTAGTTTGAATCTAAATTTCTTTTTTTGAAAGTGCATATGTAATTGTCCCAAACTGTTTGTTTAGAAAACTGTCCTTTCTACACTCAAATTCCTCTGTACATCTGTCCTCATAAATAAGGATCTATTTCTGAACATTCTACCCTTTTCTACTGAATTATTTGTTATTTTATTACCAACATGGTCTTAATAAAGCTTGCAAATGATGGAATGTGAATCTTTATATATTTTTCAATTTTTTTCAAAGTTATTCTGTATAGTTTTTTTGTATCTCCAAATGAATTTAGAAAAAGCATGCCAGTTTTTACAAAAAGACTAAAGGATTTTGATTGGGATTTTAATGAAATATTTATTTTTAATAACTTTTTTAAAAAAACTTTTTAATAAATTAATATAGTTATTCTATTTACTTAATTATTTTTAATGTCTCTCAGAAATGCTTGCAAATTTTGACATGTAGTCTTATGTTTTGTCATATTAGTCCCTACGTCATGATTTTGTGCCCCAAAATTATATTCTAACTATAATTTTCAAACAATATTTGCTATTATATAGAAGTGCACATAAATTTATTTTTGGGTTTCTATTGGGAGAATTATTTTACTTATTTAGTTCTAATAGGTTTTTTTTTATGATTCCATAAGATTTTAGGGCTATATGACAATATATTTTATGAATAAGATATTTTTATTTCTTGTTCACAAATTCACATATCTTTCTTTACTTTCTGACTTATGACACTGGCTCAAACCCTCTCTGCAACGTGAAGAAAGTAATAAAGATTGAGTCTTCTCATTGTTGATGTCTTATATGAAAAGCTTTCAGTGATTCATTGTTAAATGCTATGTTATCTGTACCTTTTTCAAAGTTGCCCTTTATCAGAATGAGAAAATGCCCTTACATTTGTTGTTTGCTGAGAGTTTTATTGTTGATTAATAATAACTAAGACTTTTCCTGCATCTAAAGAGCTGAGCATTATTTTTTCTTTTTAAATTCTTATGACAAATTACATTCTTTTATTTCAGTAGAATACATTTTTAGAACAGATTTAAAAAAAAATTCTGTACAAAGAAGCCTCTTATACTTTACATTTAATCTTTTCTATTACTAATAGCACTTTAAATCTGTATGGTGCATGTGTTGAAATTAAAGAATAATATTGATGCATTTATATTACTAACCAAACCCATGATTGATTCAAATTCGCTTAGAATTTTGATTTCATATCTGTTGTCTATTTCAGGATCCCTTCTGGGGCATCCATTACATTTAGTTATTTATGGAAGACTCCTTCGGGCACTGAAGTTTTTTCAGATTGGCTTTGTTTGCAATCACTTTAACAGTTTTAGAGTACTGGTCAGGTATTTCACAGCATGAGCCCCACTGGAATCTTTCTGTACCTGTTCTCATCATTAGATTAGAGCCACTGATTAGCTTGTGATCACTGATGTAAAGTGCCATTTTCATCACACTATTTTAATGGTAAGTACTATCTGTGTGGTATGTACTGTAAATACCCACCTTGATTACCGAGAACTGGTATTTGTCAGATTGCTTTCCATTTTCCTTTTTCTACTGTTTTTTTTTTTTTTTGAGGGAAGTAAATATATACAGTGCATTTTTAAGGAAAAAAGCAATGATTGACTCTTAATATTAAACAAAATTAGCACTCTTTCATACACACTTAATTGGCCACTGTGTATTACGCTTTTATATGATGTTGATGGCTTTTGCTAACATTTTAAGACTTTTTTATCTTTGTTCATGAGATATTGCTCCATCATTTTTTTTTCTTATAATGATCTTGTTTACTCTTCATGTACAGTAATGCTGATCTTCCAGCCTGGGTTGAAGAAATTACCCTGCTACAAATATTCCCCTCTTTTACACTTTGAGAAAGAGTTTACTTATATTTTTTTTCACTTAAATGTTTGACAGGTTCCTTAGGGAAGCCTTCTGGACCTGTGGTTATCTTTGTGGAAAGATATTTTCTATAGATCCTTAGAAAAAAAAAAGTATAATACTCTTCTTATCTATCTCTATTTGTGTGAGTTTTACTATTATGTGTCTTCAAGAAATTTTTCCATTTTATCTAACTTCTAAAATGTATTATCATTTTCCATTTTATCTAACTTCTAAGATTTATTATCATGACATTGTTTATAATATTCCCTCACTGGGACATAGCTCAGTGGAACAACCCCCACCTCTCAAGCTCAAGGTCCTGAGTTCAATTCCTGGTACAAACACAAATTTGTTTTTTTTCTCTTTTTAAAATAAAAATGTAATAACCACTGTTAACATTTTTGTTTATTTCCCCTGGGTCTACATTTTTAAACATATACACATACATTAATTTATATCTAAAAATTTCTTTACTCTTTTATATCCTGATTTTTTCTTAATGTTTTTCAATACTTGTCCATTCAATTAAATCTTAGAAAAATGGATGCATAATGGTCGACTTCAAATTATGGGTGTACCATCATTCATGAAATACTTTAATAAAATATTGAAAATGTAAAAAAAAGTAGAACAAATAGTGATGTATATTCCTTTTCATCCATATTTGCTATCTCATTACTCCCGTAGCCTTTCTGGTTTCCTAGGAGAGCAGAATAATTTTGAAATGCTTTACATTTCAGAATCAGGCTTCAGAAAGCAAATCTTCTCTCTGTGGCCTTTTCTGGCCTTCTTTTCACTTGCTCTGCATGTCTTCCCAATGTAGATAGATCATGGAAACCAGAATTTCTCTTTCCTAAGGCAGGTTATGGAAACTAAAAATAGTCTTTCCTGCCTTTCTGCTTTGGAGGTGACCATGAAGAAATGGTCTGATGAGTATTCTGATGAGAATGCTCTAGTCAGAAAAGGACTTGTAGTATCCTAGAGAAGCAGAGAAGAATCTGAACAGATGACTTGGTGTAGAGGTGCATGTCTGTAATCCCAGCACTCAGGAAGCTGAGACAGAAGGATCACATAGTTCCAGGCCAGCCTGGGCTACAAAGTGAGTTCAAGGCCAGCCTGAACTGCATAGTGAAACTCTATTGGGACTACACATTCACAATGGCTAATTTTGCATATTTCCTAAGGGATAAATAGAGGTTTGGGATTATGATACCACCCTTTTGAGACTTCTCATTAACTTTTTTGGAATGGAACATCCTCTCCCATTTACTCAGACTAAACTAAAGCTACTAAAGTTAAAAAGAGCACTCCAGAGCAAGACCCTTCTTAGGATAAGAACACCCAGGATTGAATCATCTCAGGATTATCTGTTGCCTGCAGTGTCATAGACACCTGAATCTTCAGCTAGCTTCATTGTATACACCTGATAAATAGTGGCTGGTTTGGCGTGGTCAGGCATTATCCTCTCAGCCCCTCATCATGCATTACTAAATTTGTCTCTGTTTCTTGTTTCATCCTTTTGCCATACCTCTCACACAGGCAGTTGGAGATCTTGGCCAGGTTCTCATAAAACTGCGTTTTAAAAAAAAGATTTAGAGAGATTGCAAGATGGCCGACTGAGTGGCGGCACGATAAGAGAGCTTCTCTGAGGAAAAAAAATAAAAACAACTCAGATGCTGGAATCTGGCAACATGGAGAAAGCCAGACAAAAGGAGAGGAATTCTCATGACCCAGGAAGAAACTGAGGGAAAAGAAAAAGAAAAAAAAAAAAAGAAAAAAGAAGAAAAAGAAGCATGGACAGAGGGCTGGAGCTGGGTAAGCCCTGATGGCTGTACTGGCACGTCCTAAAGTCAGGTGACTCATGATCAAGCTGAGATCACGGCCCTGCCAAGATCAGGGGGTTGGTGAGCTCCAGACCCTCGGCTGGGGGAGGCCCTGAGACGGGGAGTGGAAACAGCCAGTCAAGCTGCGAGAACTTTGGTGAGTGACGGGAACTGTAATCGCCAAACTGGGAGGACTGGCTGGGTGACATTTTGGAGTTGGGCAGGGCCCCTTGAATTGGGGCCCTAGGCAGTGTCTGCTGATGACTCCTAGTCCAAAGCAGATTGGTGGGATCTGCTCGAGGAGGGCCATGCCCCTGATTGAAACCCAATAGCCAGAGACTAGGCTTTCCTGGATCAGTGGCATCCCCAGGGAACACACAAACTTGTTGAAGCATAAACTGGTTGACTGGCATAGCGGGAGGAGCCAGCTCTCAGCGTGCAATTCGCAGATCTGCTGCAGAATGAGAGGTGGTACTTCCCTAGCAAGTGCGCTGCAGAAAAACTGTAAGCAAAACAAAAGGCCCAGAGACCTCCACTACCCACCCGTCTGAAGGGGGCCAAAAACATGACAAGACAGAGAAAGAGCAAAAGGTCCCCAACTGCAGAAACAGGGAAAGTGAGTCCAACAGAGGTAAATGCAGAGGAGGCTGAGAACAGCAAACCTGTAATGTCAGAGACAGCCTCATCGGAAACAAAGAAATACATCCGTGACCTCACCGTTGAATTTAAATCTGAAATTCTAACTCAGGTGAAGCAAGATATAAGAAGATTAATAAAAGAAGTCCTGGGTAATCCTCAAGTAGACACAAATGAAAGAATAGAGGTACCCAGAGAAAGGAGAGAAGCCTTTGATGAAGAATATAAACAAAACCTAGAATATATGAAACAGATCCAAAGAGAATATGAGGAAATTAAAAACTGCATTGAAAGCTGGCAAAACCTTTTAACAGAAACTAAAGACTAGCTTTCAAAACTTGAAGATAGATTTACAAAGTATGATCATGAAAGGAAGGATCTCTTAAAAATAACAAGGAACCAGGAAGCAATGATACAAAGGCTAGAAGATGACAAGAGGATTTATAACCTGAGAATAAAATATGTGAATGAAGATGCAGTGACAAATACAAATGAAATAAAAAGTCTATTCACAGAAATAACTAAGGCAAACTTCCCAAACATAGGTAACAGAAGTGAAGTTCAGATAAATGAGGCATATAGAACTCCAGCCAGCTACAACCAAAACAGATCTACACCCAGACATATAATAATCAGGATCCCAGAAATCCATCACAAGAACAGAATATTAAAAGTGGTCAGAGAAGAAAAAGAGATTACTTATAAAGGAAAACTCATCAAAATCACAGCAGATTTCTCAATGCAAACCACCAAATCACAAAGAGCTTGGAGTGAAATATTCCAAGCCCTGAAAGAAAATAACCTCCAACCCAGAATGATGTACCCTGCAAAACTGTCCCTCAAAATTAATGGACAGACAAGATATTTTCATGACAAAGAGGAACTGGGGGAGTTTGTGACCACCAATCCAACCCTGCAAAGAATACTGAAGGACATTCTAGAGAGAGAGAAGAAAACCACCAGGGTTCCAGGAATAATGGTAGAAAGGCCTCAAAGAAAGGGGTAGACAGTGGAATGAAGGAGAAAAGTAAACAAATAACAACAGAAAAATAGCATGGCAGAGATAAAACAGAGAAGATTGATTATATCACTTTTATCTTGACTGATTTTATTTGAATCTGGTATGCTTGAGAGTGTTGAGTCTGAGAGTAGGGGCAACTACTCTGAAGATGACAGGATTCAATAGGATACCCATTCTGGTTTGATTGTTATCTGCCTTTGAAGTCCTATAATGTCTCCAATGTTTAGATTTTATTAATAGTGTAAAGCAATGCTAAGTATATATTATATTTGACAATATAGACAATTTTATTGAAAATAACTAGAGACATCATAGTGACTACCATAGATCACCTAGTGTTGTGTTTTTGTATGTTCTTTTCATTTCGTGTTTCTCTATGAATTTGTATTGCTGACTTGTTTTGATTTGTTTCTCCCTCTAATACAGAAAGGCTAGGTATATGTGTAGAGACTTATACATGTGTAGAACTTCTAAGTAGTTTATGAGAATGGATTATAGTTATTGTAAAGGAAAAGAGAATATTCTAAAGGATATAACTGCATGTATGTTTGAGTGTGTGGAATTAATAACCATATTGCTAAAGTTTTAGTTGGATGGATGAGAAAAACTGACTGCAGTCTCACTGTTTGGATGTCCACTTTGTGGACTTTAGTTTTGTAATTTGAACAACTGCATCTAAGAGGAAAGTATGTAATTATCAACTAGTGATTTTTACTGGTTACTATTTTTTTTGTTTTGTTTTTGAGATTTTGTATTGTTTCTACCCTCTTTCTGTTTCAAAAATTTTCTTTAAATAAAACAATTTTTAAAAAAAAGCAAAAGGAGGAAAAGAAAGTGCTCTAAAAGAGATAACTGTAGGTATACTTAAATGTGTAGGATTGATAACCATGTTACTAAGTTTTTGTTGGATTGGTGAACAGAACTCTTTGCAGCCTAACTGTTTGAATGTTCACTTTGTATGCTTTAATTTTGTAACTGGAACAACTATATCCAAGAAGACAATATGTAATGTATCAAATAGTGATTTCTTATTTTTTTTTTGAAATTCTGTATTGTTTCTACCCTTTATTCTGTTTTGCTTCCCCCTCTTTAAATAAAATTTAAAAAAAAGAAAACTTTTCAACCGAATAAGAAAACATTTAAGCTAAATATAAAATGTGCAGATATTTCAATAGACATTTCACAAAAGGCCAAAACCATGAAAATATGTACAACACTATTCATTGGTAGGAAAAGATAAATTCACTACTAAGACATTGCTTCAGACTATACCAGAAAAAACTTCAATAAAAGGTTAATATTTCTTTAAAAGCAGCTAAAAAACCAAAGATAGTAACTTTTTGCAAAGGTGCAAAGAAATTGGAACCATGTGTAATACTGTTGACACTGTAAAATGGTTACAACAAATATGCACATTTTTGCAGTTCCTTAAAAATTAAATAAAAGTATATTACAAGGCTCAGATAGTTCACTCCTCTGTATCTAGAGAAATGAAAATATATTCCACTCACACAGTTGTATGTGAAAGTTCTTGTTAGTCATAACAACTGAAAATGGAGACAACTTCAACAACCTTATGAATATGTAAGAATGCATAGGAATCCAGGCAATAAAATACCATTGACTAATAAAAGGAAGACAGTACTGAATTTGTAAACATAGAAAAATGTCAAAAGCATTATAGCAAGCAAATAAAGCCATTATTGATGCATCATATATTGAATTATTCCATTTTTATGATGATCAAACATGCGAGCTATAGAGATAGAAATTAAATTAGTATTTATCTCAGGTTAAGAGTGAATTAGAGGCTGAGTGTCCACTGGTTAAGGGCAAGAAAAATTCTCTTTCCACAATGATAGAATACAGAAATTGGATTGTGTTTATACTGCACATGTATGATGTAAGAATAATTAAGCAACGTACTTAAAATCAATCAATGTAAGGAATATAAATTTTATATCAATAAAGTTGCTTAAAATAATATATAGAACACACATGAAGAAATGAGAGTATGTAAAAATGTTATCTATTAGGATAATATCAAGTCTGTAGGTACAAAAATATTATATAATAGATTAGGGCTTCTTACTCTGAAGAGATGTGTGAAAGAAGAATCATGATTTTTCTGTTTGCCACCAGAATTTTTCATTTAAGCATGTAAAGCACAAAGCAAATATAGAAAAATAGTAATAGTTATTGCATCTATATAGAAATTTTACAAGTGTCTCTAGCAATAATATGTGAGGTATCATGTAGCAAAATTTTAAAACAAAGGAATCAAAAAAGGGTTCTGAAAAATTTCCCAGCCATTCTTTGTGAAAACTCTCATTAAGGATGAGGTTGAAGTAAATGACTTTAATATTTAAAGAAAAGGAAAAGATCAAGCTAGGGATGTATTTAGTGATAGAGTATTTACCTAGCATGCATAAGGCCCTTTGTTCAATTTCTAACACTGGAAAAACACATCCAAATATTAAGCAAATACATCCTAATATTTGCTGAGATATTAAGCCCATCTTAATTCAGATAGTAGAGGGTGATGCCTGCTATTATAATTTTTGTTTAATATTGTGTCTAAATTTGGATAATGTATCCTCACAAAAATTAATAACTGGAAAACACATTTATCTTTACTTTTTACTGATGATCTAAGAACTCTAACAAAAAAAACAGACAATAAAATTTTGTACTATAGATTACAGTAAAATGTAAGAGCATTAAGAGGTTTTATTCTTTGATAAGCACTATAAATTGAAGGGAATAATCTCCCATATAGTAGTAAAAAGGTATAAAATTTAGAATTAGGATTAGTTTTATCTACTTAATAAAACACCTTTCTTTGATAATTTCATAGGGATTTCATTAAGTGTGTTTACTATTTTGGTTAGACAATTTGACATCTTATGTGTATGCACAGTTTTGTATATAACATAAACTCTCAATCATAAATTTTAAAATTCCAATGGAAGAGCCAATATCCAAATAAAGTATGCAAAGGAACAGTAAGGGGAAATTAATTTTCAAAAACAGAATGTACTATTGAGCCTCTTGAATGAAGTTAGCATGGTACTAATATAGAAAAATGCACACAGGCCAAGAGTACTGAGTAAAGGATCCATCATAATAGTCCTGTAAAAAGGAGGTGGATATGACATAGCATAGGTAGTTATTCAATAAAAAAGCCCTTAATTAAACAGCACTGTCAAACTCGGTGTGTTAGCACATTCCTGTAATCCCAGCCCTCTGGGAAACTAAGGCAGGGGGTTTGCAAGTTTATCCCCAGTTTGGGCAACTTAATGACTTAGCAAAAACCTTTCCCAAAATCACAACTTAATAAAAGACTGGAGATGTAGCTCCAACAATTCTCCTGAATTCAATCCTGAGTACCATAAAAATAATTTTTTAATGTAATAAGAAATATAGCTGGCCTTATAGAAAATAAAAAAGAAATAAAATGGGTTGGTTCTTGAATTTTATAAAATAAAGTATTAAGAATGGATCAATGTGAATTTTAAATAACATGAAAAAATAACACGAAATATGAAACTCCTAGGAAGTCATTTACAATCAAGGGTATAGGGTTGTATTCAGTCTGGGTAAATATTTTATGAGACTATAATTCTAAGGGTTATAAAAGAAATAAGCAAAGTTTGGAAATTCAAAGTTTACAGCATTACTAACTGACAAAAATTATGAGTTAAGACAAAGTTAACATAGAATATTAAAAATATTAAATCAAATAGCCAAAGCTCTTGACTAATACACAAAGGCATTTTATAAATTGGTAAAAATCATATAAAGTATATGTATAAATACTCTTCAGAGGGGAAAGACAAATATCTAACTAACTTATTAAAATATTTTAACTTACCAATTGCCAGATAAAATAAAAGTAGCAGTGAGTTATTTTTCACAACCCTCTGTACAGCAGAAAGTTCAAATGAGCTATACTAACCCATGGTAGAAATGTAGGAAAGGGCTACATATGCACCAAGATTGAAAATATGAACTTTTAAAAAATTTATTCTAGCAAACTTAAATTTTTATGCACATGCACCTGTAAATCTCGTACAATCAAAGTAACTACTATAATATACAAGGACATTGTCTTGGCTTACTTTCTGACAAAAGCACAATCTGAAAAATTTAAGAGGGGCTGCAATTACTGAGGAGCAAGAATGAAAGAAAGTCAAGGAGAAGAAGTAGTCAGGGAAGGTGAAGAAGTGTATGTAAGTGGGGAGATCCCAAGCTAGTTACAGCCTCACCGGAAATACAGCTGTTTCCTTTGTTCCGAGTGACTTGAAAGTGAAGGCTGCTGAACTTACTGCCATGTACATGTGCATTGAAGAGGCTGAGGAAGGGAGAAACTGACGTCTGTTTGTCTTTTATTTTTTTTTTCAGCCCCTAGCCCTCCACAGTTTGCATCTAATTCAACCACTGATCTAAATTTTTATTTCCACTTCTCAGCCAGAGAAATCAGGACCACGGACAGCAGGACTCTCGGCAAAGAATTAGTAGGAGTCCAGGAAAACTTCACTTAAACCCTGAGGTGACGCTTAAAAAACTGGTAAAATAGAAATAAGGTGATGATACCCATTTTGCTTTCTCTAGAGCAAGAAGCTAGTTTCAGGGTAGGGAAAGCAAATGGGGATTGAACAATCTAGACTGTCCCACGAATTATGTCTGTCACAGAGGAATTTAATGCAGGAAAAATGGAAAAAATGGAAACAAAGCCAATGCTCATAAGTTCAAATGACTGAATAAATTCTGGGATTCCCATATTACAGAGAAATTTGCATAAACTAGAAGAGATAGTCTCAATGACGTGAAGCATTTACATGAAGTATTATTTATTAAATGAGAAAAAGCAGATTCAAATATAAATTTGATCTCTCCTAAAAAAAATTTAATGCATTTGGATACATATTTACCATACAGATGTGAACCTGAGCATATACACATTCTTGCATGCACAACTAGGATAAGAAAGAATCGTTGCCCTTGTAGAAAACTACATGGATCTGTAAGCATGAGGAACAATGGAGGAGAAGGGACCACAGATTTTTTTTCCAAATAACAAGTATATAATCAGTTTTTGTACATGCATAAACTTTATAAATCTCATGTGGAACAAGAAAAGAAATCACAAATGCAGTATTATTAATATTCAATTTTAAACAAACTCAATGATTATCATTTCATGCTTCTATTATTTCTGTTGCCTACAGTAGATTTTTTGTGCTCAATCTCTTTTATTTGATTGCACTACAAGCCTAGTACCAGCTAAGCTTCCTTCGCATCTCTTTTAACATTATCTTTCCCCTGTCAAAAGACTCCAGAGGGGAGAGGGGATATAGCTCAGTGGCACAGCCCCTGTTTGGTAAGCACAAGGTACTGAGTTCAATTCCCAGTGCCCCCCAAAAAAATTGCTACAGAGGTATTAGACTATCTGTAAATCCAGTCCACCTCATTCAAACTAGGAGGGAAGATTTTGTTTTGAACATCTCTTTCAGCCATCTTTCCTCCTTCTCAGTGTATTTTGTATATGTATTTTAAACTTCAGCTCCCCAACCTTAACCTTATTTCCACCACATGAATATGCTCACTCTAAAAAATCATATACTAAACTTACTGTTGTTTCTTTGATTACTGTAGTTCTATCAAAGAAAAAATTCCCTAACCTCCTCTTCAATGGCTCACATTACTCACTTACCTTAAAATACTGCTTCTTTGCAAATTAAAAGACTTGAACCTATTATTATTCATCAGTCCATTTTTGGGAATAGTCACTGAGGGCCAGAAAGTTTGAGCAACAAAAATAGTCATTGAACCTTTGCCAGAAAGCACTCTATCCTTAGTGGGAAAAAAGTTGAATGAACTATAGCATACCAAGTCAACAACAGAAATAGCAGACATTAAAAATTGTTTTTTTGAATGACTATATGAACTCATGGTAAATTCCTAAGTGTTTATCCTTAATTTTAAGAAAGAGTTGGAAATGTAATTCTTAAATTGATGAAATTGCATATTCTGCAACATGACAGGGATATAATTTGTAAAAAAAAGAAAACCTCACATAGTAATTAGTTTCACAGGGTGGTTTCTTATAGTATTCTTCATGAATGAATGAATGATGATATCACTGCCAAAAACAATTTGTGGAAAGCAATTTAAAAACATTTGAAAGAAAAAAAATGGGAGGTAAAACAGTACATGGTGTTTGGTGAAATGATTATTTACAATATAGAACTTGCACTTGCAGTAGACTGGCCATATCTTTCAGGAAAGCTTTGTTAAATGTTGGTTCTTTTAGCCACAGTTATGCAAATAATTAGCATTCATTTAGAAGCTGTAATTAGAAATTGCATTCCCTGTTGCGTCAGAGTGCAGATGTATCAGTTAAATGTACTCAACATTGATATAAGTTTTACCTGATCATCTAGAGGTTGTGAAACCTGATGTGATAGATGCTGACCAAACCGTAGCTGCAGGATGCCAGCATGACTTTCCCGGTGAGTTTCTGTTCACTTCTGCTTCCTTGATAGCAAGGGAGAAATCACAGCCAGCATACCTCTACTCCCCTTATTCTTGCCTTGAACATGGATGTGATGCCTGGAGCCTTGCCAGCTGCCACTGAGGAAAGGCTACAGGTGCTGCAGATATTAAACAGAGATTTGCTCAAGTAATTTCAAGTCCTAAAGTTCAGATAAGCGCCCCCAAGGGAAAGTAGAGGGTCTCCAGGTGGAGCTGAAACATTTGATCTAATAAATAATGAACGTATTTACTTCATTAAACAAAATACGTGAATTTATTCTCCTGGTAAACATTCAAACAATATTGCAAAGAAAACTCACTAAAAACACACACCACACAACTTTCCACTCTAGGTGCCATTTCTTTGTCATATGGAATCACTGCAAAGAGCTTGCCTGTTGTTTTTAAAAACTTCTTTTGTAAGTATTTAACTACCTATGTTGCAGTATATTTGAGGGTAGGGTTTAGTTTTTCATGGTTTAGCCAGAACTGATACTATGCATTGCTGTGAAATGTCCCTTTTCACTTACTACTGTTACATAAAAGCTTTTCCTGACGTGCTCACTCCACAGAAGCTTAAACTTCTTTCTTCCTCTTCTTCCTCCACCTTCTCTTCTTCTTCCTCTCCTCCTCCTCCTTATTCTCTTTCTACTCCCCTTTCTCCATCTCCTTCTCTTTCTCCTTTTTCTTATCTTCCAACCCATACTATGAAGTTACCAATACATGAATTTTTTATTCAAGAGAATGTATGTAATATTTAATTTTTGTACTATTAAAATGTTACTACGTTAAACAACCAAGTACACAATGTTTCTGGAATAGGTGTAATTCTTTGGGGTAAATACTGAGTTATATATTTGTGGATGGGTAAACAATAGACATATTGTAAATTTTGGTAATATTGTAATTTTTCTCAAACTGACTTCATATGATACTTGCAAGTTGATCTTTTTAGTGATAAATATGATATGGCGTTTTCCTTTAACTTATAACCAAAATTGATATCATCAATCATACTTTTATTATGCCAAATGTAATAAGCAAAATGAAACTTTTCATTTGCTATATCTGATTATTTAGTCATCTTGATTTACTTTAAATATATATATATATATATATATATATATATATATAATGTGTATACACACATAATATGCTTTTGTATGTATGTACCTATTCATATATTTTGGAGTTTTCATATGACTATTCTTACTGATTTTAATACTTTTTTATTTTCTTTAGAATAATTTTCATCTAATTTACAGGGGGAAATATATTACTCCAACCTGTCAATTTAAATTTTATCTGTTGTTACAGAGTTTATTTCTGCAAAATATTTAATTTTTAGACAATTAAGCATAATGTTTTTTATTCTTTAAGATTTGGGGAGTATTCTAAAGAGACATGTTTGGTCTTGCCAGAAGTTTAGAATTACAATTATATGACACTCCTTTAAATGCTTTCATATCATGTCTATGAATTTAATTATTTAGCCAATGGGAAAGTATTTGTGTGTATACTATAATTTAGAATTCTAACTTTGTTTCAGAAATTGTAATTGGTTGAGTATTCACCTCACCATCCCAGTAGTGGGTACTGAACCCAGGGAGTTTGCACTGAGCTACATCCCTAATCTTTCATAATTTTTTTTCTGAAACAGAGTCTCGCTATACTACTAAGTTGCTCAGGTTACAATCAAACATGCAACCCTCCTGTATCAAATCCTCAGAGTGCCGAAAGTAAAGTGTGCCACCACACCCATCGCAGCCCTGTATTTTAAGAAGCATGTTTTTCATGAAATATCACCAATTTCTCTATTCACTCATTACATCATCATTAAATATTTAAGACATCCAGAACAATGACAATGAAGAATAGAGCAATCAGTTATCCAGTTATAGTTACTAATATATTTATTTATTTGCAAATAAGACAGGAAATCCATAAATACACTGGCTCATTCCATTTTTAATATCATTCTCATCTCTAGAGATTATTATTTCAAAAATCAGAATTATTATTGCCAAAATCACCCTCCTTCATGTGACTATTCTTTTTCTATTACTACATATAGCCATAAACAATATACAGAATTACCTATGCTTTTAAGCTTTGCATTAGTGGTAAAGATTTGTACATACACTTTATAATTTTCCCTCTCTGCCATTCTATTTTCTTGAGGTTTTTTTTTTCTAGAAGATTATTATACTTACTAGAAAAAAGGCTTTTATATTTACTCGTACCACTAGTATTTTTTAGGCTTTTATTGCTCTTACTCTATACATGTCTTTTGTATTTCTAAAGCATTTTGCTAATCTACATTCCCTTAAAGTGTGTTATGGTACTACTGCGGGTGGTCTGAATTGTTACTTTTTATGTAACTGAAATTAGTCTGGGTTTGACTTTTCTTTTGAATGCTGCTCCATTGTAGTGCAGAATTTTGCATTATCATTTCATTGTCCTCTAACAATGATCTCCATGATTCAAGTATAAGCCCTCATTCTCTGCAGTTTATCATTTTTAAGTTTTAAAATGTCTTGAAATTTTCTCTCCAGAGTTGGTTTAATGACATTTATTCACAACATGTATGCTGAAGTTCTCTCTGTGCATGTTATCTGAGAGCTGGTGTCCCAGCCTTTGTGGATAACTGTGGTATTTTTTTCTATTATTTCTGGTTATTTTTCCTTTACTATCAGTTTTTTTTTTCATTTTAGAAAACAAAAGGATGATGTGTCTTTCTTCTATTTTTTGTGTCTCCCCTTTAGGTTTTTTTTATGTTTTTTCTTCTTTATTTTATTTTAGTAGTTTCCTTTTTGAATTTTAAAATTTGTGCTATCCATCTGGCTATCTAAATAAGGTTTTTCTTCTTGATAATGTTTTTTTTCATTTTCAAAATATTCCCTCATTTCCTTTTAAAGTATACACCTGCTCACTGTAACTATATTAAAAAAGTAATAAACGTTGATTTGGGGACATTGTGTTTTGGGACATTACTTTTTCCTTTATTGATTTGGTTGCTGGTCTTTTATGTCACTGGTTTTCCTTAAATGCTTGCTAAGCTTTGAATATACGTTAATATCTTTGTATCTGAGGTTCCAAACATCCCTAATGTAAGATACTTTCCTTTTTACATGAGTTCTTTGTGTGTGTGAGTAAAGCACAGGACCCTACTGAATGAAATTTGCTAGTAGTTTATCAACATGATGGAGACCGTTGAGTCCTTAACCAGGAGTAAGGGCAGTTGGTCTGCTGGATGCAGAGAGATTATCCTTATTTTTTCAGTGTAGGGAGAAGTATTTCTGCTGTTCATTACCAGATACAGACAAGCACTGAAGTAACACAGCATCCAGCCAGCTGACTACATGTTGACATTTGTCCTGTGACTTCTCTTCTCCTCCTTACAGTCACTGTCTCAGTATATGGAACAAATCAGACCTGCCACCAAATCATTTCTTTGAATTTCAGCATTTCTAGCATCATGGAAAGAAAGCTTATTTTAAAAATTAAATGGCCTGAGTCTTCTGATACTTTTTGTGGCAGTTTTGTGGGCCTAGGGAAGTGAGTTAACCCTTCTTAGGACTGATCATTAGTGGTAAATATAAATGCCTTATCAGAGGTATTACTGAGTACCACAGATACTCTAGGTAATGTACCTAAAGTAATAATCAGGGCATAAAAAGTGGTAGGCTATGCCTGGTATTTCAGTGCACTGGTTAGGGTAATATGAACATTTAAATAATCATATATCAATAACTTAGGACTTCAGCTCTCAGCACAGAGAAACTGACCAAGAAATGTTCACCAGACAACTATATTTTATTGAGTCCAAAGTCAACAAAATATTTCCTGTTAGTGGTACACCATGGAAAACCCCAAAAGAGCAAAAGCTGAAGAATTTGGGAAAGGGAATCAAAGAAATTAACTGCTATCTCTCAGCATCAGTCCTGCACAAGTCCTCATAACAAGGCAAATACAGGTGATTGGCAATGGGGCCAGTGGGGCGTCTATCTGAGAGTTTATGATGCTAAGCAGCTGTTTGTGGTCAAGCTTTGTAAACTCGATTTAAAGAGATTCACAGTTCATGTGATGACTTTGAATATCTACAAATAAATAGGAGAAGAGCCAGTTGAAAAGCAGTAATTTACACAGTCACCTATGAGGGTATGTATTTTAATGGAAATCCAAATGTATTTTCCTTACTATCATTTTGAATTTTCTACATTTCATAGACAACGGTGAGCTCTTATGCTGTAGAGTAGATTCAATGCCTTGATTAAAAAAAAAAAAAAACTTTGTGCTTCTCTCATAGTTGATTTTATTCATTTTTCTACAGGAAACAAAATAAATAGAACAATTCTGCAAATGGGTTTTGATGTATATCACCTTGTTATCTCAAGTAGATTTTGTAGAATAAAAGGTTATTACATAATTCATTTTATTAATATATAGAATCATTTGAAAATATCGATTGGATTTCTAATTTGCCAAATTGTTTTATATAGATTTAATCATAATTTCTGATTTTACTAAGCACTTAAAAATCAGAAAGAGAAATGGTAAACTTTTTAGAATGTGACCATATACATAAATCACATACTTGAGTAGACACATGTATTTCATTTCTTCTTCAGCAATAGAGTAGATATGCAAAATCATTTTTAAATAATCAAGAAAAAATGAAGATAGAATTGTGGACTGTTCATGCATACTAGCTCTGTAGTCAAATTACATGGATACGAGTTTGTGTTTACCTATTTAGAAACTGCATTACTTTAGGCAATTTCTCTAACCTCTTTATGCCAATTTTCATCAGATCTGTAACAGAGAGATAGCAATGAGGTGCACTTTATAGGGTTGGCATGAGAGTAAAAGAAAACAAGGCAGATAAGCATGTAAACACAGGGAAAATAATAAACAGTGGTAACTATTAAGTAAAATTATTTCTTTTGCATCTCTTAAGCCCTTTTCTTACCCACATTTTACAGTAAAAATAATGGACAAATTTGACCCATTTTAAGCAGACTTTGTTTTGACAAAAACATAAACCTGACAAGGAAATCTCAACGCAAAACAAACTGGCTTTGTGTTTATTTTTGTTCACCTCTAAACTAGTGCAATGAAGAGAACTGAAGAAGTTTACAAACCCTTTCATTTGCTTCTCAGTTTAATCAAGCCTGTGAAAATTAGGTCAGTATTTTGGAAAAAGAATGGATTTGTAAAGCAAATAAACAATTGATTAGCAAGTCAATAGAAGCATTACCTCTTTTATTTTGTGATCTCTTTAATTGCAAGTTAAGTTAGACATGATCGGACAAAGGTAGAATTAAGGGCCAGTTTATTTTGTTATCCTTAATTATCATACAGAATCTTACATGTTGGCTGACCTCCTACTACAAAAAGCCAGGCTGCTTTAACTTAAATTCCTGTTGATTGCATCCTTTGATTCTGATTATGCTCTTTCTTGTTCTCTTCTAAATAGTACTACTGCGTGCCAAACCCTAAAAAGGACTAAACATTTTTTCTACATTATATGACTTCATGAAAACTCAGCTATACAAATAATTTCTTCACATCTTTATTGACACTTTTAAAATACTGCCGTACTCATTGATTTGTATAATTAGTAAATTAATAATTTTAAAACATTATTGCTGTATGTCCTTGGCTGATATTTAAAATACAAAATTGTAATGGGCTGGTTTTCATCCTATCTTAAATGTTTAGAATGTTTTTACTTACTGTTTCCCTGTCAGAAACATTTATTATTTATATATGGTAATTATCATTATTTTCACACTTCAGTTTCTAATGAGAGGGCCTGGAGTCTGTAGAATGACTGAGACGTTTATGCCAAATCAATAAGCAGACACAGTTCCTTCTTCATTCACTCAAGTGTTCACTCCGCCAGCTCTTTGTGCCTAGAGACTATCAAAAATGATTAATTTTTGAGCTTGGGAGGAACAAAAAAAGTGTTATTTTTAAAACAGAAAGTTACATCTTACCATTTCTTTAAGCTTTACTTACTGTTTAGAAAATGTGGAAAAGAGCGATTTTTGAATATTTTTAAATAACACATTTTATTTCACTGTTGTCGATTTTTTGCCACTTATATCTTTGAAAATTTTGGCTATTTCCTCAGAAGTTAGGTACTTTTAAAAAATTAACAATAAATTTTATTGTTCATTAAAACAACAAAAGGCAAGAGATTTTACTCATGTCTCTGATGAAGCTTTTTATAACATCAAAATTCTGCTGAGAACAATGCAAAAAGCTAGATGCATGTTTTAAAAATCTCTAAAGCCTCTGAGCCAGAATGGGAAGCTCAGGGTGCTAGAGAGAGAGAGTACAAAATAGAAGTCAAAATCTTCAGTCTGTGCTTAAAGTGCAGAAAGAAAATAATTGCTAACAAAGAATTGGGCTCAAAAATGACCTGAAAACTAAAACAAGTGCTTCTATTTCAGAGAAGACAGCATGAGGAGCTATGCCCTGAGAAACAAACACACACAGATTTTTTATATATATATATATATATATATATATATATATATATATATATATATATATACACTAATCAAAGCACCACCTTTAAGTATTTCTGGAGTTGTTCTAATGGCATGGGACAAATACCAAACATTTATTAGTGAAAATCTATTTCAACTTGGTTAAAACAGTGAGACTATGTGGTATTTCAGACACAGCTGGCTCTCTGCACTAACACTCCCACTTCAGCTGACCGGGAGACCCAGCCGGGGTAGATTTGACTCTCAAGCCAGGGCTCCTCATCTGGGATAACCACATCTCACTAGGAGCAGCGGCCACCAGTCCTTCTGCTCTCCTCCAGCTCCTTATCTTCCAATCGGGAGTTTAAATTCTTCAGGGATAAGGCTGGTGGTTAGGGGCTTTCCTTTACTTCCCCGCTCCAGAAGTAAGAGGGATATTCTATTGTAATTTAAAATAAATAAATAAAATAAAAATGTGACTTACAGAAAACAAACAAACAAAAAGGATTGTAGATCCAATCACATCCATAAAAACACTAAATATAGATGGATTACATGCTCCAATCATAAGTCAAAGATTCTCAGAACAGACAACAGACAAGATTTAACTCTGTGCTCTGAAAGCACATATTTTGGATTCAAATATAAAAAGGTGAAAATAAAAGGAAATCAAATACCATGAGAATAACTACCTAAAATGCAGAATGACAGACAACAGGAAGAAAGAGACAGGGAGAGAGACAGAGAGAGAGACAGAAATTATAACCCAGTGTGGAGAGTGTATCTAAAAGTATACACTGACTCACTATAAATGCCTTACATGTTCTATACATTCTTTAGTGTAAATTGTACATGTGATAATCAATTTTATATGATCTTGTAAATAAATGAATCTGATGTTGGAAAAATAAAAGGGGACTGAAGGAAAATGAGAGAAAAGAATTCAAATATATTCTGGACCAATTCCCAAGAATGAATGTAATCATTATGTACTGCAAATATGTAATGGTATGTAATATGTAAGTTAACAAATACTAGAGTTGCAAAAATAATATAGAACAAAAATAATATAGAACAAAATAGGTTCAAAAATGTTATTGGAGCTAGTAGAAGTTATTTTAGAGTGATAAAATAATTATTTCAGCAGAATAGGGTAATTACACTGGGCATGGTGATGCACTCCTGTAACCTCAACACATTAGAGGCTGAGGCAGGAAGATTGCTCTGGGTTCAAGGCTATCTTGGGCTACACAGTGAGTTCAGAGACAGCCTGAACTACATAGCAAGACTCTGTCTCAAAAAACAAACAAACACACACACAAGCAAAGCAATGATCAAACAAAAGATAATTTTAAACACATACCTATCTAACAATAGACCTATAAAATACTTAATAGAAAAGCAACACAATTTAAGGTAACTGTACATAATTCATAAATAATAGTTTTAGATTTCAATATCTATTCTCAACAGTGAATAGAAAATCAGCAAATAAGTAGAAATCTTGAGCAACATCATGCTTGAGTTAGATTTGACCAGTATCTATATAAATCTCTGTTCAAAAGAATGTACATTCTCCTCAAATATAGGTGGCAGTTCTCAAGGAAAGATGATAATCTAGTCTATAAAACAAGCCTTAGTGCATTTAAAAGAATGGAAATTATGCAGCTATATTCTCTGAATGTAGGAAAAAATCTTAGGTATCCACAATTAGTAAACTTGGAGAATTCATACATACATGTGAAAATTAAGTAAAAGTACTCTGAGTACTTTTGTGTCAAGATCAAGGAATAAATCAAAAAAGAAATTATAAAATACCTAGAATTGAGTTAAAATTAACATAAAATATATCAAAAATATGGATGATATCTAAAATAATGTTTAGAGGAACATACACAGCTCAAATACCATTATTAGAACAATAAGATGGATCTTAACGATAATCTAAATGTCTGCATAAGATATTAGCTTGATTTTATTTTTACTGAACTCTAGAAGATTAATACAGAAACTTTAATGACAATGATATCTCAGAGTTGCTTGTGTCCAAAGATGGGTAGAGTGAATTGAATTTAAACATATGTAAGTTTAATTTTAGAGACAATGAAAATTTTAATATATTGATTATGATGATTATATAAGTGAACACCTTTGTCAAAATGTGTTGAACCGTAGATTTTAAATTGGTACATGCAATCATATATAAATTTTACTATAATTAAAACTTATTTAAAATTTATAAGTGATTAGAATAATATATACAAGCTGAGTATGGTGAAGCATGTTTGTAATTCCACCTACTCAAGAGGCTGAGGCAAGAGGATGACAATTTGGAGGCCAGAAGGGGCAACTTAGACATAGTCTCTCTCAAAGTAATCAAAATGAGACAAAACAAATTGAATGCATTGGTTACATTGTCCAGTACTCCCTTGATTCAATATTCATTACTGAAAACCTAAAAGGTTCTCTATATACTACTCTGCCTTCTATATGAAGAAACATTGATAGATGAATAGAGGTAGACAAGTAAATTTCTATCTGTAATACCTTCAGCATGGCTGAAAAGATGCTGCAGTATTTGGATGTGCAGAGGATGATTGTTACTTTGACAAAAATAACAGTGGTGGACCTTTGCAAAGACAACTAACCGAACTGTGATAGCTGAAGTTCGCTCCAGTAGTAAAGCTTCTAAAGTTCTTAAATATCTACCATGTGCATTTATTACTCTTACCTAAAGTATTCATAAATTGAAAAATAAAGCAGGAGAATAATAACAATAGAATTTAAAAATTCTCAAGCATATTTTCCCCGCTACCTACAAGAAATACTTTGACAGATGTCACAGCACACTCTTGCAACCTCAGAACGTCCAATGCCTGAGGAAAGAGGATCACAAATTCGAGCTAAGCACTTTAATGACTTAGTGAACCCTGTTTCAAAAGAAGAAATACTAAATGTAAAAGGCTGCAGATGTACCTTGCTGCTATATTCCCAGGTTCAGGCGCCAGTACTATTAAAAAAGAAAATAAGAAACAAACAAACAAAAAAAGAAAGACATACTAAAATGACTTACTTAAGCTAAAATAATAATAATAAAAAAAACAAAGATAGAGACTGTACATAAGTAGATAGCCAAATGAACATTTGAGATACTTAATAGAAATTTTTGGGAACTTTATATATGCTAAAGGCATAATAACAAAAAATGCAAATGAAGTAGCATCATTAAGTTCTAGTATGCTGATATTATTTGAAAAATGGTAAAAGTATTGGCAAATATGAATGAGATTTTTAAAATAAACTAAAAGCTAGGAAAATCACAAGAATAGTAGCAGGAAAGGATCTGAACCTAGAAATAGCTCTTGGCTTATAAATAAATCCTATGCTAAGTGAGTACACAATAGGAGCATAGACATATATTAATAAACATCACGGACAATAATATTCATAGCTGCACTCTTCATTACAATAAAATCTAGGAGACATCCAAGAGTGATCAGCAGTGGAGAAGGTAGTGTTTTAGGTGCAAATGGAATACTCTACAGTATGAGGAGGAAGGAACTACTGTCTTCATGTAACATGTATAACTCTCCCAAACATAATGGTTCATGAAAGAAGCCAACAGAACACAGTTTATAAAATAGTGGAACTAATTTGGGAAACACAAAGGTGAAAGACACAATAGTAGTTCTTTTTTGAGTCCATTAGGACAGGGATTCAGGCAATGTGTAAGGATGGGCTCTGATGTTTTGGTGATGGTGTCATTCTCCATCTGCTATCACCATTCTTTATGTGTAATATATCAATAAAATCCCTAAAAATTGTTCTAAATGTATCAGTATACTCTACACAAAATCTTTTCAAAAATATAGCATTTTTGCTTCATCAACAATTTTTTCAAGAAAAAGTATATCAATGTTTAGTAGTATTTTGGTATTGGGAAATGCTTGCTAATTGATCTCTTATTATCATTATGTATCTAAATTAAGCAGGCTTATGTAAAAATGTCAAATACGTATACCTCATCAGATATTCTAACTATTGTAAGGTAGTTAATTAGAAAGTCAATTTCCTGAAAATACATGTCTTTTTAAAGAACAGTGTCAGGTTAATTAAATCACAGTTCTTTACAATTAGATTCCTAAAGAAAAGTGGTAAATAAGAAATAAAAATTCAAGTACATGTGACTAAAAAGATACTTTAAATGTGCAAAGATATACGTTAAAATCCAAGCATCCACTTCGAGCATAATATTTTGGTTGAATTTCTATTGCAATAGACTTTATGAAGAAAAGAGAACAATTGTATGTGAGTGTCATTACTCTCAGCTATTTCATTTGAATGCGGTCCTGAGATGGGTATTTACATCCCCAATCCCTTTCACTTCTAATTTTGAGACAAAGTTAAGCTAAACTGATCCAGTCTGGGCTTGAGCTTAAAATCTTTTGCCTCTACCTCTAGGAGTACTCGGATCCCACCTTTCCTAGCTTCTAGGCAAACTAGCGAAGCATGAAATTAGATGAGATTTCTCGGGTTCTGCGAGGCAGCAGCCTGAGAGGTCATGGTAGCCACGTCCAGACTACACCCAGTACATTGCCCTACTCATCACTCATTTGACTGTCCGAGTTTTATCTTGTGTAGCAAACCAATGTATATAAAGTCATGCCATGAGTTAAAGAAATTTTGAACCCAAAGAGGAGTCCTAGGAATCCCAGATTAGGGGCCAAATCAGAGAAGACTGTGGATACTCTGAGGGGTACTTATGATGCCTCTGGAATGTGGGACGATATTGTAAACTGTAGTCTGTAGATCTGAATGAAAGTCTGTGTGTTAGTATCAGGATTAAATTAAGTCACTGGACATTCAAATCTGGAGAATTGTACAAGTGACTGTTGGTGAAAAAAATTTTTTTAAAAACTCGCATATTTGAAGTGAGAAGTCCTTTGAGTAATAGATTTTCCTTCAGGCCTTATTACTTACTGCTAAAGTAAATCTAGTATTCTGTATTGAACTGAAAAGTATTTGACCTGGTCTTAAAAAAATACATAGCATTTATTTATACTGGGATGGCCTAGAAGGCATTTTGGTCAAAAGCAGTGACTAAGAAAGTATGAGATACACAAATCTTAAAAAGCAGTTAAATTTATCATTGTCTTTTGTCTTATGATCATATCTATACAAATGATAGCACCGTCTACCTTAGCAACAATAGCAAATACCCAAATATTTCATAATTAATCAAATATTTAATTACATAAAAATTTAAAAGATAAACATGTCTTCAGCTTTCTTTGAAATCAACAACTAACCAGAAATTGTTGTACATGAAAACTATTTAATTCATAATCGCTTCAGAATTTAAGACATGAACACAAACTAAGTGATATGGAAAATAAGAAATTATAAAACCTGAAAAATGAACATAGACACACTTGAATTAATGCAGTCTTGCCAAGGCAATAAGCGAGATAATCAAGATAGGAATGCTTCAAGTCCCTCCTAATTATTTACATGACAGAAGTCAAGGTGAAACAAAACTGCATGTTTTTGGTGAGGTATTATGAGGGCTGCATTTTATAAAATTGATTCTGGGTTTCTTCTGGAAGAATATGTGAGTAATGAAGCCGGGAACATTTTTAAGGGAATAACATTGAGAAATCATCTCCACAACAATAATGTCACCAGAATCACAGGTTATTGATAGGAAGTTTTCCAAAAGAGGGAAAAGAACAGAGAGGACTAGGACTCTGAGAAGAAGTAAAGATGAGATGTCTGCTCAACAATTTAAAGAGAGATGTGTATGACTGTTAAAAAGTCAATTTAAATTACTCTGAAATTGAACAGAGCCTAAATGGTTATCAGTGATGTAAGATCCACCATCATTAGGGATGCTAGAGTGTCTGAGATACCTCCCTAAAATACCAGAACTGTGGGAAAGTGAGACTCAGGAAGCCATGTGTACTGATGCTCCATCAGAAATGGTTGAATAGATTAGGCACTCCTTCCTTTAGGATAACACTGCAGTGGGACTGTCTTATAATACTTGCAGATTATGCTCAATGGGGAGAAATCATCTCTGTGTGTCCCCATATTTGGCAAGAAAGAGACGTGGCATTATACATACATTCTCAAACTCATTTTGGCTGAGAAAGCCAGGTCTTGAAATTTGCTTGCCAAGAGAGTAAAATGATACAAATATGCATGCTAAATTATACATAAATATGCATATGTATTAAGCCACCCCCATACACCATGGCTGAATAAGTAGACCAAAGATTGGAGCTGTACTCTTTTAGATAGTCAAACGGTTGTCTAGGGGGGCTCAGGATCCATTGCAGTTTGGGAAAATATTAAGCCCTATACACTACTGCACATTTTCCAGAACCCATTTAATCTGGGTTCAAAGGGATTTGAGGCTCCTGAACTGTTAGGATTTGAAAGATGAGAATAGGCTGCCGATGACATGAGCCACAAATCTTGAGCATATGGAAAGGGCTGACCTGCTGAGCTCCACAAATGAGAAATTTGTCTCTCTTGGCTTTTTAGGTGGTGCTATGTGCTGAGACACCGAGAAAGAACAGCTCTACCAGCAAAGCCTGAAGTGATGCTCGTGTTATTCACAACACCTTGCAATTTAACTTTGAAGCCCAGTGTAATATGGTGGGAAAGAGGTCAATTGTAACAAACAGAGGGGAAAAGAGCCCCACAGCTGTTACTTTCACCAAGTTCCTCAACCACATTTATATTTCAAATGTGAGGCACAAAATCGGTCTGAGGAAATAGTCTAGTTTTTCTTTAAACAAAACAAAATGAAAATATTGTACTTTATTCCACCTTATAGAACTGACAAACAGCATCAGGATAAGTTAGCTTTTAAACCTTTTTTTTTTTTTTTGGAGGCGGGATTCTGGTTTATATAGAAGGGTTTATTGATTTTACTTACCTTTTAATAAAGTAAAATAACGAAAGGTCACCTGACAACTGATTAACCCCACGTCCATTTCTGCTTTCACTTGTGATATTTTAGAGGTATTGATGGTTCACATTTTTTCCCCCTCACCATGCCAACTCTTTAAAAAAGCCAGCAAACTGCAAGAACTGAACTATGTTTACGTTAATAGCACCTGGAATTAACTTCATCAGGTGATGCTCGTAGCCTTATTAGGTAACAGTGAAAGTGATTTGACCTCTAATTGCTCTCAGGAAGAAGAGGAAACACCTGCACCATCACCGCCGCGCCTCATCTCAAAGGCAGGTTTATGGGATTTTTTTCTTCCACTAACCAGTCTCAAGCCTCCTCAGATCCATAATTACAGTCCTTAACTCTGACTCCCCAAGAGGAGTATTCTTTCCCCCTCTCATAAAGCCATCTTTCACATATCACTCTGAAATATATATCTTAATGAAATAATGAGTCCAAACATATGCATTTCTCTTCGGGTGACACAGTGGGCTGCTTTGCTGGCGAGCAAATGAGGTAAAACGTGAAGACGGTGTTGATGATAGTTATTAAAACACCAGCTTCGACAGGGCAATAACTATAAAATCTTGCTGCTAGTAATAATCTCTACAATACAACTGCAATAGCACAGTACCATATGTCACAGCGTAGCAATCCATCTCTCCAAGTGTCACTCACTTAAGCAGGTTCCAGAGGAACCTATCATTATTTTTAAGTAGGGGGAAAGGACATAATCCCACTGCTGTAGTACATTACTCACACTAGCTGTAGCCTTTGGCAGACTTATTTATTTCCACAGAAGCGAATCTATAAACTTTAAGCTATTAGATCAGCCATCAGGAGATCTGTAGTTTACATTTTTTTGGTGGTATACTTTGGAAAATTTATTCTGTAATCTGTAGCCTTAGAGGAGTGTGATCTTGTATTTTAAACATGTTAAACGTAAGCCAGGATTTTCAGAACTGTTAGTAATTATCTATATATCTCTATCTACATTATTAGAATTAGGAAGAAATCAATATGTACTGCTACATGATAGGTGTCGAAGGCAACAGCACCCAAACAAAAGAACAATTCAGAAAAAAAAAAAAACCTTTAAGACTTAATGATCATAAAGGTAACTTGCCTTCTAAATTATGCTGAACTTTGATACATTGATAATCAATAAATTAACTGTGTTGCTATAGTGAAAGTAAAAGTAACCATTTCCTAATCAAATATTTTTGGTGATTTCATCTAGTTATCTAGGAGGTAACTGGGTTAGTTATTTAGATTTTGCAATTCTTCTTTCTGCAAAACAGAATAAAATCACTTAAGGAGGTTACTGAGACATTTAAATAGCATATAAGTACTATTCTATACATAGTATACTACACACACACACATATATATATATACAATTCTTATAATAGTTCATGATAAATGCAGTGCATCTAATTGTTACTATTGTGTTATTATTTATGAGAGTTAATTATGGTGTCCAGAGACTGAATTCAAGTCTCCCACTAGTACGGGCTGGATGATGTTAAGCCATTTCCCTCCCCCTGTGAACTGGGAAGCTGACCATCTCTTCATCAGCTTGGAGGAGTAGGTAAGATCACATACTATCAGCTTTTATCCCTATGTCTGGCCCAGCGTTAACTTAGATACTTATAATAACAGTAATGAAAAATCTTGGTAAAATTAAATTTTTATTAAAATAAAAAAACTAATCTATCCAAGCACAGAGAATTTTCTTGTGTTTTACATTTTAAAATCCCAGTTTCTACCAGGATTGGTTCTCTTTTCCCGGAGTGCCTCCACATAATGTCCAATTGCTCACATCCTACACGGGGAATCCTCAGAACATGATGCAGGGATCTGAAACAACTAAATCGTGTCACAGGAACAAGTGCAAATATTTCTCCTCAAAGGTAAGGTAAAATGTAGCTGGCATGTAAGGATGAGACAATAGCAGCATTCTCGTCTCTGCACTTCTTCAGCAAGGTAGTATTTCAAATTTCCCAGCAGATGGGAGAAAAAACATGAGGACAGCTTGTTAGAAAAAGACCCAGACTGTTAAGTCCATCACAGCTCCCTTTTTCTTTCCTCATTAATTCCCTGATCCTTATTCCATTGTATAACTTAACAACTATTTCTAGAGGCAAAAGAAAAAAATTGTATCTAGTTCTCACCACCACCTGCTAGCAGCTTGTGTAGGTCTTGAGGCTGAAGGCAAAAGGTTTTCCCTAAATGAGAAGCCAGCAGGACACTTTCACCCACTCTGTGGGAGAGCGACACTTCCAGTGAATTCCAACGGATTCCATCCACCTGCTCTTTTGTGTCAGTGCTTGATGGCACAGGTAGAAAAGGCATTTGACTCCTGTGAGTACTACAGGTTGAACTGCTCATTCAAACAGAAACACATCTTCAAGGATTTAAAGGGAAAAGATGAAAGAGGAGAACGGTCTCTACACAGTAAGGAGAAATGTTATTTCATTTTAACACATATTTAGTTATCCAAATAAGACTTATTTAGATACACACTAAAGCTGTTTTTGTATTCCCATATCATTCACCTTTGTTGCAGTGAAGCTACTAGTGTTCCCATGGAGACACCTCACACTGTTCCATTAGGTTTTCTTGTCTAATTAATGATTAATGCCATCTCCTAATTACTGAGAGTAGGAGGTTCAATAATGTAAAGGATAGCCAGAAACTTTGAATTCCTGTGGCTTCCCTTTCAGTCTGTTACTAATTTGTAGGTCTAATAAGCAAAGCTCACTTCAGTTTCCCTTATCATAATAGAGGAAAAAAATCTAAAATAAAGATGCAGATTCTAGAAAGGAAAACTACAGTATAGGTTCCATTTGCATGGACTGGAAGTCCAACAGAGTCCTCTCAGGCTCTTTTGCTGGCAAATATGTTTAAAATGTTTGGGTTATTATACTAGTATTTTAGGGTTCTAAGCTAATACTTCGTGATTGAAGTAATGGTTTGGAGTTTGAATTTCTCTTGAATAAATTGAAAATCTGAAGGCATTAGCCAAGAAGAACTGCATCACAAGTTCAGCTAAGGGCTTATGGCTTCCTTGCAGTGTGATCTTTGCTTTCTAGTTTACCAGGCACTAGACACCTGAGTGACCTTAGGGAGCCTTGGGTTTTTTGAGTCTGAATTCTAACAATCAAAATGTTGCAAATAAGAATGATTGGGCAGTTCCACTGTTGGGCTACTGCTATGATATATTATCACTTTCCCATCACTGGCACAGAATGTCTAGCAGCTGCCATGTAAAAGGAGAGTAGTTTAGTTTACATCATGGATTCAGTGGGTTCAGTCTACAGTTGGCTGGTTCCAAGGCACAATCAACATGGTGAAAAAGCACGACAGATGTTGGCTGCTCAACACATAGTGCCTAGAAAGCCAAGTAAGAGAAGGGAGGATCCAGGAAGAAGAATATACCCTTCCAGGTCATCTTCCAAGCACAGCCTATCATGTAACGCTATCTCCTGCCAAGAGCTCATTAATGGAATAACCCCCTTGTGAGTACAATGGCCTCATAATCCAAACAGCCTCCAAAGTCACAATTCTTTACACAAGGGACATTTTAAACATAAACCATAAAAGAGAGATAGATATAGCAATATGAACATCTTTCTTCTTGTGATGTTTAATATCTAGCAATGGTGATTAAACATGCTCCAAAGATAATGAAGCAGAATTGATTCCTACTAATACAGTTCAAAAAATTATAGGACATTTTCAATGGTATAGACATAGGACAATAGGAAGGGAAAGAAGGAACACACAGAAACTACTCCTGAAATATGTTTCTAGACCAACTGTGTCCAACAGACCTATAAGGCAAGCTACAGTGTAGTTCAGAAAACCTACCTAGAATGGGCGAGCCCTACCTTCAATTCCCAGCTAATAGCCACATTTAAAAATGGTAAAGAACTACTAGGAATTAATTTTAGTAATACTTTTTACTTAATCCAATACACTCAAAATATCTACAGTGAACTAATAGCCAGTAAAAATGCTAATGAAATTTTCTGAATCCCATTTTCACACTCTTTGAAACCATTATGTACATTTAGCATGTCCAACCTCCAGTCCAGACAAGCCACATTCCTACTGCTTCATAGTGAGGTATTTTTACTCTAAAAGAACATTTCCATAATTGCAAAGAGTCTATAGATAACTGAGTTGTTGAATATATTTAAAGTATAAGAAATTCTTTTAAAATGCAGGTATACGAAATGGCAAATAAATATATAAAGAAATGTTCACCATCACTGGTCATTCAAGAAATGCAAATTAAAACAGCACTGAGATTTCATCTCACTCCAGAAAGAATAGCTGCCATCAAGAAATCAACTGATAACAAATATTGGTGAGGCTGCAGGGAAAAAGGAATAGTTCTCCACTATTGGTGGGAGTGTAGACTGGTGCAACCACTATGGAAATCACTATGGAGATTTCTCAGAAGACTAGGATTGGAAGTTCCATTCGATCCAGCTATGTTCTCCTGGGTATTTTCACAGAAGAACTGAAAAGGTCATATCACAGTGATACATGTGCACCCATGTTCCTAGCAGCACAATTTGTAGTAGCTAAATCTTGGAAACAACCAAATGCCCATCAACTGCAGCATGGATGAAAAAGATGCGGTATTTTTATACAATGCAATACTATTCAACTAAAAAAAAAGGATGATCTTGAGGCCTTCATAGGTAAATGGAGGCAACTTGTGACTATCCTCATAAGTGAAATAGATAAGAATCATATTTATAAATATTACATTGTGTCTCTAGTGTAAAAAGTAATAAGAACTATAAGAGTAATAAAACCCAAAATGTGTAATTGCTATTGTAAAAAAGAGAGGAAGAGAAAGTGCTCTGAAAGATATAACTGCATATATGTTTAAGTGTGTAAGACAGATAAACATATTACTAAGTTTTTGTTGGATCATTGAGCAGAACTGTTTGCAATCTCACTGTTTGAATGTTCACTTTGTATGCTTTAATTTTGTAACTTGAACAACTATTTCTAAGATGATAGTATGTAATTTATCAAGTAGTGATTTCTGTGTTTTTTTTTGAAATTCTGTATTATTTCTACTCTTTTTGTTTTGCTTTTTTTTCTCTTTAAATAAAATTTTGAAAAAATTTAATGCAGGTGTATGATATATAATGAAAGCCCAAATCATTTTCTCAAAATGCTATGTCCATTTCAATTGGGTTGAGTTAGATAAGGAAAAACAATACACACAGGTAAATAATAGGTGTAGTTGTTTTTGTTTCAACAGCAACAAAAAAAGTAATTAGCAGTAGCACAATAAATGCATATTATTGATACTGAATAATGCATATTATTAAAATGAAGAAATTTAAAACTCTTCAGAAAACTTGCCTACCCACTCCCCTTTATATACATTTATTTACCTATTTATGTTTATTATTGGCTCATGCAACGAAATAGTCCAGAGATTGTTCTAACCTAGCTATTCAAAGCAATGAATTCTGCTATTCTAGACCTGAATCCAGAATTTGGTTTTGCTCTGTTGTGCTTTATTGCATTAGCTCAATTATCAATCACATTGTCTCCCTGGTGACACTGGAGCTCAGAAAACAATACCCAGGCAGGGAGCACAGTGGAGAGATTCTAACTCTCACCTTTCCTGCCCGCTCCACACCTGCATGCCTTCAATCCTCTTTCTTTCCTCAGCATAGCAAGGGCTTTCTGTGCAATTCACTTATTTGTCTGAAGATCAGATCCACCAAAAGAAAAGTAATAGACTTCACTGCCTTGAGTCTCCTCGTCTCCTCTCCTGATTATATTCCTAATGCAAGAAGGAAAGTGGAAAAACCTTACCACCTCTGTGCAGGCACTGTCATAAACTATTGTCTGTGCTCATGGTCATTTAATTTGCAGAGTGATTTATTTAGGAATTATTATCTGTCCCTCAGTCTCTTTTTATTTTCCTAAGAATCATTTACTATGCCTCAAAAATGCCTGTTTTGTTCTCTCTTCTTTCAAGCTTCTCCACAGAGAAGGATAAATATGAACTTTCTTGGGTTTCTGGACATGCACATCCCTGTGATTTGCATACTTTTTCATTTCTTGTTGTGTCTCTGAACTTTCTTGGGTTTCTGGACATGCACATCCCTGTGATTTGCATACTTTTTCATTTCTTGTTGTGTCTCTGTTGTGAGTTAATTTCACCGAGGCTTCTCAAGGCAAATGGACATATTCCTGGTCCCTACAATGACAAAAGCACTATGTGGTGCTCCAACCTTTCTTCCTTAGAATTACCAAACTTCCGTTACAGCAGCTCTGGCTCACAAATTTGATTCCAGATGCATTAATTACTCAGATGTAGAACATCTGTTCATGGATACATTTATTACCATTGTAAAGGAGCAATAACTCATTGAAGAAAACTTATTTGCACATTTGCCCCTAAGTTCCAAGTTGTGCTTATACCAACAGGAGCACAGGTAGTTGCAATATAAGAGCCACTATATGGAGGAAAATCCAAAGCTGAATACCCAGCAGATAGATAGGCAAAGGTAACTAACATTCAATAGTTTAAGTTGTGAAGACTCTAGCATACAAAACTGTAGCTTTCACATGAAAAGCTTTCTGTTAGTATCTGGTTCGTGTGAAGAGCACATGGATCTACAAAGCATGGAGATTGATGGTCCTCCAACAGTCTACTCTGGTAAGCATCATTTGCAGTGTTAACCAAAGACAGTCAGATCAGAATCTATGTGACTTGTAAATGAGATCCAGTGCTTCAGCCTTAGGTTTGTCGAGTCCAGTTTTAGCAAAGATGCTAACTCACTTCAGCCAGAATCCCTCCACCCTCCACTTCTTGCTATTTAACCAAATTAATTGTCTTCTATTAACTTCCATGTAGTATTTCACCCCCTCAGCCTTCTTTGATCAGCATTCTTTGTGAGTTTAACAAATAATTACCTTAAACTCCACAATTTCCATCCACTGACTCTAGCCTGCACTTTGTGCTACTTGGTGATACATCACTACTTTTCCTTGTATTTCGACTTGAGCACCATCTCTCTCTCCTGCAAAGCCTTACCAAACACTTGCTACACCTGCTATACAGTCTCATGTGGTCTCTTTTGCCATTTTAACCAATAACATACATATTTTTTCTATAACATCAGAAAGATACCAGAAGACTAATTCTTCAGAGAAACATAAAACTTAAAAACCCATGGTGTCATTGGGGGAAAAGTGGGAAAAACCAATGAACATGATGGTTATTCTAACACTGCACAATTTGTCCTAATTGTTCAACTATTTGTTAGGGTCCTTCATGTCTTTCTAATACAGCTATTATGATCACTTCATATGAAATTCAGTTGTACTTTTCCTTACTGTTTAAAAATATTATCACTAACTTTGTTCTTGAGTGTTTTTATTATAATTTCAATGCAATATATTTACTTTGATTAAATGAAATGTGCATCATCACTTTTCATTAATATTTTCAAGGAGTACAACAGCTGGATAAAACTTCAAGAGTAGGTGTTCTATGTGATATTGACATATAAGTTTTATAAATTCAGGTAAGTTATATTTTATAACATCTTAGTAATTTTACTTCCCAATCAGTTATTTGTTCAGTTCCTTTTATTTTAGAAAAGCTTATTCTATTTGCTAATATCTTGCTATTGAATCATTTATACTGACATATTTAGCTGTGGTTAAACAATACAAACACTGAGCTGATTCATGACAAGTTTTTGTGAAAAAAAACCCACTTACTTCCAATTTATATAGCTTGCAATTGATATTCTTCAAAGGTCTTTTAATGTTAGTATTAAAAAATATTATATTTACTGTATCACAATAGAAAAGTCACTCCAAATAAGGTAAACAGTGGGTGTCTACATGTAATATAAAATGAAACAATTTGAAAAAAAGCATGATCAAAAGAATTGCACCCCAAGTGATTAATTTTCACAGATGTTATCACTTAATTCTTAATACTTTACAGATACCCACTGTTAGCATTCTGATAATTAGAAACATAAAGTTATATAGGACATTAGAGAAAACTGCACTTTCTTGGGAAATTCAGAGTTTAAAAGCAGTTTCTGAAAGCATTTTTAATTCTTATTTAATAGAAAATAAAGTAACTATCAAATTACTTTATATATTTTTATAAGTAAACAGAATGTAAATTACCAAATATTTTAAAAATTATATTTTCATTCCATTATCCCAAAACACATAAATAGTTTCTTACCCAGAGAAAAACATTATTTAGGTGATTTTGTAGAAGAATCAACGAAAATGATATTGTGGATCAAATTATAAAGAAAATTAAGGAATCTGCCTGTGTTTATTGAGTGAATTACCTTCAGGTTTTATTATCAGCAGAGTAATGTAGGGCACCACTTATTTTACCTTTAATAATGCAAATGTAATGTCAAAAAGTCATTATGTGCGTTTTAGCTACTCAATAGATAACTTCTGAATGAATGAATGAATGAATGAATCAATGTGTACATCACAATAGTTACATCTTTGCTTTCTTTCTCTGTTGTCATTGTTGTTATTATTTAGGAGCAGAGTGTAGTGCCAAGGTAGAATAGTTTCAAATGAAGGCAAATCAGAATAAAAGGTTTACTGTAGCTTAATCAACAGCATTAAGTGCCGATATTTCATGCTTGTAACAAAAGATGGTATCTTAAATTATCTGCTTCTGAGTGCCTGTCTAAAACTGTCTAGAAGTTTTAAAGGTACAGATCAGCTATCAAAGTCTACTGTGTGTAATATTATCCTAGATCTTATAAAACTTTGATTTCCTATATTTCACAGTTTCAAATTCTTGTCTCATAAGAGTAAATCCATAAGGACTAAGAACTTGCATTTTAAATAAATAGCCCATATAATTTTTTGATATATATATTCAATATATGTATATATGAATAATTGTTTTAGACCCACACTTGTATCCTCATGCTCATGAAACTACATTTTATGTTTAACCAATAATATAAGAATTGTCCATGTAAAATAGTATTGTAGTATATTATTTAAAATCGCTGTTGAATATATTTATGGAATATCATATTTTATTGAAAACATATTTATTTATGCCAAAATGTTTACAATTTTTGGATATCTAAAAGAAAATTGAATATTCAGCTATAATAAACCTAATTATCTTAAATTCTTTTTTCTGTTTACATTATAACTATACATCACTGTCCCTCCATAAAGTATGAAAAATAGTTTCAAAATCCAATAGAAAAGTATTTTCAAAATCCACAGTACTACTTACTCCAGTAGGATCAATTCTTATTATAGGATTCCTCTAGTATTAATTCTGAAAGGTTCTTTCTGTGTTACAAATTGATACCACTTGGCCCCTCCACTAAATTGAAAACTTCTCCCATTGGCAAAGAGGTCTTATCCAGGATACAAATTAGCACAATGGAATGTTTAGAAGGATTTCCACCAGGTTCTTTTCACCATATCAACATGCCTCTATAATCACTCTAAGAGCACAAATTCCAATTTCTTTCCCAACAGCACTTTTGAATAATTTTTGCAACTGATGATTTCATGAAGCCACCAATGCAAGACATTATTATACCCCACAGAGCTAGAGTCAATGGTTTAGCCTGTTCTTCTCAAAGCTTCTCTCATGTCTTTCCTCTGAATTTCCTTTTCCTTTTTCCTTTCTTTAAATCTCTCCCTATTCTAAGGCACACTTCCCCCAGCCCTCAAATCCTCACACTGACCTACTACGCTTATGTATAATAACATAAGAAATTCATTTTCCCAAATTATCTAGAATATTTAAATATAATAGGGTATAATATCTAGGATGGACTTTGGGAAGGGAGTTTGCTGTTTTGTTTAGAGCTCAATCTCAAGCTTTACTGCCAAGCTAACAAACATAATAAAACAAATCTGCATTCCTTGTAATAAATATTTGCAGTAATATTTGAACACATTTAGAGGAAAAATAGATGTTAAAATCACTTGTGAATTTTAGTAGAAGAAAACACACTTGCAAAAATTAAAATAAATAATGAAAAGCTTTGCTCAGTAGGGAGCAGAGTATTTGCTGGCAACCACCATATGTGAACTGCCAAGTTTGTCTGTAAACCATAATGTCATACAGAAATATTTTGCCTTTTTCTGCCTTCCTATCTTTGAACTTTGGTCAATACAGGAAGTTGTACCTTGTATCTATATACCTAAATTCTCAATGCAATAGGAAATGAATGAATCTGATTTTTATTTGTTCAAATAAAATAATAAACCCTAAGATGATGACACATAAACAAATACACAAAAAGGTGAAATATAAATTACGAAAAAATTGTGCTATACATATACGTAACTAAAGTAACCAAGAACTGAGCAAATGTACCTTGTGTTTAAAGTACTGATTCTGCTATAGGAGGTCTTGTTTTTGAAGACAATCCAAGTAGGAGTGTTTTGCCCTCGGTGTCTTTATTCAATGTATTTTCCAGTGGTGTCACAAATAGATAAATGCGCCTAATTACTAGATTGCAAATCCTGATGTATGTTTATTTGACTATGCAAACAACCCACCAAACGTACAATTTTCTCTTCTTAAAAAACATAGTAATTTAAATGCAAAAGATATGTTAATCAGCATTATCATTGAGATTTTTCATATGTCAGGTTAGGATGTTTGGAATTATTATTTTGTTGTCAGCAATAAAACAGCTTACACTGGAAATCCATTTTGGAAACATCTCAACAAACTCAGTATGACCTGGGTCACAGAAACCCTGTGAGAGTAAAGCAAGCATAGCACCACCTTTTATATAATGATAATTTGGTATATATGAACTGTTTCCAATAAAAGTAGGAAAAGGTAAAGCCCAGGCCATGATCTTGTAGAAAATATTCTGTAAAACATTCCCAAAAACAAAATCTGAAAATGAAGGGAATATGTAGAACGTGCTTTTCCAAATTACTGTGTAGATTCCCTTTGAAGTAGCAGTAGTCACTGCAATATGAAAATCTGAATTTGAGGGGTTTTAATCATACCAGGAGTGGTAGGGACTCACCCAGCAGAAGGATGCTCCCATAAGGATCTCCTCAGGTAATTGTTATTTTAATTGGCTGAAATAAACTATAATGCCCTCAGGCCAGTGATGAAACTGTATGGGTAGGCACTTTTTCCCCTTTAGGAAGAGTCCCACTAAGAAGCTTGTACTTTGGATTTTATTTAAAAAAAAAAATTCATCAACATCAAACAATCTGAACAATCTTCCCCTCTATCACACTATCTCGCTACTACAATATGTTAGAGTATCATTTGCAGACTGAAGTTTCTTTTGGGGAGACACTGTTTTCTAACTAGAAATTTTCCCCCAAATTGCCTCCGGGATTTTGGTCCTGCCTTCCTTCTTCTCCTTCAAAGCCCTAGGAACTCTAAGTCTTTGTGTTTTGTTTTTTTTTTTGGATACAATTTCTAACTAATGGAATGAGTACTTTTAGCACCTGAATAGATACATATATTCTTTAAAAATGAAAAGGTAAAAACTAAGTAGGAATAAAATACATTTCTTCAGAAAAGACCATGACAATTTGAAAAGGGTGAGGTTACAGTGGAACTACGGAAAGAATGAGCAAAACTGTTAATCAGAATAGTAGAATCATTGCATCATTGGCCACATACATCACTAAGATAAAACAAGAACAAAAATGTAATGATACTGGTAGAAATCTTGAGACTGAGGAAAAAGCAGAATGAACAAGGAAGGTAGTAGAGATGACCTTCATGTTGTCATGCTAAATCAATTATGAAGTTATTTGTATTGAGAATGTAGAAACTGACATTTCTGGACATCTGTGAACTTGTATATAAAAATGAGCGATAGGAGTGCATGAGAAAGTTAGATGTTCATTTCTCAGCACACTGAGGAACTAAGGACTATTGTATGCTCCAAATATCACAGCAAATAGTATGTCTGCTTTGTTTTAAAGCTTTATAAACTGTGCCAATAGTCTAAATACTATTTTGAAGTTTTATAAACGATGCCAAAAGATTAAATGTTCCAACAATAGGATAATATTAATAAATAGTTCCTCAACTTCAAGCACTTTGTCTTGATATTAAGAGAGAATGTACAAAACTGTCCTATGATTGAGCTTCCTTGATCCAGCCTAGGAAAATTTTGAGCTGATGACCATCATGTAACTTTTTAATCAAAACTTGAACTTATAACTTTGGCTTGTGTCTCTCCTTCCACAATTCTTACAGGTGGACATACAGTACTTGCTGAGGTTTTATACCCCTTCTTTTTTGGTATAATAAATTTATAATTCCTTTGGAGATTGGCATATTTATTGGAAAAAACCCAGGACAGGTGGAAATCCCTACACAAACAAATCGGCAATAACAATAACAATAACAATAAACTCTTATCAAATTATGCACGTGAATGAATCTAAGAAAATCAGACCTTTAGAAACAAACAAACAAATAAACACTAACATGGTTTTCCTGACATCAAAGAAACAAACTCTTAACCTTCTATCATACTGAGTCTGTCTCCTTTGTAGAGGGAATACAGAATAGTTAAAAATCATTTACCTCATTTCACTCAAGTCTAAAATATTTCTATTTTCCTTTCACAAACTGAATGCCCTCTCCCTTTCCCAGCGAAACCGAATCTTCGTGTCCATAGAGATTGACTGTTGAGAGGCATGCAGATGTATCTAGCTAGCTGCCCACAGATTCTACCATTTAAAGTATCTTTTTTCAGGAATAAATGATAAGAAATCACTTGTGGAATTCCAAAAGCAGAGGAAGAATAGGCAGAAACTACCACATGTTTTAATGAATAAAACCATTCCAATTTAGAAGGATGTGAAGGTCCCCCCCATAATGAATGTTAATAATCTTTTTATGTTTTAGAGATAAGGGGAAAACACAGTCTTTGTCCTTGGGAGGACGTTGGTATGAAATCATAAAGCACCGAAGATGGATGGACCTACCTCGAGCAGAACCGGTTATCTAATGATTAGAACCAAGGCCAGGATTTCCTGCAGCCTCTTAAAAGGCTTCAGGGCTTTTCCTGCTCTTTTCTTATCTAATGTATCTTCACTTCTCAGCCCTTAATGACAGTGTTCTCAGGACCTAAAAAGGGAGAAAAAAAGACATCTTTGAAAAGACTGCTGAGTTATAGCAAAGTCACCTTGCACTTACTTCAACTGTGGGGCACTCGGGAATATAAAACAGAAACTTGTTAAAACAGTCAACTTGCTGAATACAGGGAGAGGGTAGAGAGGCCGAGCCCACCTGCGTAGCACATAACGGGAGAAAAGTGACTCACGGTGTACAGGCCAGTTTGGTGTTCAGAAGCGGCAGCAGAGCGAAGGGAGGTGGTGAGAAGCCTGAGCAGTGACCTTCAGTACAGTTTATGGAGTGTCCTCAGGTGTAAGTAGCGCGGTGAGAGAGAAAGCCGTGGGTTATGCTTTTGCAGACTTCGGGTTGCATCCGATTAAATGAGAAACATAAATGCATAAAGGTGAAACAAAATGGGACGCGTGTGATGGGAAGCAATGCCCAGGGTTATGAAGAAAGCGACATATTTACTAGGCTTATGAGGAGGGAAGAGTCGTGGCTAAGTGGGGCTCTGAAAGAAGGATATTAGATGACCGCATGAAAACTGAAGGAAGCGTGCTGGACAGCCAGGTGAGCAAAAGGCCCCAGGATTCAGAGACAGGTGCACAGGAAGGGGAAGCAAGAACCTCCACTTATAACAAGCAGCAGAATGTGGGAAGGTGAGCAGATAGATCTCGCCACAATTTAGGATGAGTTTCTGTAGAGGGACTTGAATCAACAAATTGTCTTCCAGTTTTGAGTAATAAAAGTAATGCTGAGTAGCGTGTGGATCTCCAGAGATCTGGAGAAAGTCACTGAATTATCTGAATCAGCTCATTAATAAAACTTTTTCTAAAGTTATTTTGGATTTCAACTTAATGTGTTTTTGGATCCAGAGAACATGAATATATGTAACATATTTTTTTTTCTTTTTGAAACAGCTTTCATTTTTAAAACAAACTGAAGAAGGAAACAAGTCTTTCTTTGAGTTTTGCTGAAGTGATATGCTAATAATATGGTAGTTTGAAATGGGCCAGTTTGTGTCCATGAGTAATGTATATATATATATATATATATATATATATATATATGCACTCACATAAATATGCATTCACATAAATATGCATACACATATGTATGCACATGTATGCTTCTCTTCCTCTCTTTTTCTCTGTCTCCACTTTTGCTCTACTTGCTTAAAATTATGCTGTCAAACCCAAATATTTTATGAACTTCTAATACTTTTGCTAAATAAGTTACTTTTATCTAATGGACATATGCAACAGGGATTTTTAACAAAAGAGTAAAAATGGTTAGTTCCAGTATTCAAATCTCTTTGATCTAAAGTTCTGAAACAAAGTCATTCAAGCATATCCACCTCCTCATTGGTGTGAAAAGCAGATTTGTATGATGCTTTATGTAAATTTCCTGGGAGAGACAGAGGGAGGAGAGGTGCCTGCTTGAAATGTGTAAGCACAGAGGCGACTCTTCAGATTACAGTCCTCTCGCACAGGAAGCAGGCTTGTCACCATGTGGCTCTGCTTCTTTCTCTGAAAGTTCAGAACCAAGATCCAATTATCTATTGCCTTAAATACCAGACAAAAAGATGGGTTAGAGATGAGGTACTGCAGGTGGTGGGTACAAGTGGATAGTGTATTCTACTTGTCCTAAGTAAAATCACTGAGCCTGTTGGCAGGTTTTGTTCTCATGAATGAACTTTGTGCACTAGATTTAAGCTCTTGTGCCATCTACTTGGATTAGACTGAGTTATGTGCATTTCAGAACCTGCTGGTGGTTTGAAAACAGTAATACTGTGTGAAACAAATCATAGTTCTGCAGAGGATGACTAAAAATAGTCCATTTCTGACCAAAGCATTTGTAGCTAAACATCAGTTCTTAAGAATCCTTACTGTATGGTAAGACATCAAAATTATACTGTATTATTTCATGCTTGTAAAGCCTGATTATACATTTTAGATCCATTGCTAATCATTTTAGTTAGAGTCATATGTTATAAGATCTGAGAAAAGGAAAAAATCCACTGCTTCTCTATTTAAAAAAATCCCAAAATAATTTAAACCAAGAGGAGCACGTTTATAAAAATTCCATTTACTCATTTTTTATGACTTTGGTTATCAGAGTAGGAAACTTTTGCACAACTTTATACTAAAAAGAGGAACAAACTATGTTACAAGGGGCACAAAGTGGTAAGAGGTAGTTAAAGTTTATTAAAAGGAATAAAGGTTTTGTGGAGGAAATAAAATATAGGGAGAATTTTCAGAGGAAATGAAGAGGCTAGGAGCCTCAACCACTAAAGGAATTAGGGGAAGTGGGTTCAAGATGTATCACTGTTTAGGATTAATTCTACTTCACTCCTATACCCAGAGAAACAGAAATAAATGAAGGGAAAAATTGAACAAAATAGTACGTACGTATGGACGTAAGTAAGTATGTACATATTCTTGTGTTGCAGGGGATGGAATCCAAGCCCTGAAACATGCTAGCCAAGCACTCTAGCATGGAGTTACAACACAGTCCCTGTTCACTTTACAGTACAGATTTATTGTAATTTGTGACTTAATGATGAACAAGATGAATCTATTTATTACATACAGGAAATTACTATTGTGCTGGGGGAAAGAGACAAATAGTAACTAAAAAACTTTTTCAAACAAGACAAAATGCATATGTCAGAGCAAGGAAGCACCAGATGAGAGGTAACCATGAAGCAGAGGGTTCAGTACTGAAGGTGAGAGGGTTGAGGATGGGCCACATAAGGGTTATGACATTTCAGCTAAGAAGCCACATATAAGGACGTGGGGTCAGGGCGCAGTATTCCAGGCGGAGGACCAGGAGAAGAGGAGAGTTTGACTGGCTCTCAGACCTGAGGGGAAACAGTTAAACCAGGTGAAGAAGGAAGCATGTGGAGTTAGAGGCTTGAGGAAGCTGGCTGGACCATATTTTTTTGTTTTGTTTTGTTTTGTTTTGTTTTTGTTTTTTTGTACTTTTTTTGTCTCAGAGAGAGTTTGGGATTTTATGAATTTATGAAGGTGGACTTCATGGTCACTGTGGGGAGGACTGAACAACGAATTAGATTTAAGAGAAGAAAAAATATGTGAAAATGAGAAACTCCTCTATGTCATGCATGAGAAGAGGAGTTAAAAGTGAGCTTATGGTTTAAATTATCCTGCTCGGATTTAGAACAACTGGAAATATTTGGTATAATGACAGCTACCTTCCAGAAGGACATTATCCTTAATATATATTTTCCCATAATCTACTATAGCCTTCATACTATCTGCCATATTATTTAGCACTTAATTACATCCTACCCAGTACTCTGGTTTTTATATTATATTTAATTTATTGACTGGATTGTGAACATATTAAAGGCAAGACCAACAAAATGTATGTTTGTATATTTCACAATATATAACACATTTTTGTGTGAAATATAGACTAATAATAATAATAGGTACATATCTAATGCTTGCTATGTGTCACAGAGTGTACCAGGAGCTTTATATCTATGATCCACTTAATTCTATGCATTCCAATCTATGCAGAAGATCTGTTATTATTTTATAGATATAAAAACTCAAAAGGCCACAATGAGGCCCTATGTCCAGTTCTTAATAATAGGTTAATTTGGTTTTTGTATTTTACAAAAGGAAAAATAAGTATCTAGATGGATAGGCTATTAGTCAAGCTGTTCTGCAGACTACCTGTAAATGGTATTTTCAAAATATCGTACCACTTTTTTGTCCTCCTGGAAATCAACCATGGTTCTGTACATTGTGATACAATCCCAGAATTTTTCTATCTACAATTGCTAGCTACTCACAATAAAACTTGTCATCTAAAGAGAAGGACTTATTTAATACAGATGACACAATAATTTTCCTCACATCTTCTCTTTCATGAAAGCCAAGTCAGATTTCTCCCACCACTAAATCAGAAAAATCACAGGAGAGATTCTGTGACAGATGTTACTAGTTCCTTTTGTCTGGATTCAAAATATTTCTATCATATAAATATTCAGAGAGAAATCCCATCAAGTAATGATTGTAGATTATAGCTATAGCTCGGTTATATCAATAGAAAATACAAAGTTAAAAAGAGGAGGGAGACAGTGATTTGAAGGGGAAAAAAAAACCAAACACAACACTAATAAGAATTATGAGGAGAAGCAAAGACTGTCAAAAATATTAAATTGAGTCAACTACAGAGGATATGTATGTATATTTAAGGGTGCAAGATTGATAACCATTCTACTGTTTTTGTTAGTTCATCAAACAGAATGATTTGTGCTGTCATTGTTTGATTGTCTATTTTTTATACCTTGATTTTGTGACTTGAACAACTACTTTCAAGATAACAGTATGTAATTAACTAACTAGTGATTCCTTACTGATTTTTTTTTGAAATTCTGTACTATTTCTATCCTTTCTTTCTGTTTTTCTTTTTTTCTCTAAATAAAAACAAAAAACAAGATGAAATTAAAAATAATTTAGATTCACTCTGAGGCATTCAAATAAAAAAGCAATGGATACATTTTATCTGGGTAGATAAACACCAAATGTTTGCTTGAAGTTACTTTCTTTTAAACTATCACTACAATCGCAGATTCCAGTGTAGCAAAACTGGCTCCAGTAGTAGGCATGAGCTGTGAATTATAAGAGCCAGAACACATATGCAGAACAGTTTCTAAAGCCCTGGACTTCTTTCCAGAGTGTGAGCAGATTTCCAGTAGGACGACCTAGATCTGAAGGTAGCTTGAGGCGTAAGAGCCCAGCACCGGCTTACAGGACCAGGATAAAGAAGGTCTCACTGGTTTTTTTTGTTGTTGTTGTTGTTTTTTCCTATTTGAACAAGATAAAGGACACAGACACCAAGCAGAGCATGCTATTTTAATTTTTTTTTTTCATGGTAGTTCACTCTGCTTTCTCCAGGGCATCTTTTTTTGCTTTTACTCCTTTTGCTATACCCAAGCTTGCTAAGCAGAGCTAGTTGCTACCTCACTCTTCATTTTACTTTCTTGAATAAACTTTTTCACTGTTTTTATGCTTATTTTGTTAAATTTTTTATTTGAGATGAGAAAAACTTGGAATCCAACTCCAGAAAGAGAGGCGAGGAGCCCAGAACCTGGTAACATTTCATTGGTGAACTACTTTCAGAAGGACCTACTGAAAACACAACTATAGTGATAACAGCCAAGTGTGGCAGACATAAAGTTTTTTCACAATGCATTTTCCTCATCAAAATTTTACATTTTGTAAATTGAAAATTTCAGTTCCCATTTTGGTCCACATATGAGCACAAATAACTATATACTGCTCCATACAAGAAAAAAACCCCATATAAATAATAAAGAGAAAGTGATGTAAACCTTCTTTTTTTCCCCACCGAATATTAGACAGGATGTTTGGAAATAATGAGTGAAGATAATGGAAAACAAGGAGGATAAGGGAGGAAGAGGATGAGAGGGAAGAACATTGGAATATCAATCTGATCATTTTGAAAATTTCAAATGTTTTGGTTGGTCCATTTCTAACAGTAATCCATTTTCTGCCCACATTTGATCTTCTCTCTGCCTGTCCCATTTCACTCCTAATTTGGTGAGGTTTGTTGGGTTATGGAAAACTGTGCCATTTGAAAATATTAAATCAAAAGAAGCTGATTAATAGCTGTGTTGAAAAGCTAAGTCTGAAGGAAAAAAACTCATAAGATGTTGGCTCTGCAGAAGTACAATTAACAGTTTATTTTAGACTTTCATTGAATTTGGGGAGGCTCGGACACAGGAGGCATTTACATTTTCTTAATGAGAAGGTGGAAATATAAATAGGGAAAATATTGCAAAATATTAACATTATTTGGGTAAAACAGAAAAATCACATTAAAGTGTGAATGAACTGCTTTAAAATATTATTTAAATACAGTCTTTAATGTTTTAAAATTTTACAGAATTAGTCACTTGTTGCCCATTTAATGCTCCAAATGTATTTTAGCCTAAAGCATTATAACAAATATGAATGACCCTAAAAATACATGAAAAAAAAATCTGGTAAACATCATATGTCTTTACAATCAGAGATCATTACACAGAGGACATTTTTTTTCTTATATGTGTTATTTCTAACATTCTCTTTAGTTATATTTGTGTGTGTGTGTTTTCTGAAGAAGCTATTTTTTTAAATTTAGGAAATGCTTAGCTAAGCTTCATGAGACATTTGTATTATTTGAGTATAATTTAAGAAATGCAAATTTAAGATGTTTTATCCTTTTCCTAGATAAGAGAGGATGGCTTGGATATTTGGTCAAATAATTAGCGCATATGGAGCATGACAGGATTACTTTAGAAACCGAACATGAAATACCCAGGAAACCTGTTCTCGGTGAACGCCCAGTCTTCAAGTTGTTCCGCTTTCCGGAACGTTGGAGGAAACAGGCAGTCCTCTCAACTTTGAGGAAAGCTGTGACCGTGTCCCCAATCTGCAGTCTTCTCAAGTCTAACTTTCCCATACCACCTTAGGATGGTCAACATACTGTCATGCTAGTGAAACAGACCGTGGCCTAGGACTGCGTTCAAAGCCCTGCATTACTTCTTGCCTGCTTCTTAATCTTGGCAAGTAACTTAACTTTCCGGTGCCTCAATTTTATCATCTATAAAATGGGAACATTGTCCACATTTGTTGCATGTGATTGCTATGTTACTCTGTTAGAGACTTGCCCGTGGCAGGGTAATATATAAATGTTGGCTAAACACATGCAGAACATTAAAAAGTATAACTAAACCATAAATATTTTAAGGCCCCCATACAGTTCCACACCATGTTTCAATACAGGTCGGACCTGACAGAGAAGGTTGTCCAGGAATACAGAACATGAGCTCTGAAGAAGAGCAGTAACTACAATCAAAGTCTTGTTCTGGAACAGAGAAGCAGCCAGGGTATCGCACACAAAGAATGAGAACAGGGTCAGGTCTGTGGACCGGAAAATGGAGTTGGGGTTTTATCAGAGGTGCAACGGAAAACTGCTGTAGGAATCGAAAATAACAAGCCAGTTGATGTAACGTAACTGCCAGTATATTCCTTTGTTCTTGTGTATTTCCTGAAACCTCGCACTCAGGGCCACTTCACTACACTTACGCTTTGCACTACGTTGTTGCTTTGACCTCCATCAGTGGTTTTTATCCAATTGAAAAATACCGGCGATACTAGATGGAAAATAGATAAATATCTGCTTGTGACAGATTTTACTGCCTAATTGCTTGGTTGCTGCATTGACCTTGTTAGGCGTAAATGGAGCTGTACGTTTCCTCACTGTATTTCACTCATCCAAATTTTTGGTCATAATAATGCCTGAGTATCTTGCCATAAACCCTGCAAAGGGCTAGCTATGTGTAGAGGCTCCAGACAGCTGCCTACATTTACATGATGTGTGAGGTACTAAACCACATTTACATGATAAACCGTCTTGATCACTAATCTATCGTGACACTTAACATTTTTACCATTAGATTTATTGCATTTGGCTGCAAAGTAACCAGGTGCACATCTCACTGAGGTGAGAGGAAATATAATCAGAGGACAGGAACCTGGACCAATGGAATAGGGAACAGATAAGAGTTTAGTTCTAAGTCCTTGGGCTACCTTTGTAACACAAGGTCCAATCCAGCTGATTATCTACTTACAAACTCTGACTTTTTCTACACATGATCTGAAACAATAGGTGGACATTTGGCTTTTAAAGGTATTTTTCATCACCAAATCACAAGCCTGCCATCATCGTATATCTCAATGCACTCTACTAATTTTTACCAGTGGCACCTGTATTTTTCTAAATTTCTAAAATCTATTCAAATTGTAAAATACTGTCTGGGATTACAGAAGAGATGCATATGGCTTTAGGAAAATCGAATTTCACTCCTCAATACTGACACAAGAAAAATTACACAATTCAAATAAATAGTTGCTATGGAAAGTACTGTGATAAGAAAAATGAGGAATATTGAGATAGGGTTTCTTATCTCCAGGTGATGGTAATGAAATTAGACTGTTTCAATTTCATTTAATTATTTGTGGCCCTATATGCCTTCATTACTTAGCTGTTGCTAATGTTTGAGTCACAGTTTGCTGGTTGGTTGTTTACTAACCATAGTAGTCACATATATAAGATTTAAGTAGATTCAAACTTTGTTCCTCTAGTAAAAACCAGGTAATAGAGAACCATGTTTTGCACCAAAAGATTAGATTTTGTAGATGTAATAGGGCATTGAACTAAATAGGTTAGACTTTTACCAGAAGTGACCAAATTTTCTGTCAAAAGTGAGTCGAAATTAACATTTTTCATGAATATTTATTATGGTCTTACCTGAAGGTTGTCCTCCAAATTCAACAATTAACATTATTTCTTCTTGTTTCCCAATGCATTTCTTAAATTCTTTAAAATTCTTTAAAATTATTTGTTACTTGAATGTCCATTTTGGGAAACTCATATATATGAAACATTATTAATATTGTTCTTATGTAAATTTCAGTGTTACCCAGAAAGCAGGGGATTTGTGACTCAAACATGAGCAACAGCTAAGTAAGAAGGCACATAGGGCCACAAATAATTAAATGAAATTGAAACAGTCTAATTTCATTACCATCACCTGGAGAGAAGAAACCCTATCTCAGATGAGGCACTGGTTTTTGGCATCAGAGTATGATGAGTGAGATTATTTGCACTTGTGTCTTCATGAGATGCACTGTTACAGTCTTTTGACTTTAACACCTTTATCTCCTTTACATTCTTTTCAATTTTATGGCAAAGACCTTATTTCTTTACCTCAAACCACAGAATTATGTGTATGTATACTTTTAGTTTCCTCAAGTCCATGTTAAATTAAATATTGACTTTGCTAGCTCTATATCATTTATTATTTACCATTCTCAATCTGTAGAATTTATTAAAAAATTGATAAGAACGCCTGGTGGTGAAATCCCTATAGGTGTCAAATTGGATGACCCAACCAAGCCAATTACAAAATTGACAAATCCATGATTACTTCAATAAAAATGACACAATTTGATTTTAATAATGACTGATTTTTAAGGACAATTTGGGACATTTTCTTTGAAGGAATAATGTTCTTCAATTTTATAAAGCTTTTTTTTTTTCTTTTCAGAAAATTGGTTCCTTGTGAAGCTCGTTAGCCTTTCTGTTCTTTCTGCCTTTTTCCCAGAAGTTGATTTCTCATTCTTTGGCACTTTAGAAAATGTTGGAAGAGAATTTCAAGTATTTTAAAAAAAATATTTTTAGCAGATTTACCTTTTGTGCAAAGTGGCAGCCAGTTCAAGGTGCACCATGAGCTTTTGCACATCTTTTGTCTGTGGAACAAAATTTCATTTCTAAAGAACAATTGTTCATATTACAAAAATAAGGTTCCTATGCAGGTGCAATTGGTGATAATTGAGAAAGGGAGAAAAATAAATGATCTTATTGGCTGATTAATTGACTCCTTCACCTCTTAGCAAATCTAGGGCTCCCAGTAAGTCTGTAACGCAGGGACTGGAAAAATGCCTTACAGATCTCTAAACAGTATTTAAACATCTACCCTATGACTGTTTTAAGTCAAGTGAAATGAAATAGTCTTCAGCATAATGTTAAAAATATTGGTGACCATCTTTCAAAGACACAATGTTAAGACTATCAATAGTTTTAGTTAAAAACAAAGGCAAAGGAAACTTACCACTTTCAAGTATCCACAGTCATGCAACAAAGGTTCTTTCCCTTGCTCTCAATCTATCTGGCCACACAAACAGAGCTAGGGCATTTTTCTCAAGCCTAGAATCACTGGAGGAGCTCTGAAAACTTACTAATGCTGAGTTTTTACTCTCAGAGAATCTCTAATTACCTACAACTGCAGAAGGCAATGGCATACATCAGTGCTCCCCCAAGGGACATCTTGGTGCAGCCAGAATGTAGAAACATTGACTGAAACTGACACCTCTACACACATGCTTGCAAATATCTAAAAACTAAAACTTGCTGAAATATTTTTTTTCTTTCTAATTAAAACGAAGCTTGTCCGGGAACGGTAGACTATGTGCTTTATTTGCATTTATTCTTAAAGATGTTTAATTAATAATTTATTAATATTCTTAGTAGTAATAGGGTGGCATATATTTTGAGACCTATATTTCAGTTTAAAAAGAGAGAGAAAAAAAAGATTCCCTTGTGGAAGACACTGAACCAGAGAGATCCGAGCACCTTCCCTGCCCTCATTGTGATTTTGCTTTTCATAAGCAACAAAAGGGGCGGAGAATATGTAAATGATCTATTAGCTAATGAAGAGAATGAACTAAGGGCTGTGTCCTATTGCATTTCCACATGGAAAATTAGGGTGAGGGATGTGTTTAGGAAGGAAGAGCCAAATCATAGGTAGGTGCAGGCGACATTTTTTAGAGGATGCATTCTATTGCTGAAATGTGACAGACTGAAGCTGATTTGACCTATGTCAGGAAAAACTCATCATGTCTCTTCCATTGCTGCTTCCCGGATCATTCACTACTCAGTGATCAGGAACTTGGAATTATAAAACACGTGTGCACTATCCTGCCTCTTATAGCAGAGAAGCAGCGCTCTGCCACGCCGTGTCTCTACCCGTGGTCTGGCAGCGAGGCATCATTATATTTACATTAACAACGGCAAGTCATACCCCGTGGTTAGTTTCTGAACAGCAGTACCTATTCTCAGAATTTCATTATAACAATGACTAAACACCTACTCTGGAATCAGAGTCCTTCCCTGGCCAATAGAATATTCTAAACAGAGTTACTCAGACTTACAATTTACTCTTTAATTCTCAGCAATTGATATCCCTAAATTTAGGATATTGATAACTATTTCAGGTGGTTTCTGGGAGATTTAGTTTCGCAACTTAAGTGCTTTAACTATGTAATTGATACACGGTGAATCCTCAAGAAAATATTAGTTACTGCTTTGTTGCTGTTATATTATTTTTCTTAATACAAGTAAAATGAATATGGCTCACTGTACACCTTGGGGTAATAAAGCATTGAGCAAAAAACATAAACTAAGAATAGTAAAACAAGAGAAGATCAAAATATAAATAGCTATATTAGTACAAAACCACGTACAAACTAAAACAATACTGAGCATATATGAGTGATCTAAACACCTTATAAACATGACAGCATTGTCAGAAATCTCACAGTCTACTTGTATACAGTGCCAAATTTGAAAAGTTTAGGACATTTCAAAGTATGTTAAGGATCATTTATTATGAAACCTAGTACATGATTTTCTAGATAATTTTTAACTTTTTGAAAAATCAAAAGAAAAAGCAAGAAAAAAATATAATCAATCACATATTAGGAGCACCTTCAAAGGCCACCTAAAAACTAAGATATCTTCAACTAACAGTTTCAAAAGGCTAATGGAACACTCCAGCTCTCCAGAGTACCTCTGCGTAAAAGTTGAGATGTGCATGTGCTACCCTTGGGGAAACTGTGACACTCAGAGTGGCTGGCTCAGGCTCGGTAAGCAACAGAGACAGCTGTGAATGTTGCGAATCCAGTAAGTCTGAAGGTAAACAGAGACACTATCTCCAGCTGAGTTTGTGCCCACTGTACTGAGCAAAACTGAAAAACTAAAGTGCAATCAGAGGCAGCAAAATAAAGGGCATCATGGAGAAAGAAAGATTGAAGCTAACAAGAATCCTATGAGTTAAAAGGTGGTAGTAGAATCACACAAGAAGAACTATATGCATGAATACATTTGCACACGTACATAGAAATAATAATGTTTATCCATATCCAGGAATGTGAGTGGTAGGTTTTTTTCAGAGGACTTCAGTGATGGTGCCAGACAATTATGCAATAACATTTTCTTACAAGCAATGTGTTTACAAGGTCTTCAAATGAAATATGTATGACTTATGTGAGTAGATCTTTACTAACTGGAATTGACTTTCGGGGAAAGAAACAAAATTCAAAAATCTCAATTATTTAGAAATAGCATTTGAATCTATCTCTGCGGTTATCTAGATGAAAAAAGTAGCATTGAAAGCAAAGTTCATGAATGTTTCTTGTTTGGATTCACTATTTCTGTCTGTTAAATCCACTGTGTGTCATGTTTATCAAAATCTGTCTTGAAACATTAATCACATCAGCAGTAAAATTGCAATGAATATTCCACAATTGCTTATGAAGAGCTTATGAGCTTTATCTGGTAATGAGTAATACACAAGGTGACTCAATATTTGCAGTAACTGTGCCTGTCTCTACATTATCCAGGAATCTAGAGAAGAATAAAGGACTCTCATTCTAAATGGCTGTATTTTACTCATGACGTAAAAGGTAGAAAATTCATTAGATAAGGATGATAGTGGAAACTTCTAGGAGGAAAAATGGATGTATCCAACACTCTTAAGTCTCCAAGAAATTAGTGAAGATTTCCAATCATAGATGCTTGAAGCAAAAGTTAGTCTGAAGTCTACCTCTACACAGTTCTTTTTTATTTCTTACTGTATGATGAAAAAGAAGATACATTCATTTTACCCCAAGTCATCCATTTCCCTCAATGGAAATATTTTTATTATAATGTTCTTTGGTTAGGGTCAAACTGAACCCTTAACAGGGTCATTTAATTGTACAGAGAGTTATGATTGGAAGGAATAAGGTCTCAGAATATATAAATGAAAACTACAATAATGTGATTAAAATCTAATAACTTGAATTTTATTCCAATTTATATATTTTACACAGAACGGTTCAAAGTTTAAAATAGGCAAAGCTCCAAAATTTTATCAAAAAATTCATTAGGAATTAGGCCAAAATTTTATCTGTGGAGTATGTTATAAAATGTTTGGACAGCTATATATATAGTTCTAAATCAAATTTTACCAATGCTATTCAAAAGACAAATTTTTTGTGATGAATGTCCACAGAATTCTGTTCTTATCCAATGAACATATGTATTAAGATAGAAGTTAGCTTTTTTTTCAATTTGATTTTAATTATTTGAAGTGACATAAACTTAAATAAATATCTAAGGATTTCTGTGATTTTTCTAAATTAAAATCAAAAAATAATTGTGCAGCATTCATTATCAAAAGTACTGTGTTAGACTTATTTACATATGCTATCTAAATTAACTCCAAGAATTCTGCATCTTATCTCACTGTGCAGATCAGAAAATTAGACACATAAAGTAATTGCCTTAAATTGCTAGTTCGAAAGTGGTAGACACTTTTTTAAATCTTCTCAGTTTAATTTTTGTTCTCTGGACTTCAGGATTTTTCAGATTTTTAGCAGTTTAAGATTCTAGATATTTACAGTGACTAATTTCACTTCTGAATGCAACTTTCCTTTCTCACGATATTACAGCAGAAGCAGTGTTAGAGAACATTAGAGGAAGACAATTCTGTGAACTAAAAACTGAAGACCCACCAGCCAGCAACACGGATGTATCACCATCACCTTTGCCATGTTTCACTATTACAATTTTACTATGTACAAAACATTGCACACACAATAGGTCTGAACTCAAGGGATTTACAGCAGTGGATCCAAGCAAGTTCAAACAGAATATATTCTAAAATAATTACAACTGTACTGAATGTTCACAGACTGTTTTCCTTACTATTATTCCCTGAACAATGCAATATAACAATTATTTACATAGTACTTACATTTTAAGTATTTTAAAATGTATTTTAAGTCATCTAGAGATAATCTGAAATACAACAGGAGAATCTTCATAGTTTTTATGCAAATATTAGTCTATGTTATTTAGAGAATTTGCACTTTCATGTATTTCAGTATCTGCAGGAAGATCCTGATACCAACCTCCCACTGATATTGAGGAATGCTGAGTTATTATTATTTTTGAACGTTTTAACAAACTGGGACTAGATCCCGCTATAATGCAGTGAAGAGCCCTATCCCTACCACAAGCACTAATGCTGTAATACAGGGAAGAACCTGAGACCTTTAACAAGTCAATATGATCCTCTCACCAAAACAAATTGACTGCAGAACCTGCTTCTTAACAACCATGCTAAAATGCCATTTCATCAGACATCCATGTGGATTTGTGACATATTTAAATTCAGTTTCTTGCATACTTCATTAATTTTGAAAGTTTTTCACCTCAGAACTGATAATAGAAAATTCAAATTCTGCTAACTAGTTGGTTTCTCCGCTCCTGTTGTTTTATCTCATTACCTGAAACTTCCTTCTGGGGAGCGGGTTTGTTTATGTTCCCACTGATTTTCACTACCAGCCAGAAGCCTGGCTTGATTTCAAACAGCACATGTTTTTACACTGGAAGCTGCGAGGAGCTGCTTTCAAACGTATGGCTCATACGAGACAAATGGAGCCATCTGATAAGCAGAAAAAGCATATTTTAAGAGACTGGACAAAGAGAGAGGAGAGAGAAGAAGGAGAAAAGGAAGGAATTGCAAACACTTCAAAGGAAGATCTTTGAATGCAATATTGGAAAACAAATATGGGTTCAAGTTCTGATTCTATGTCATTGTTGAAATTGGCATTTCTGCACATTTCCCATTAGTTATAAAAATAATGTAATAATATATTTCATCCATTCTAATGTATACTACTCTTATAAGAATGTGTCTTGCAACCAATGGTGTGACAGTTTGACTGAGTATTTTCTCTCTTAGTAGAACCTAGAACGTGTCATAGAAATAATGATGTCATAGATTTGACACAACTATATTTCCCTTACTATTATATTCAGTTTGCTTCACTCACTAGTTATCCTCAGATGATATAGTTCTAAGCCTGTGATATTATTCCTATTTCTCTTGAGAAAGATATGACCACAGAATTTCAGGAAAAACTTTCTGGGCTACCAGGAAAGACATTCCTCTGAACCATTATGTGATTGTGTGACTTTGGAATACCTCAGCCAACTCCATTTCAGTTTGATTTACAAAAATTAGCAAGGAAGAAACAAATGTGAATTTCTAGAGGCCAATATGAGTAAACTGATGATGTTCTTGGTGTATATGACAAGACATTTTCTTCTTTTAAGTGCAAGTTAGATCATGAATAATTCATGTTGTATGTTTTTGAAGGCCCTCACTGTGACACTACTGAAAAATTCCCTGGGTACTAGTAAGGTTGGAGCCATTTCCTTTTGAACTCTTTTTTTATGAATAAATTTAAAACTTTACCAGAAATTGTGTTTACCATATTTGCATTTGAAACAAAATTAGTAAAAGAAGTCGTAGGTTCAAAGTTTAAAGTGATCGTAGTATGACTTTGGTGAGTAACAAGAGCTACGGAATCAGACTGGCTTTGAAACTTGCCCTCTACCCAACCAGTTTTATTTTTGTCATCTATTTAAAGGAACAATGATTCTCCTGGAAGATGGTGAGTAAAAGCATGGCACAGGGAGCTCCTAATAAATGGTCACTGTGACTCACAAATGGTCACTGTGATTTTAGTTTATTTTTTACTTTTATTTGTACATATTTTTAGTACATAATAATTACATGCAATGTAGGGAACTGGTACATATGCGTAACATATTTCACTTCCTTTTCTTCCTTTCCTTCACCCCACTTTTATTTTTGTTAAAATTGAAGTAATGAAATATAATTGTTTTCTTCTATACTATTTATAATTCACTATTTATCAGTAGGCAAATCTTAATATTTTGAAGGAGGAAAAAGACTGGTTTAGAACCATGAAATATTTTGATAGTGAGTTCAAAGCAGACACTGAAAGATACATCAGCAAGAGGAGAGCGTAAATCACTACCATTCTTGCAGCTACGAGGATCAAAGAAACTTGTTCATGATGCAGTTGCAGTTAATCTGATTGAAGAAGAGGGTCTCTATGAAACTGAACTGCAGGATACTACCCTATGCTTCCATTATGCCTGTGCCTCTGTATGTCAGTGATAATATAGCAAGTGAAAGGTGTGCAAAGTAATGTAATTAAGATCTAAAAATGTGGAATATTGCTTTTGCCACCTCGGGAAAGGACCTGAATGTAAGTTTAGAAAAGGTTTGTGTAAGAGCAAAAACTAGGATTACAGCAGAATGAATGTGGCTTTTAAAATAATATAATAGAGATCATACTGAGTTTTCCTGTTCCACATTGTGTTAGGAGCTTCGGAACTCTTGTCTTGCCTGAAATGTGGTTCAGTGCTAATAAACATAACCTGATCTCTTCTTTAATCGGGACTATCTTTTCAGTTCCAGTGGGTGCTGCATGGCAGGAGACCCTCGTGATGACAGTAAATGAAACTCTTTCTTCTGATGTAGAGACTTTTAAGAATTGGGCTGGGTTCTAGACTGTGATATTATATTGTGTCGATTGCTTTCCCTATAGTTTGCTACCATCCAGAAAGACCAAACCTATTCTGATGTGATAGAATAAGCTCAATGCAGAAGTATGAAATTATTTGAAAGAAAGCACTCACTATTAGTTCATTTGAAAATCTTAGGCGAGAGATAACTAGCCATACCATAATGACAGTGAGGAGCATATTTTAAAGCACATACCAAGACCTACCTCAAAAGATGCTTTCTATTTTTATTTAGCTCTTAATTCCCTGCACATAAGAGGTTTTGTTTTTTCAGCTCACGGTGCTATTTATAGATTAACCAGAAATCTAGAAGAGATTTCACCTGTGAAATGAATACTATTTTATAGGAAAAAATTGAGGAGAACATGGAAATGTTGAAGAACAATATTATTTGGGAATATGAATTGGGGGTCATAAAAAGTTGCTCAAATATTTGAAAAACTAATACTCGGTATCTTTAAATGCACATTATATTGCTACCAAAACACAAAGTTGATTAATTGTTACAAGTCACTTAAATGACTTTTCACTTAAATATCATTTTACACATTTTAAAACATCCAGCTTCTCATAAGATGCCAAGCATTTTCCTCATCAATGAATTTATCCAAACAGAAGTGGGATGCCATCTGGCAGAACTGTAGAAGGCATTTCTGTCTTAGTGTGAGAACTTGGAAGAGAGAATGTTAGGCACCCCTTCCAACTCTAAGAATACAAACCAAAACTACTGTGTCTATAACACTCAAGACACTGCACTAGATTTGGAGATGCAGAGATAAAGGTCACAAATATCTTTGGTATTGATGGTAAGGTAAAGCATATAGAATTTTCACAATTGTAAAGTGATGTATGAAATGTTTTGGAAGCATACAGGTGGGAAAATCTGCATGATAAAGTAGGGATCATGTGGTAGGTCTTGAAGAATATGCAGAAATTTGTAAGAGAAAAAAGAGAAAAGATATATTGTCTAATTTAGTTCAGCATAAAAATATATCATTTTTTTTTTATTTTACCCGGTACCAGAGCAAGAGGGTTTAAGAAGGTTTATCATTTTATACCAGCTACTGTTAACTCTAATTACTTGTTTACCCTGAATTAAATTTACATTCAATTAAAAAGTAAGAATATAAATGTCAGCAATTTTAACTGACAAGCCACAGGGGACAATTTGTAAATAAAATTCTGCTAAATAATTACTTTCTTAAAGTACTGAAATTAAGTAACCTTACTTATCCAATAAGATAATACTTTAACATATAATTACCCATTCAAAAAAGGATTGTAAAATTCCTCATCTCCCACAATTTCTCATTCCTAAAGACTACCCAACTGCGCATCTCCCCCCTGTGAATTTGACTGTTATGCACATTCATATAAATATGAAGTATCTGTGGCCTTTACCACTTGCTTATTTCACTTAAAACAATATTTATGAGGCTTATCCATGATACTGAGGCTTTTACTATTTCATTTGCTTTTATTACCATATCATATTTCATAGTATACCATATTTTTCTACCCATCAATTGATGAAAACTCATTTCTACTTTTCAGCTATTGGTAATGATGCTATTTTGCACATTAATTTATAAGATTCTGTGTAAACATGTTTTAGTTTTTTTCAGTATATTCCTAGGGATGGAATTATACTGAAGAATGGATTTACTGGATTATATGATGACTGTATTAAAATTTTTGAGGAACTGCTAGTTGCTTTTCAAAGTGGCTGCAACATTTTGATTCTTGCCAGCAGTAGAAGATGGTTCCAATTTTTTTTCCATCCTTGTCGAAATTTATCTGCCTTTTGACATTTACCATTCTTTTGAGTGTGCTGTGTCACCTTATGGTAGTTTTGGTTTTTGCTTCCCTGATAATGCATGATGTTGTACATCTTTCTGTGGTTCTTATCATTTCCCATATCTTCTCTGAATATATTACTAGCAATATCTTTTGCTTATTGTAAAAGAGAATTACATATATATTATATATTTATGGTTGTGTATTTTTAAGACTATTAAATTTTCAATTTTTTATTATATGGTAATAAACAACACTATCTACACTTCTATATTTTCTTACAAGAAAAGGTGATGCTGATGTTTTTTAATAGATCACAAAAAAAATTGCTAGTGTTTCCTTTAAAAAAAAACACACAGTTTTTACATATGAGATTATACCCCTGAGTAAATTATACTTATTGGGAATACATGAAATAAAATGAATCAGAAATAAAACTGAATGCACAATTCAACTTTATGTGATTGATCAATTATCACTGTATAATGAAGCAATAAGCTTAAAACAAAACATAATGATTTAAAATGCATGTATAATGTAATTCTGATCTTTGATAAAATAGTTAGAAATCAAAATGAGACAATTTGGAATTGCATAAATAATTTTGTGAGTTACACAGTGTATGACACTCATGCACTAGATTATGTTAAACAGCTTGCAAATATTTATTGGACTTTGAGTAGAAAAAATTTCATTGTGATTTTTAAAAATTTTTTAATAGGTTTTGCCATTCATTATTTCATTTCAGTCCTTTTATTAGATATTCATATGAATCACAAAACAGGTATTCTAAAATAAGAATAAGACATAAGTGAATATACATTTGAAGCAATATCAACAAAAGCATGTGAGGCTTAGTGAGATGTTTCACTTCTCTTCCTCAACTGCTAAGGTCTTAAATCTTCCTACCATAGCAGATCAATTAAAAGTATCACTAGTATGTTATCTCCAATTGTCTTATTTTTAATATAATTTGCTTGTACTTCTCTAGAAGAAAATTCAATGACAAAGAAACTTCAAACTATTCATGTGATGTTCTCATTGTTACGTATTGTATTTCTAAATGCTTGTAATAAACAATGGATTTAATTTAGCAAATATACACCCACTTGCTTTCAATTTAAAATTACTGTGACATATTTGAAGAAAATGGAATCAAGCACTGTTTATTTTAAATAATAAATTACTAAAATTAAATTTAATTTTTAATACTTGGATGAGTACAAATATTTAAACCCCGGGGGGTTATGATATTACAAGGTCTCCCTACTAAGTACAAAATCATGAAAGGTAGCACCATATAAACACCTAAAAATATATTGGGATCATGCATGGCAAAACATATTCTCATTATTCAAGGGAGAATCAAATGTGAACAATACAATAAAGTCTGCTTAATACCAGATATATGAATTCAAAAGTCAGATATAAATGAAGGAACAATTATGTGAGCATATAAAATTTGTTGCTATGAATATTTTAAAGATTTATGCACCAGGTGTTATTTGTGTCACTTCTATGTAATTAATAGAATTTTTGTGTGTGTTCTTTTATGGGTGAGTGTACAACATCACTGTGAAACTGTGCTCCAGTTGTTTACATGTTTTTCTGACATTTTCTTTTAAAGTAGTTTGAATAGATAAAAAATGTTAAATCATCTTACATATAGAAGAATGATGATGAAGCACCATTACATTTCTATTTGTGCTAAATGAGTTCAGTGGCATATAAGATGAATTTTTTGTTGAATATACTAAAAATCTGGTAATATGACAACACGCCTCCAATCATACTCGCATTTGAAAAACCATGGACTATATTTGTAACTATGTATTTTTTCTAACCATAAAGATAGATGGTGATAACAAGGTAAAAAGTAAGATTTAAACTATATAAACTGGACTAACATCTTTCCAATCCCTCCACCTTTTGTACCATAACTTTATCTTTACATATTATCAAACATACTAATTAGTACTCAGGATTAAAACTTATTACAGTGGCGTCAAAGGCTGAAATGTGTAGTCTAAGTTCTCTCATTTAAAAGTCACAAATGTCCAATAATACTATGTGGTATTTATTTCCTTAACAGCAGTTCTTACAATCTACAATGATTATTTGTATGTGTCTATTTTGTGACCCCACTGCTAGCTAACAAGCTACATGAAGGCAGAAGTTTTACTTTCTAGTTCATAGTTTTATGATAGTTGTAGCTACAAATATTTGTTGAACAAACAAAGTAATGTGGATGTTCATGTTTTCAATTTTGTTCCAAATTTAAGGACAACTAAATGATATACTTTTTTTCAAATTAAGAGTATAGAGACATTTCACAATTTAGCTTCTTATAAAATTCAATGAATACAATAGAACAAAATGAGTAAGTAAGCCAACAATTCAGTGGCTTCCCTTATCAGCAGAATATTTAAAATATTTCATTCATGTCTAAGTCAAACATGTAGATTCTTAATCAGAATATTAAGAGAAATTCTAATATAAGTTCTTTCCTTATGTCCTTTTTGGTAAGAGTTGTAAAAAAAACTAAAGGAAAAATTGCTTTGCTTTTTTTTATTTAAAGAGAAAAAAAACAGAAAAAGGGTAGAGATATTACAGAATTTCAAAAAAAAAGGTAAACAGTAAGAAATCACTAGTTGATAAAATACATATTGTCCTTTTAGAAATAGTTGTTCAAGTTACAAAATTAAAGCACACAAAGTGGACTCTCAAGCAGTGAGACTACAAACAGATCTGCTGAACAATCCAACAAGAACTTAGAAATATGGCTATCAATCCTACACACTTAAATATACATGCAGTTATACCTTTTATAGAACTTCCTCTTTCCTCTTTTTTACAATAGTAATTACACATTTTTAAAATTTTATTTAAAGAGAAGAAAAAAAGCATAACAATAGAGAATTCTAAAACAATACAGAATTCTAAAAGAAAGAAAAAAAAGGAAAAAGAAAAAACACTAAGAAATCACTGGTTGATAAATTACATATTGTTATCTTGGATGTAGTTGTTCAAGTTACAAAGTTAAAGGATACACAGTAGACATTCAAACAATGAGACTGAAAACGGTTCTGTTCAAAGATGTTTTGCTTTTAAATAAATAAAGAAATATGTCCAAATGTTCCTTTAAAAATGCTCATCATATGATTAGGATTATTTATTTTTAGATAAAAACTGAGGCTAATAAATCAGGGATCATTATTTTTTTAAGTGTTAGCAGTGACATGGATTTGAGTAAGCTGGAGTACATTATTCAATTTGTTCAACTAGGCAGCAAAAATGAATTGAAAAGTTGAGAAGGAAAGAGCTTTTCACTAAAAGTCAAGATATGAGATTATATATATATATATATATATATATATATCAAGGTATGCATTTCAAGTATTTTCAGGTTATCCGAATATAAAATCATCATTAAATTTTAAATATACGAAGGTGAATTAAAAGCTACATGAAGATACAAAAATATATTATTTTACGATATATATTTATGAGTGATTCTTTTCAGGATTTTTTTTTTTGTCTTCAAATTATTAGACTAATTGTTATGATCATGACCCTGACAACAGTCTACTGTATGCAATCTTTTGGGAAAATCTCTCAACCTGGAGAAATAATCAGCTCAGTTATGTCAAGACAGAAAAATAAAATTTTCTTTCTGAGTGCATTGAGGACATACTGGAGGCAGCTAAAAACTGATAGAGGAACAGGGTAGGAGAGAAAGGAAACAGTGCCAGGCTACACATAAAGGGTGATTGAAAAGTATGGAAAAAGTATACTTTTTAAAAACTGATTAAGTAAAAAGATATTGTCAAAAATGCTGGGATGGTGTGTTTGGAGCAAGGAGGAGTGTTTTGAATACTTTAAGGGAAACTAATGGCAATTTGTCTTTTAATGTAATAAATTTGATTTTCTACATTTATTGTGTTTTGTTACTTTTATTAATACATGTTTGCCATTCATTATGATTATATTCACTCCAGGAAATTTATGCATGTACATGACACATGTACCATGCTTTTTTTAATTATATTTCATATATTTCATTATATTTAAGCAAGTTAATTACTGATATTTTTGCATACCACTGAGACATTTGTTTACAGGCTTAGTTCTTTCTTACTTGAGGAAATAAAAGTCCTCCTCCTGGTTTCTAACAAGATCTCATGAAATACGGTTTCTCCATTTGTGCTGAAGTTCCTATTGAAGGGTAGTAACCCAGATATTTTGGTGATTCCTCCACGTAGCAGAGTAAACTGTTTCAGGAATAAACAGGATCACTGAACTGGTTTGTATATAGAAAACAATTGATTCAGTGCTGGCATTTCTGGGCATTAAAGACTTTTTTTTAATTAAGAAAGTAAAATATTCAAAGCAAACACATCAACCATCCTTTCCCCATATATTCCCCTCTAATCCTTTCTTTCTAATCCTCATTCCTCTTCCCCTCCTAGAACTGGCTGTAGGATGTGGCCCACTGGAGAGTAAAATTAAAACAAAAAAGTGAAGTAGAAAGTCATAAAAAAGTATTTAATAGTTTTTCCTTAAAAAAAAAAAAGATGCATGGTTAATTGTTTAAAAAAAGGTCTTTCCAGGCTCTTAAAATTTACAATTGCTGCATGGTTTAAACCTCAATTAAATGAGAAGGCTTAATAGACACATGTGACTTTAATGATGTGAAATGTCCCAGTATTATTTCTACATTTATTCAGAAAAATAAAGCAGCATTTATAACATACTGAATGATTTTTAAGGGCTTACCACATGATCTGTATTTTATTCAAGCTTTTAGCTTTGTTCAATTTTAAATAGGTCTCCAAACAACCTATGCTTATTAAGCAGAAAAATCTTAATAAAACTGGAATTTAGATGAATTTGTTTAAATGGATAATGAAAAAGACACCAGATATGGGGTATGTGAAAGAAACGCTCAAAACACCCTGGCGTTGTAGCAATGCAAATCCCGCCACGCTGACTAATAAAGGGAAAAGCACATTACTAGGGAAAATAGAACCAAAAAGGCAATGCCACATCAGAAAGTTCCAGGACTGAATATGGGTTTACAAAGGACAGCGTGAAAGGTAAAGAAGCCAGAGGTTAAACACCAAGTCTAGTCAGAAGCCTCGGGTGATTTGATCTTAACATGTCAGGGCAAAGTGAAGTTCAATGTATATGCCTTTTTTTTTTTTTTTTTAAACAGTATTTAGTTTATAAAATTGAAACTGTGTGAAGAGAAGCAGTTCAGGGTCACAAACGCAGATCTACAGAGCAGGCAAATGACTGAGGCCCAAAAGTGTAAGAAATATTCTCCCACCGAAGGAAAATCCCTAGTGAATGCAGCTGAAATGGGAAGGAACTTTCACAGGATGTCAGGCAAGGAGGAGAAACGGCAAGAACCCACACCTGACCAGGGCAGCTGCCCGCGCGCGGCCCTGTCCCCACATCGCGCTCCTGGGAGAGACAAACCCTGGGGTGTTCAGCCTTTGCACTGCTCAGAAATCAGCCATCTGGGTTTGAATAAAGGCATGCTTTTGTCAGGAAATAAGACATGTCTCTGGCCAATTTGGCAGAAAGAGGTGAAAGTAACATTAGTGACGCTGATGGTGATGACAATGATAGGGGTGGTAAGATACACTCATTTAAGATCATACAACTTAAACTTTTTTAAAAATTTTATTTTACCGAGAATAAAACACAAGAGGACAGAACAACGCAGATCAGAACAGAACAATACAAGCAACACAGCACTTCACAAGACAATTGGATATCAACAGTAGCTACCATAATATCTCTTTCTTTGAAATAGTTGAGCATAGCTTCACACAAAATAATATCAAACACAACAAAATAGAATAAAAGCATTCAAGAGAAGAAAGCTATTACAAGGCATTCTGAACCAAATAACAGATAATGAACAATGGCTACTAGAATATCTCATTTTCCATAAAAAATTTGTTCATATTATTACACATATTAAAATTCAGTAAGACACAACATGGTAGAACCAATGGTAACAGAAGAACAAAAGCATGGTAGGACTTCAAAGCAAGATGATATTAAATCAGCAATGGCTGCCATGATATCTTGTTTTCTTCAAAGTAGTTGTTCATACCATCACACATAATAAGGTCAAACAATACAATTTAAATTTGAAAGTGAACTGTGGAATTTTTTATTCCAGAACAAACAAGTTGTGTATAGATAATATGTTTTGTTCAGTGGGGGAAATGACGAGAATATTTTAGTTCCTTATTTTGTGGGTTTGGGGGGGGTTGTTATGTTTTTAGGGGTTTTTTTTCTTTTTTCTTTTTTTTTCTTTTTGTACCAGGGATCAAACTCACGACCTCATGTTTACCAGGCAGGTGCTTATGCCTCTGAGCTAAATCCCTGGCCCTATTTTGTGTTTTTTTTTTCCTTTAGTACATGAAATCCATCGGAAATATTTAAAATATCTGTTTTAAATCTCTTTGAAACTAGCAGGAAAACATAAATGAGTGTTTTCTGGCCATCTTTGTAGTAATGTAATATAAATAGTACATTTTCCAATGTATTTTATAATTTTACCTTATTATATGTTATATGTAGATAGTAATTGCTCAGTTATTTTAAGTTATTTCTTTCAAAAATTTGTGCAAAATTTTAATGTTGAGTATTTACTGAATCTGCTTTTTTAAAAACACCATTTTGCCCATTTACTCCATTTCAGAATATCTCTTCTAAAACACTAATATCAATTTGAAAAAATAATAATTATGCATAGAGCAATTATTGCAATGGTAATTAGAATAAAACCAGACATTATTCTCTAATAAAATTAATATAATAATCTTAAGAATATAAAAATGTCAAATTTCTTATATGAGGAATTACCCAATAATTAAAAAACTGAAATTGTATAAATATAGAAATATACATAGGAAATAATGCCTTAAAGCCTATTTCCCATACACAGTTATTCTTATCACAATTCATTTTATGATATAGCATATCTAATTTTCAAAAAAATTCAGAAAGGAAGACAAAGTGCCATTAATCTCCCTCAAAATACTCCAGCTGCTTCAAACACTTATTTCATCATTCTTGCCATTTTCTAAAGCAGTTCTGGAAGTCCCTTTTCTTGAGTGTTGTTACACTGTTGTGATTGCTTCAGTGTCCTGAATCAATTCAAAACATCTACCTCTCATAGTCATTTTAAGTTTGGAGAAAAACCTGCTGTGTCAAATCCAGCGAAAAAGGTGGCTGGGAACCCACCATGCTGCTTTTGTGAGTCTGCCTTGCTACTGAAAGGCACTTAGCAGTAAAATTCACTGCGTTTTTTTTTTATCATATCTTGTTAAGGCTCAAAAGAGGACACCCATGACTGCTTCAGAAAGTGACAGGAACAATGTGATCAGTATTTTCAAATTGATGATAGTATTTTGAAAGAGATTAATAACAATCCCACTTAATAATTTTCTTAAATATAAGCATTCACTGTATATTTTGATCACCTCTCCTATATTTATTGAGACACATGCAAATATAATTAATAGACATGAATATATAATTAATAAAATAACAATACATGGAAATATTGTTGCTTTCACTCCAACATATGTTATTGAACAGTTCATCAGTAAATTTTAAACTCTAATTTTCAATAGTTAATATAACCTGTCTAGACATGTCTATGTCTAGACATAATCCAGTTATTCATATTCTAATGACATTTGCACTAATTCTACCAACAGATACTATAAATGAAAAATACTTAATAAAGATATTTATATTTACCCTTGTTATTCAATACGGTGGCAATTACCTAGAGATTTATGTAATTTTTATAAATTTGACATTTGAAAATTATCACTGCTTTTAATTTTTAATAAATGTTAGCAACATTTTATTTGTTTATCCTAATTTATTGTTGAAGTATTATATATTTAAAATATAATTGAAATAGTGCATAAGAACTTAAATTTGTAAGACTATTAATCTTTCACTGTATTTAAACTGTACTTTTTCCACTTTTGATGCCTTAGAAAGCTTTATCAAATCTTTCAGTTTAAACAATTTAAATGTAATGCAATATTTCTCAAAATATTTCTCATTCTTGAGGTTTCATAGAACATTTTAAAACCTTTTCAGCAGCCAAGACTACATTTCTAAAATGAGAATTTATTAAAAGTAAGAAAGCTAAATATTTGATTATGCCATAGTTTATACAGCTATATATGCACAATAAAAAAGCTCACATCTTTTTCCAAAATTTGTTGGCTTTCAATATGAAGGCATATAACGTAAAATGAATGCAAATATTATTCAAAGCATTAGAAATAAATTTGCTTAGTAAAATGGACCTAGCCAATTAACAAATAGTATGAAGAGAACTGCTACTGTTTTCTTCAGTGTTTGTTAGCTTTGTTAACCTGCATCAAATAATACATTTTAATGAAAGCATTTATTACCTGTTTTGTTATATCAGAACATTTTGTACCTAGTGAAATTGTGAATCTAGGAAACATATAATTGTATGCATATATGCATATCTGTATAATGTACACATTTTCTATTTTTGGGCGTATGTTATAGAACTTAACCAAACACTGCACATTACAAAAAAGTGTATATGAATGTCACAGGTGCTGTGCTATGTGTCTTTTAACATGAAAGAGCAATTTCTTTCAGTAGCATATACATCTCACAAACCTCAATCAATGAAGGACATAAAATACAAAAATTACATTTCCAGGATAAGCACCATGGGCCCAAGTATTGAAGTTAGTCCAAAAAATATTTAAAAGTTCATATAAGTGAAGCGTCTCTTTCCTCAAAAAGAAAGTTATCCCCTAAATGCAGGGATGGGACAAGAAATTGAGAAATATTCACTGCACTTATTTTCTTTTACATCTACTCCTCCACTGACAAGTATTGACCTATGAAGAAAGTCTGAAATGTAAGTTGCTCATTTTAAATATCCACCAGGACTATATTGAGGGCATTCGTTGTTAAAAGAAAAATAAATTTATAGAGTTCTTCCTAATAATAACTAGTGATGCCAATTTTTACCTCGAGTGAAGAAATCTAGCAATGCTCTAACTTCAAGGTGCCTCCTTTTTTGTTAAAATACTGTGCTTTAGTTTCAGTTATCAATAAACAGGTCAATTTTAATAACAAGTGTTATTTTTTCCCTTTCTAGTCCTCTTCGCTTGTAGCACTTAAGTTTTTCTGGCCCCCTCTTGAGCATTTTTAAAAATGAAAACCCATATTCCCAAACTGAAATATTTGTTCTCTTTAGTAAGATTCTTTCTGGCTTCAGGGAGAATAAATTTACAGAGACATCCTGGGACTTTGGGACTCCAACAATTCAAATTTTTACCTTGAATATCTATTCTTGACTTTTCCTTCTTTTTTGAATAAACATCCCCTAAAGAAAATACTGGCTTTGTGACTTACTTTATTGAATAAATTATGCAGTGTTTCTGTCTGCAACTCATGTGAGTGATGCAAAATAAAGCAGACATAGCTGTTGGACATCATTTCAGCCCCTGTATCTGATTGGCAGATCACAGAAAGGAAAAAGTGTCCCACGAGCCCCTCTGTGAGGTCGTTACCAACTGATTGAGTATTCGCCTTAAATGTCTGAAACCCAGGTGTGTTGTAGATTAGCACAACTTACAAGCACTGTGTGGAGATTTATTATGATAATTGTTGCTTTTATTTTTTATTTCCCTGAACTCAAAGATAATTAATGTCAGTATGTGTCCTGGTATCTGACTCTCTTAATTGGTCCTATGGTGCCTTGGGTGTTTGAAAATCCACTCACTTAAAGGCTTTTTTTTTCTTTTGACTTGTTTTCCTGGAGCTGTTCATTAGTGCCTAAAATATTTGATTACATTTAATTGTGATGTCTTCAATTTTGTGCACCTGCTGCAATTTACATGTGGGGGAAAGGTTTGCAGAAGCAAGAAAAAAAAAGTGAGGGGGGAATTAAAATTTAAAAGAATTCCCCTGCACAGGGTAATTGGGGTTAAATATGGAAACAAAATAGACTTAATAGGTGGTTGGATTTTTGCACCTACTATGGTTAGACAAAAAAGTTATAAATTACAACCGTTCTATCATGCAAACCCTTGCCAAGTATTTTCAAGTTTCTCATCAAAGGCTTCAGGTTTCTGAAGGACATACATATTTACTTTAATATCTGACATTACAGAGCTCACCTGGAGATGTGGAAATTACTGAGTCAAAAATGTATGGAAGGTGCTTTTTTTTTCACTTCATACATATTTTTAAATGGAATATACCACTGCTTTTCCAATGCCAACATAGAGGCATTTCTTCACATTTACACTTGTAGCTTATTTTGTGCTATTGTATCAAGATTATTGAAATGGCCAAAGATTGCCTGGAAGAGTGTGAGGTTCTTTAACAAAATATGACTTAAAGAAAAAGATTATATCCACAAAAGGTTACTATCTTCAAAGAATGATATTGACCTGAATATCAATGCCGGTGACCACTCTGCAATTCAACAAAGGCAGAAGAAACAAGGCAGCTGCTGCATTTTCAGAGGAGGAATAAATCACCTTTCCCTTTCCTCTGTGAAAACATCGGTTTCTTTTTCACTTGAAAAAACAGCAAAAGCTTTCAATATATTTCAAAACCATGCTTTTATCAGAGAGGTAATTAAAAGCAAGCATTGATCACTATGAAGGTGATAAAGTAGGATTTCCATGCTACCCAGAAAACAGTGCTGTAGTTTATTATGGGTATTCTTTCTCCTCAAACATTCCAAGGGTTTTGAAAGCAAAAGGGTTTTGGTCCTTTTATAGGGAAAGTCCTCAACCTTGGGCTCTCTCTCATCACTCCACACCAGCCTCACCTGTCTGTCTTTGACATTTTATTGCATTGGTTGATCAGAATATGAAATACACCATGCAGATCTAAAATTTCTGTAAAATTGCTTTCTATTTTATTTGTATTAGCAACATAAATCTGCTCTGAAAGTCTTCTAAGTTTCATAAGCATCACCATGATTAAAACTGTATATATATTGTCATTTACAAATTCTTCCACACTCATTATTTCAGTGGACTCTCAGACAATCCTACGTCATACTACAATTTCCACAAACAGGGAAATCATGCTTATTTTTCTCACCATTCATTCTACTACTGAGGCTTTTCTTGTCTGGTCTGTGATAGGTATTAAGATATAAGGAATGAATGAATGAACAAAAGAATGGAAGAGAGAGGGAGACAGGATAAAGTGCTTGGGAACAAAGATATGAGAACACTGTCTTCTACTGCCTGTATCACACAATTAAAATATTATGGTCCTCATCAAACTGCAGAAGTGCTCTTCTCTTTTACATGCTACTTGTGCATTTGAGGAACCATGAGTTACTCATAGCATCTACCTGCTTCTCCTACTGGATTCTGTGTCCAACAGACTCACTGCCCTTCAGGTTTCTGAAACATGTCATGTACTTTTGCACAAGAGGATGGCTCCTTTTTATAGCTTGTCCTGAGCCATCTTTTAGGATGGCTCCTAGTTAAAGTTACCTCCCTAAAGCCATTTTAGTCAAAATTCCTTTATAACATGTTCCAGGATGAGATTATTTTATGGCATGTTCTTGATGTGTGTGGCTGTAATCGCAGTTTGTTAAATTGAATGGATTAAGATATACCTACCCCATTACCACAGCCCAGTTTGGGGTGTATCTGACTGACAAGTGGGTCAGCAAAGTGAGGGGGAGGGCCCAGGCCAGACCAATAGGCTTGTAGCCTGGAAGGGATAAAAGGGGAAGGAAGAAAGCATCACCATTTTGGAAGTGCTCCAGTCCCTACCACTGCCTTTGGAGAGTTTTTCCAGTTTTTTGAGCCATTCAAAGCTGACTCACATAGGTACCTCTACAGTGACTTTCCAGGCATAGTAACTTAGAGCTGTGCTGCTTCCTTGACCCTGAGGATTCTTGTTCTACGGTTTTCATCTTCTTCAAAGAAGAGCAGTTATTGTTTTGTCTGCTCTCCCGTGCACAGCTGGGCATTGTGGGTGCTCCTAGCTTTGAATCAGCAGGCAACCACTGTGGACTTTCCTGCCTGTGATCCTGTAAACCTGCGAAATACATCCTGCCCTGCAAAAAGTACCTAGATCTCCTATTGATTCCGTTCCTCTAGAGAACATTGACTAATAACGTTTGTATGTGTACACTGACACTATTATTATCACTCTCTTTTTCTTCTACTATTCTGTAAAGTCTGTAAGTAGATAACAATTATTTTAGTTCTTTTATCTTAGAATGCAACTAGAGGATTGAGTGAATTAGGTCATTAACATACATTTATAGGAACATTTACTTGAATCGCCTTTTACCAAGATGATTCTACCATATAGAATATAAGAAAGAAAAACAGTTCATTTTAGTGAGTGACTTGTAATTTCCTTCTCTCCCTCCATCCCTCCTTTCTTGCCTTCTTTTCTCTCTCATACACACATAAACACATACAATACTCCAGCTTTATTATCTGGCTTGGATGTGTCTACAGACTGCCTAGTGATATTTATATAGGCAACAAAAATTCACGCTAACTATAGTTATGAAAACATATATATTTATGTTGTATATAAACAATATAACCATATATTTACAATAAATTGTACAATAATGAAACCAAAATAATAAGCATTTATCCATATCACTTGCTTCATACAGTGATGAAAATTTATAATTTTTTCTATTAGTTGAACCGCATACTTACAATGAAGAATACTTATAACTAGAATTCAGAAAGGAAAATTTAGCAAACTGAAGGCTAGCATGCAGAGATTGAGGGTCTGGAAGACGGGCAGATCCTCAGTACAGCGTAGCTACATTTGGCTGTGACTCATGATGTTACCAGTAGTTAGCTTCGTGGGGTGGGGTCAGGGTCAAAGTTCACCACAGCTGCTGATGCATATTAACACTATCTGACTCTTTTGTATGTCTTTGGAGGAGGGGCACAGAGAGCAGAAGAAGTTGCATGGCACACATGTCCCCAAGGAAATGTTTCTCATCTACGGAAGACAGTGACAGGTGACTCATATCATTCTCAGTAGGAAAACAGGTAAAAAGCTAGCTCCCAAAATTTTGTCCTGTGGTTCTATTAACTAGTCCTATCTCCTGGATTCTAAGGCCTCCACTGAACAGGATGTGTGTTTATCTTTCTGTTCTCTTTTTGTTCTTCCCTCTTATCATCATTTTCTCCTTCCTTTATGTCAGGCCACTCTTATTTTAATAAAACTTTACCTCTATCAGTTTCTCATCCGAGTCAAGATGGACTTTGCTGGTGGATTTTTATCAGGAAGGTTGAAAAATGGCATGGAAGAAAAAGTGCTGGAAAAGGCAGTATCTCCTAGACCATTAAGAGCTCAAAAATCTCTAAGAATCCAAATATGACTTGGGGCTGGTTCAGTTCAGCAGAAGGGGCTCAGTGTCAAGTGCCATTTGTTGGGGAATCAAGACCTGCTATTACTATCAAATGGATCCAATAAACATTCACCACTCATTTCAGAAAACTTGACCAGAATAAATCAGAAGATGTCGTTTTTATAATTCTATATTATATAATATATATAATATATATAATGTATATATAAAATATATATATGACATTATATATAATGCATATATAAAATATATATATATATATATCTTTTTCCATCTACATATCTATATCATCTGTATATCTATACAGTACCAGGAATCAAATTCAGGACCTTGCCAGGCAACTACTTTGCCACTGAGCTAAATCCCCAGCCCTGACTGATAGTTTTTAGTTGAACTGGTATTCACAGCACGTTCATTGGCTACATGTACAAGGCAGTGTGCTTTAGAGTAAAGTCCCCAACACCCAAGCTGCAGGTGGCAGGGTCCATTGGGACACACAGCGGAGGTGGGTGGCAGCCAGGGTGTGAAGTTCCATCTGTATTGACAGCCACTGCCCATTGTTCGCATTACAGCCTGAGCCGCAGCTTCTCTTAGCTCGATGCTAAACTAGATTCTCACAGGAGCTGGGACACTCCTGTCCAAGCAAGGGAATCTACGTTGCATGATTTTTAGGAGAATCTAATGCCAATACCACCCCCAACCAAGCCAATCTATGGAAAAAATTGTCTTCCAAACACCAGTTCTAGGTGCCAAAATGTTGGGGACCACATTGCTACATTAGATGTGATGTGGGGAGAGCATCATTGGTACCCACTAGGATTTTGGGGAATACTGACTGACAGGATGCACCCCGGAGTCTGTCTCTGAAGATCGTCAGGTGACTTGCCCAGATACTAAAGATTTGAGAAATATGATTTGAGGGCACAGGCTGCCTTTCTCTGATCAGATCCTGAGAATAGTTAATCCCTCTGAGTTTCGATTTATTCATATCCAAGTTAGAAATTAAGTTTTTTTCTTCAACAGTTATTGTGAAAATACAAAGAATGAATAGAAGGCAAGAACAGCTAAGTACCATATAATGCCCTGCATATACTGAGACCCAGTAAATGATAAATCTCCAGCATAAATTCAGAATGATGTGTGACACTGATACTTCAAGGAAACCATAATTACTTCTTCTGGAAGCCAAAAAAGGGAAGAAAATATGAAAAATCTGAGAGAAAAAAGGCTTTGTTTGCCAACCTTTGATGTTTTCCATTGACTATTTTAATAACAGGGAAATATGAAAGAAAGTTTTGTGACAGCTGAAAAGTAGATGGAAAAGAATGCCAACTGAGTGTTCTTAGAAAATGTCTTGTTTAATTGTCTAACAATGCTGTGAAGTGTGTATGGCTGGAAGATCATTTATTATACAGATGAGGAAAGTTTGCAATGTTGAGGTGACCTCACCAATATTGCAAACTTTGTAAATGATAAGAGTTACAAAGCTATGATTCCCCCAGATGATAAACCTACTTGTCTATATTCTTCTACTCAAGCACATCTATCTATAGAAGAAATGACTGCTTCCTATATATTAGGAAAACTAGTGAAGGTTCTTTAATGTCAGATTAATTTTAAGTGTTTTTTCAAGACAGGAAGTGTCTCTTTTAAAAACAGAAAACCAGAAAGCGTTCATCAAAGCCTTTGCATTCCCATCAGGATGCTACAAGCGTTGTCTCAGTGAATTTTATGTAAGAAATTTATTTTCAGGGTCACCTACCTAGGTCTTATTTTATTTCTTTTTTTCTTTAAAAAAATAAATGAAGCCAAAGGAGTTCACAGAAGCAGCTAAGAGGATGTCCATTAATGTTCCCTCTTAATTGTGATTGCCCAGTCCCACGCAGGTGGATTGGTAAAAATGAGAACTGCTTGAAAGGAATACTGCTCTCGAATTCATGCGGGCTGTAGAAAGAGCTTTGTGTGTGTGTATGCAGGAGAGAAGGCAAGAGACAAGCAGTGGTCACGCTTCTCGTGTTTGGTGACATGTGGTGAATAATTGATCATCCTTCCCTTCTTGATGCAATCACTAATTCTCTTAGTGCCTCACTTCTCTACGTGTTATGCTCATGATTAAGCCAGCAGAGAACCCCGACAAACCCAGGAGGTTTCCCTCTGTCTTCTATGCCATTTATAACCCAAATGAAAAATTAAATGGGAAAAGCAAGAAAATGCCTCTGAAGGTTTCCTTATTTATTTATTTTCCTGCACCTTTACTCTGCTCTGTATTGTTTGACAAGGCAGGCCACACAGTCTCCAAGCAAATGCCATACTGGAGGAGAATGCTGAAAAACAGAATGCATGCTCAGGTTTACAAGAGGAGGCAGAATTCCCTCCTAAGTAGAGACAACTCTCATCACAAAGTTTTAAAGGAAACTTGCATAGTGCTTTTTTTTTTTTTAAGAGGACTGATTCCTCCAATTACCCTTGCCTAGGCTCTTGCCAATTTTATAGGATTGCAAATATAAAGGAATATATATCTTCATGATTCCAGGCAGACTTTGTTTCTTATGTGGAGGGGCTTGTTTCCCAAGCTTGTACTTTTAGCTGTCACATTATGCATCAATAATGGGCTGAATACCAAATCTTGAGGCAAAACAAATGGTTTTCAAATGTGTAACTTTGCTTCCGAATGTAAAGTGTTTTCAGGAAGGTTTCTGAGTTCTGCTTAGGAATTCAGTACTGCCATGTTACTTTAAGGGCAATTCCCTGTATTTGGCTTTTTGCCCTCCAATGAAAAAGACAGAGCCTGCTCTGCCTTCTCATTAAGGAAGAAGTAACTGCAAAGACAGCATATTTCTAGAGTAAACAAATCTCCCAGAGGCTGTATTTTTGATAAGTATTTTTGCAGTGCTAGTTTGAAGGTTTAACGGTGTGTAGTGTTTCACTTTAATAGTCAGACTAGCAAGCTATAACAAATGCACTTTAAAAACTTCACACTTGGTGAGTTCTGCTGTGACAGGCCTGCCATGGAATCAGGAGGTAATGCGGGGTTCCCAGTGAGCCATACTTACATTTCAAGCTGAAGAGGATATTACTCTTGAACCATTGGATCTGTTGGTAATTCACAACTCAGTTTATGGTGGCCTTTTAAGTTCAGCCTGCCTCACTAGGTTTGCTGGATAGAGCTCAGAGTGGAGAGATTATGCAAAAGTAAGTTCTGCTTACAGAGGGCAGCAGTCCAAACTGGAGATTCAGCCCAGAGGTCCGCATGTGAATGTGAATCAACTGTACTCACTGATGAACTGATTATGGCCACATTACAATATCACATCTTTTACTCAAAGAGGCAATAACCAGCGGCATGCCCAAAAAATCATAAGCAAGAAATGTAGGCTGGATGATTTGTTTCATAATAATCTCATGTGTAAATTTTTGCACTTGCAACCAATATTCCTAACCAGCCAGGATGGTGACTTGCCACATAGATCATGGGGTGCACACACACCCATGATCATGTACACACTCATGATCATGTACACACATATTCTTACAAATGATTTTTAAGCTTTGAGCCCCAATTCCACATAGTGATCAGAAACCCTATCATTAACACTGTATGGTCAAACTGAACTGGGTTTATGAATCGGTATGCAAGACCAGATATCTTGGTGCTGAAGCCCTATTTATTCCATCAAACCACTTTTTCAATATTCATACATTTTTCATGCTTCGATGTCTTCATTTATCAAGGGGGAGAAAATAACAGTATATAAGGCAAAGTAGCAATAGTCTTATAATGCCAGTGGTTTTCTTTGCAGGAAAAAAAGGCATCAGAGTGGCAGCTATACATGGTATTAGTTTATTATAAGTCAAATGATTTTTAGGAACGCAGGCTCAGTAGATGGAAATGCAGTTGTTACTTGGTACGTGTGAATTAAGAATTTTCTGGCTTCAAGTATTAGAAGTTTGTATGCACTGGCTGAGCAAATTCAAGGGTCAAGGTGCACATGGTATGATTCAAGAGAAGAATGAGTGTGGGGCTGGACAGCCTAGGATTGGGAAATGGAAATGTTGGCTTGGTTGCTTGCTTTCTGGGTTCCCTTGGACTCTTCCTGGCTCGTGGAATTCAGTCTTCAGACTGATACTTTCTGATGCTCTCCTCACACCACACTCACAGCCACACAGCTCCTGGGAACACATGACCCGGTTCCATCCACACGCTGGAACTGACCAGCTGAAGAGACAGGTTTGTATGAAAAGGTTGAGGCGTTTATGGCTCTATCTTTCTACACAAATGTGCACATTTATAATCAGGGAACGCTGAAATCTGATCAAATTTCCCAAAAGTTACTGAACACAAGGTGATAACTTTGAGTAAAGACGATTCAAACAACACAAGGAGTCATACAAAATAGAGTTCCTGTTAATTAGGAATGGTTACTTTTTCTTCCATCCTACTAGTGGGTCAAAATATGTCTTAAATGTTTCAGTCCATGTATACCTCGAAAAGCACATTGTAGAAAACCTAAGTCATGTTTCCAGTGATTCCTGAACAGCCTCAGAATTAAAAATGGTTCATCAGAGACCAGAATTAATCTCAACTGATCCTAGTCATACCGTATTCACTTATGACATAATTCTTTTATTGTCCTTTTTGTATTGGTATCAATTTTTTTAGTCCTTCGAATGGTACTCAAGGAGAAAAAACAATGTTGACTAATTGAGTTTTCCAGTTAATCACTGGTTTGCTCTACTGAGAATTTCAGTGGGTTTTCAAGGAGATTCACAAGGAAATCCTGTTGGTGTGATATAACTTAATAGGCATAATGCGGAGAGTGTTTCTAAAGAGAAATATTCCATGGAGAATTTCTCAAATATCACTACTGTAGAAGATATTTAGACATTCTTGGCTTACAATACTGCCTTTTTATGATAAGAAAATGCAAATTTAAAGAGGATTGAAGAAGTAGCTGCCAATATATTCCATTCGGAAAATGCACCTGAATGTAAGAATGTGAGTATCCTGAAATATCTATAATGCATTGTTGGTCCTTCAGTCTGATTCCCTCCATTTCCAAGTCATAAGCTGATGCACATACAATAGACACAGTTCTAATAATTTATTATTCATATTTGTAAACCTTTTATGAATTTGCTGCTCTTAGAAAAAAACTTAAATTTATCTTCCTAAAACCTTTTTATTTCAGTTGTCAATCTCATATAAGAAACAAGATTTTATTGTTATTTATTTAACTTATCACTTTAATATCTATTGGGAAGGTTCAAAATAAAATTAAACATCATTGGAATAGAGGAAGAAGTATTTTAAGTGCATACAATGGGAAATGGGAAAAGAATTCAAGCTAACAAAAGCATTTTCACAATACAGAATTTGCTAAATGTGACTAACACATTTATGAAGTTTATCCTTTGGGCTTGTATGTAGGGAAGTTACTTTTAAAATTATATTGATTTAGATATGAATTATTAAAGAATGAGAGTTACTGAATTCCAAGTGCAAATATGTGTACTGTGACTATAGACAGAGGAGAAAATGGGGCCGTCAGAAGGAGAGAGTGAGATAATTCCTATTCTACAAGTATTTATGTATTATTAGAAAGTGAGAGATTTAAAAAATACACATTTAAGAGTAAGATAATATAATAAAGCACCTATGTGAGGTAGAGATGAGAGAGATGCCTTTCTGTTGGACTTGTAAGTGACCTTCCCTGGTGTAAGATGTATTACCATGGGTGATTATATCACTATTTATAACTTCAAAACTGTTAAAATTAAAGGAGTGTTTTACCACTGGGTGTTTACTTCAAACAAAAAGCCATATGGCCAAAAATATTGAGGACTAAGAATTGTTAACGTCACAGCAAAAAATAGCTATTCTTATTTATTCAGAATAGAGTAAAAGCTAAGTATACTACAAATAGATACCTTGATAACCATAACCTTAAAACTTGCAAGAGTTAATTGCTTAATTTTCCAAACATTTTCTTAAAGTAAGACTTGTTGTTCTATAGAATTGAAAGTCAGCGGTTGGGATTTAAAGAAAGCAGCATAAAGATTCATTGCCTTTAGAAAAAAAATACAGATAATGTGAATCACGGGGAGGATTAATGTAGTTTTATGCACCAGCAAAGATCAAAACATAGATACACCTGGCTCATGGAGTAAAATATAAAGCTACCACACTTTGTAGGATTAGTGTTCACTTTGATCTTGATGTTTTTATGGATCACAATACATGATAAAGAGATAATTAACAATTTAAAAAATTAAAAGTTATAAAGCATAATATTCCCTGACATTCAACAAAACCATGAGATGGCCCATAGTTTAACTCAAATAAATGTGACTATCACGGAGGAAACCTTTTCTCTCCTTTTATATAAAAAATTGCTTATCAGTAACTTAGGAGAAACAGACCCTGTGGAGTTATATATTAATATAGATGATCAAGAGTTTTGATAGTTGATTGAGAAATGATACTAGAAAAATCAATATTAAGATATTAGGAATTGACAAGTGAATTGCATAAATATGAAAGGATTAGATGTAATCCAATATTATTTAAAAGATGGAGTTCTGTATTTTGATACCTATCCTTGGGATGTGGTTTAGTGGTTAGAATACAAAACTTGCTATGGTGTCAGATGAAGCTCCTTGAAATCAGAGAACACATATTCATCAATGCCTACTTTGGAAGCAAACTGTGACCTAACCTGGTATCACCCATAAAATAATAAACCTGTTGGAAAATATCAGATAAGAATGGAGGGCCTGAGAGTTTTCTGTGACACACCAAAGTGTCTGAAGGCAGTAAAACAGTGCTTCCTTCTTAAGCAAAGGCGATTTGTTTTCCTTAATTTGGGTTGGATATAATTTTCTCTTTCTATTACTCTATACTCTTTCATTCAGCAGATATTTATGAAGTGCATATGGTGTATCAGTCCCTCTTTTGCGGACAGGGGAATAGCAATGCGTAAGCCAGGGATTATTCCTGACCATAGGATCCCTGAGTGGAGCATGCATTTCACTGGGCAGACTAAGCATTGACCAAATAAGAACTAAAAATAAGTGTTTTGAATATTTTCAAAAGAGACTTATAGAATATATGAAGAAATTCAACTTTAAGTATATTGAATTTGTGACTTACAAAAAGAGCAGAACTTTTTTTGTCAAACCTAAATTATACAAAACCATACATATACACATGCCTCTTGAGGAAGTGAGACCCAGATCCACGATAGAGATCTCCGATTTTAAAACTATAATTCATACTATGAAAATGCTTTAAAGTTACAGGTTTTTATCAAAAGGATACTCTTTTTTGACAATCAAAATTAATATGAAAAATCATCAAATATTGACCCAGCTACCATACCCAAACTTTTGGAAGACCTTTTTTGAGAAATCACTTTTAAAAAGTTTTCAGGAGAATTGAAAGTTGGCCAACTGAGTGGTGGCACAATAAGAGAGCCTCTCTGAAAAAAAAAACCAACTCAGACGCTGGACTCTGACAAGATGGAGAAAGCCAGACAAAAGGAGAGGAATCCTCACGACCCAGGAAGAAACTGAGAAAAAAGAAAAAGAAAAAAACAAAGAAAGAAGAAGCATGGACAGAGGGCTGGAGCTGGGCAAGCTCCATCACTGTACTGGCATGTCTTAGAGTCAGGTGACTCATGATCCAGCTGAGATCGTGGCCCTGCTGAGAGCCGGGCTTGGTGAGCTCCAGACCAGAGCTCCTCGGCTGGAGGAGGCGCTGCGGCAGGGAGTGGAAACAGCCAGTTGAGCTGCGTGAATTTTGGTGATTGACGGAAACTGGATTCCCCAGAGCAAGAGGACCAGCTAGACAACATTTTGGAGTTGGCAGGACCAGCTTGAATCAAAACTAGAGGCAGCATCTGTCAACGACTCCTAGTCCAAAGCAGATTGGTGGGATCTCCTTGGGCTGGGCCAGGCCCCTGGCTGAAACCCAATAGCCAGGACAAGGCTGTTCTGAGCCAGTGGCATCCCCAGGGAACACACAAACTTGCCGAAGCATCTATTGGTTGACTGACGTAGGGGGAGGAGCTGGCTATCAGAGTGTACCTAGCAGATCCGAAGCAGACTGGGGGTCAAGGGGTGACACTTCCCTAGCAAATGTGCTGCAGAAAAAACTGTAAGCAATATGAAAGGCCTGGAGACCTCCACCACCCACCCATCTGAAGGGGGCCAGAAACATGACAAGACAAAGAAACAGCAAAAGATCTCCAACTGCAGAAACAGGGAAAGTGAGTCCAGCAGAAGTAAATGCAGAGGAGGTTGAGAACAGAAAACATGTAATATTAGAGACAGCCTCATCAGAAATAAAGAAATACTTCCGTGACCTCATTGACGAATTTAAATCTGAAATTCTAACTCAGGTGAAGCAAGATATAAGAAGATTAATAAAAGAAGTCCTGGGTGATCCTCAAGTAGACACAAATGAAAGAACAGAGAAACCCAGAGAAAGGAGAAGCCTTTGATGAAGAATATAAACAAAACCTAGAATACATGAAACAGATCCAAAGAGAATCTCAGGAAATTAAAAACTCCATTGAAAGCTGGCAAAACCTTTTAACAGAAACTAAAGACAAACTTTCAAAACTTGAAGATAGATTTGCAACATATGATCATGAAAGGAAGGATCTCTTAAAACTAACAAGGAACCAGGAAGCAACAATACAAAGGCTAGAAGATGACAAGAGGATTTATAACCTAAGAATAAAATATGTGAATGAAGATGCAGTAACAAATACAAATGACATAAAAAGTCTATTCACAGAAATAATTAAGGAAAATTTCCCAAACATAGGTAATGGAAGTGAAGTTCGTATAAATGAGGCTTACAGAACTCCAGCCAGCCACAACCAAAACAGATCTACACCCAGACATATAATAATCAGGATCCCAGAAATCCATAACAAGAACAGAATATTAAAAAGCAGTCAGAGAAAAGAAATGGATTACCTATACAGGAAAACTCATTAAAATCACAGCGAACTTCTCCATGCAAACCATCAAATCAAGAAAAGTTTGGAGCAAAATATTCCAAGCCCTGAAAGAAAATAACCTCCAACCCAGAATGACATACCCTGCAAAACTGTCTCTCAAAATTAATGGACAGATAAGATATTTCCATGACAAAGAGGAACTGGGGGAATTTGTGACCACCAATCCAACCCTGCAAAGAATACTGAAGGACATTCTAGAGAGAGAGAAGAAAATCACCAGGGTTTCAGGAATAATGGCAGAAAGGCCTCAAAGAAAGGGGTAGACAGTGGAATGAAGGAGAAAAGTAAACAAATAACAACAGAAAAATAGCATGGCAGAGATAAGACAGAGAAGATTGGTTATATCACTGTTTTATCTTGACTGATTTTATTTGAATCTGGTATCAAATTGAGAATGTCAAGTCTGAGAGTAGGGGCAACTACTCTGAAGATGACAGGATTCAATAGGATGCCCATTCTAGTTTGATTGTTAACTGCCTCTGAAGTCCTATAATGTCTCCAATGTTTAGATTTTATTAATAATTTAAAGCAATGCTAAGTTTAATTATACTATGTTTGACAATATAGACAATTTTATTGAAAACAATAAGAGACATCATAGTAACTACCATAGATCACCTAGTATTGTGATTTTATATGTCCTTTTCATTTCATATTTCTCTAGGAATTTGTATTGTTGACTTGTTTTGATTTGTTTCTCCCTCTAATACAGAAAGGCTAGGTATATGTGTAGAGACTTATACATGTGTAGAACTTCTAAGTAGTTTACGAGAATGGATTATAGTTATGGTAAAGAAAAAAAAAGAGAGGAAAAGAAAGTATTTTAAAGGATATAACTGCATGTATGTTAGAGTGTGGGATTGATAACCATGTTCCTAAAGTTTTTGTTGGATGGATGAATAAAACTGATTGCAGTCTCACTGTTTGGATGTCCACTTTGTAGGCTTTAGTTTTGTAACTTGAACAAATTCTTCTAAGAGGAAAATATGTAATTATCAACTAGTGATTTTTTTACTGGTTACTGTTTTTGTTTTTTTGTTTTGTTTTATTTTTGAGATTTTGTATAATTTCTACCTTGTTTCTGTTTCAATTTTTTTCTTTAAATAAAAAAGAAATTTAAAAAAGTTTCAAACTCTTCCCTAGCATATTTTATGTCACTACCTATAATGCCAACACATTCAGATATATCTCCATTAACTCATTACTTTTTTGTGTTTGTTATTCTAAGTTCCTCAATTCACAACTTTTACTATTTGTTGAATCATTGGGCAACACAACCATTTTTTGACTGAGGATTTTGTTTAGACAAAAATCATTTTGACTCTAGGCCATTATCCCCCTGACCTTCTTTCATAGTCTTTAAAAAGCTAGCAATTATAAATTCTTTTCCACCATTTTTGAGAAATAAATCCTTTCTAACACTGAATACTTTCCTTAACTAAATAGGAGCTATGTCTTTGAGTTGTAGTCATCCAAAAAGATAAAGTTTTGAGATCAATGAAATAAATGCTACATGAAATAAATCACACACAGTTCAAAATATCACATGGTTTCTCTTATAGTAGAGTCCTACAGTAAAACTCATTTAAAATGGGGAATAAAAGGTAGATATTTATATCTCCATGATATAAACCATGGAGATGCATTGTAGTGGTGATGGGAAGGGGAAACGAGACACAGGAAGATAAGCGGGAGGGAAGAACAAGGAGAAGTTTAAAGGATCAAGGCCTGGTAGATACTATAGGTGTAAGTACCAACTTCCTGAGATCCAACTATGTTTCTGTGTATCACAAACACATATTAATAGCAATACATATAATGAGAAAATTTTAAATGTATTTATTAGTCAGAGAAATGTTGTTAAACTTTATAATAGGAAAAAAAAAATAAAAGATAGAGCCCTGGCCTTTAGGCTGCTGATTTCCATAAGTACCAACTAGCAGCCCAGAGGACATAATGACATTGACCAGTTCTCTTCTGATGTCTTAAGGTCCTTTTCCATTAGCTCACATCAGCATTTAAAACACATCCTGTTTTTTTTTGTTGTTGTTTGTTTTATTGCAGTCCAGACTCCTCCCTCATTACAAGAGTCTCTCTCCTAGCCCACAGTGGTGCATACTGTCTTTCTTGACTGTACAACTGGTCAGTTGTGTACTTTCTTTTACACTGATCAGTCAACAATGATGTGCCAATGCCTACAATAGAAATCAATCATTGTTTCAAAGAACAGCATCTCCACTCATAACATGTCATAACTTTAAACATACAGACCACAGATACTGAAACCTAGACACATGAACTGATTTTTTTTCCTCTCCAGTTTCAGTGAAGGAAGTAACAAAGCCAAAAACATAAAAAGAGTTTGCAGCCCTGGCCATTCCTGGTTTCCATTTCACAGTGACAGGCAGGTCTTAGTCCGAAATACACCAAGGTTGTAAAGAAATTACCTTGCTACTGGTTCCAGGTAGCGACCAACAAGGCGTAAGGGTAAGCTGTTTCCAACAGGAACACTGCACACACTCTTTCTCTTTTATGCATAATGATCTGATGTTTCATCTAGGTAAGTCATAGATTATATCTCAGACAATGTTTTTCTAAGTTATGAGACTTCATGTGTGTACACAAGTCTGCACATGTGTTAGGAGGAGATTTGAAAACAAGCAAGGTTCAATTACAAAGTGAGATTCATACTTTAAGAGTTGCATATCATTTTTATATTTGGATTTTATTTAATCTATAAAATGAGAATGGTGCATCACATAATTTTTGTGAAATATATTTTTTGTATATGTCAAAAAAGCATTGGTAAATTAATATCATCACTGATTATTTGATTTAGTAATAAGAGCTTTAAAAATACAAATCTAGTATTACATGATGTAGGAATTATAAAAGTGTACTTGTATTTTTGTTAAAACTTGTATGTTTTGCCTTATCTTAATATATCAATTTATTCACACACAATCTATGTTTTACTGTTCATGGCACTTGGGATTCATCACTAATGTCTAATTTAGTTGACTAGTGCTATTCACAGAAACAGTAAAAACTCAGTAACAAAAATATTTTTTTTGCATTGGAATAATTTTTTGTTTAACACTGATTTAGTCAGCTTGTCATTTTTTTCATTAACAATAGTGAAAAGAAAATTGTTTAATACATATTTTATCTCCTTATACCAAGATGAAACTATCAGTATTTTAATTTTACCAAATTAAACTGCCAATAGGATGTTGCAAATTCCTTTAAAGTATCTAAAAACTTCTCAAATATTACAGTTTTTCAGAAAGGCAAGGAAACATATGTATTTAAATAATATGTGCAATTGCACACAATAATTGCTATATCAAGGCAGGGGTATTTGTACAAATGTGTACTTTCATGCTTAAATGCAGGTCACCATTAAATGAGGATAATCCTATTATCAAATGTGGCCCAGGCTATGTTCTTTGTATTAAGAAAAATGTCCTACAAGTGAATTTCGGCAAATAGGTTTTACTCAATCAAAACAAAAATATTCAAGCTTGAATTTAAGTAAAAGAATCAGAGTTCTAAGTTCCAATACTAATAGTTAAAAGAAAGAGGAAGAAAATCAAATATGTTATATGTTTTATAATCATTGAAGGTTATTACAGTCATTAGCACTTATGATAATTTAGATTTGATTTATCCTGTAATTTATCATGTTTGTTGACAGTATTCTTTGCAATTTTTACATGACTGCATTTAATAAAAGAGAAAATTATTTCTTGAAACATCACTGAAAATTTGTTTTGAAAAACCTCAAGTATTCACTAAAAATCTTTTGTCATAAAACTAGGGAAAAAATATCTTTATGGATATAGCTAATGTAAAAAAATTACAATAAAAACAAAGAAAAGATGTAAATTATTTTGTTTTGGACTAACAATTAAATATTACATGAATTTAAATCACTGTGTAGAAGAATTTTTTTTCAAATGAGCTTACAGAAAAATGAACCAGAAATACTTTGAAAATACTGAGTTTTTCAATATTTAAAAAATATTTGATACATTATATATTCAGTGAAGTGCTCAGGTTTTAAATTCATAATTCTTCCCTTTTTTTGTAAATGTCTACATTTATGTAACCCACTGTACAATGATTCAAACAGTTTCCCTACACTAGCAGGATCTCTTCCTTGAGTAGGCTGATTCCAATCACATAAAGCCTTAGAAGTCACTGTCTGCAACCTGAGTTATGTGAATGAAAGTGGAGGAAGAGTCCAAGAAAGTCAACCATGCTGGATTTGGAGCAGAAAGAAAGAGGTCACTATCGAAGGAATGTAGACGTATTTTCTAGGGTGAAACTATAAGTCTAGAGGAAGTATTTTTCTCTAGAGTCTCCTAAAAGGAATGCAGCCCTGCTGACACTTTGATTTTATGTTGGTGAAACCCAAGTTAGATATGTGACCTATGAAACTGTAAGAGGACAAATCTGTGTTGTTCTGGGAGGTTCAGCTCATGGCAATATTGTTGATCACCTCCATTGTTCGAAAGAGCATTTTTATTCCCCATTAAAATATGACATTTAGATTCAAACTCAGTTTACAATTAAAGTGAGTTTATTTTTGAACTCTCAAATGTATTGCATTGCTTTGTTTGTCTATCTTTATATCAGTCTCAATATTAGTCACCCTACTTTTGACAGTGTCTTGAATTAAAGAATTATAAATTGTCAGGTGATGATCTTCTAAAAGATTACTTGAGCATACTTTATTCTTTTAATGTTTAAGTGTACGTTAGAATTTGTATGTCAATTTTTAAAATAAATGCCCTGGGATTATGACTGGAATTAAGTGGAGTCTACATCAAATGAGAGATATCAACGTTTCTGTTTAGCTTTTGTAACCATGAACGTGGTGCCTCTCTTACTTAAAAGACTGTTAATTTCAGTCATGTTTTGTTATAAAAATTTGGTTTGTTCGTTATGGGAAAAGATTCTAATGTTATACACTTAAGCACAGTCTTAGTTGTGCATGATTTTTTCTTATATCCACTTCTCATCTTGAGGAACTATGCTTTTATTACTTATTAGATGGAGCTATTAAGAGATGTCAGCAAAAATATTTATCTATTTTATAGCAAAACATAGCAAATATTTCGCATCTATTGAGATGACTTTAATATCTTTTCATTTTATTCTGTTCTGTGGTTGTTGATTTTCATGTCTATCATTCTTTTATTTCTTGAATAACTTCGAGTTTATTATTCCATGTATGTATCTCCCTATATTTCTGGAATCTATTTGCTAGAATTTTATTAAAGAAGTTTTGAATATGTGTTCATAACAGATATTTATTGCTCTCTACTTTTTAAAAACTATCATTGTTGGCTTTACTCACATATCACCCTTATAAAATTTAGAAGCATTCTATAATCTTCCATTTTATAAAGGTTTGGCATTATTTCCTTTCCTAAATATTTTATGGACATGAAATTTCCAAATAGATTACTAGCATTTGCTAGTCTCTCTCTCTCTCTCTCTCTCTCTCTCTCTCTCTTTTTTTTTTTTTTTTGTTAACTTCTGTGTTTGTATTGACAAGCTTTGTTTGGATTCCATTCCAAAATAGTTGTTTTCCTGCAAAACATGAACCTGCCTATCAGAGCTGCTTTAAATTGCTCATCTCTTTATTCTGCCGTTTTTTCTATCTGGGTCACTTTCTTATGTTTGTCTGATTCTAATTATTGTTTTTTTTTTCCTTCTTCTTAGAATTTTCCACTGAAAGTTATTTTATTGTTTCCCGGCTTACACAGTGTTTCCTTTGGAAGCTTACTCAGTATCCTGTCAGATATTAATTTCTTTGAGTTTAAGACTGATACTTTTGAGCCTGAGTTTTCTGTTTTGTTAGAATGGCTATAGTCTAATATTTGCTCTAACGCTAACTTCATTCTATGCCAAAATACTTCTTATCTGGGTGTCTACAGAATGTCTAAGGTGTTTCATAATTTTTTTTCTATTTTAGTTGGAAATATTAGGGTCTCCCAGCCCTGTCCAAGATCTGGTATTCAGCTCATTTCTCCCTGGTAATATCTCCTTTTCCAAAGCAATGGTCCTCTCACTTTGCTTTTTAGTGAGCTCAGACAAACAGATTGAATCTTTCTATTTGCACTAAGACTCAAAGGGCTTCTTAATAGATTTCAGAAATTTATTCTCTGAACAGCTCTACATTCATTGGAACCCTATCTTGTTACTTCTAGCTAATTTTACTCTTTCATCTTGAGAAGATACTGGGCTTAATTTTGATCTTCATTTTCCCCTCTATTCTGCAAGTGGATGCATGGCAGAAATTCCTCTGTTCTTTACGTTTTCTAGAAATCACGACAATGTACTCACCCTTGTCTAACATATGAAAAGATGTTTCATATTATTATCCAATTTTATACATTTCTAAAAGAGGAAAAATGTTAAAACTCAGTTACTTTGCTATGTCTAGTTTTAAAAGTGAACACCTATAGCTTCTTTTTAATAAACACAACTATCTTTTGATTCATCACAGACGATTTATATAGTACCAGAATGTCAGTAGGGAAACGACAAACTGCAATAGAATAATTTTGTGTCTTGTCTACATAAGAACTACCTACATCATCGAGCATTTATTGGCTATTTTCACTTACATGGTAACACTATGTAAAAATAGAAAATGCATATCTGGTGTTTAGAGCATTTACAAACTTTTAGTGAAAACAAAGGATACATGTTTCCCCTTTGTAATATTTTGAGTGAACACTATTCCTTTTGTAAGTTGAGTTAAACATGAATGTGATTTTGCTTTTTCCTACTCTCTAGTCAATGTTGAGATGCTGTCATCATAAGCGACTAAACACGTTCAGATGTAGCACACACTGGGAGCTGGGTGAGAGGGGTTAGGGTAATAAGAATTCTGTTGCTTCTTCACTTTGACTCGAGAGTTTCTCACATTTCCATCTCTAACCACTTTGGCTGAGTAAGATTTAATTCAAAACATTTTTGCTCTTATTTTCTAAGCACATTTAAGATTCTGTTTACTTATGTGTGCTCACTGGAGGTCATGCTGAAAAATGAACTGCAGAGTATGCTGGTGAGACCATAAAATATGAAATGGTAATAGTTAAGCTTATAATCTATTATTCTCTTTACATGAAATAGTGCAACCCAGCATGTTCAGTGAATTGAAGATTATAAACACCTTGCATAATGCCAAAAGAATGCTCTTTCAACTAAGAATTTATCACTAGAATGCTTGTTATATGTAATGTTTGCTTTGGAATTAGACATACGAAAAAGCACAAATACCATATTTAGCTGATTCTTCATCTTAAAAGACACTTAACAAAATAGGTGGCTCATAAGCAAGGAAAAATAAAACATATTATGTAGTTTCATAAGCCTTTTCCTGAATGTTAATATATTCATGAATGTTTGAAAACTACTAGATGTCATGAAATATTTATATTAAATTTTCTCCAAAGAAGTAATGTCTTATTGTATTGTTATAAAGCATACAATTTGCTTATCTACTTAGTATTTTGTTTCTACTCCTGTGTGTGTTTGTGTGTGTGTGTGTGTTAAAAGAGAGACATATAACCTTTGAAGCTTTGAAGCTACATACTCTTCATGATTCTAACTGGTGTGTAAATCATAAAATTTCTGCTTCTCTGTGCTACTGTTTTATGTTTAGTTCTATTCAGATCATGGTATTGGTCAGCTTTCCCATCACTTAGACAGGATACCCAACATCTACAACTCAAAGGAGGAGAGGTTAAATTTGGCTTATAGCTTCATGGGGTTCAGTGTCAGAACTAGGATAGTAGAGGACTTGACAGAGCAAGGCTGCTTAGTTCACAATGGTCAGAGAGAATAATAGGGAAATAGTCCCAGAGAGGAAGATCCAAGGACCATACACAGTACACAAGATCATGCCTCAGTGATGCACCTAGACACACCCAAATACATGCTGTATTTTACTCATCTCCTGGGTTTCTAATCCAATCAAGTTAACAAGTCATGATTAGCAGTCAAATTTGTCACAAAAAAATGGTTGTATGCCTCTGAATTTTATGCAAAATGAAATAGATAACTTGTGATCAGTGAGGTAGGAAAAGTCACAAATATATTGACATTTAGAGACTTGGACATGTTTATAACACTAAGTTTTTGATGCGATGAAGAGTTTAATTATTTGTTTACAGCATTTACAAACTGTGTAGGTTCATGATTTAGTTCTTTGAGGTATAATTTCCACTGAAAGCTAAGAAACACAAAGGTATAGATTTTATATTGGTTTATTCCCTACACCTGGTGTAGAAGTGACAGTACAGAATAGGTGAATAAATGAGTCTGCAGAAAAAATAAAAATAAAAGCTGATTCACATACATGGGAAAATTAAATGGAATACTGCAAGTAACACTTTCACTGCAAACAACTCAAAACTGAATGCTTATTCATAAAGGTCAGCTGTATACAACGTACTGATTTTCATAGTCTGACTAAAGAGTTACTAATATATTCAGATGTAATATGCAATTATCAATTTCCATAATAAATGTTGCTTTGGTGAAGAAAGAATTGATTCTTTTAAATACCATACTGTGGAAAAATCTTAATTATCTTATTTTTCACTCTTCAGTATTATAATCCGGCATATTCGGATATAGCTTTTTAGAAGGATGTTACTGATTTCCTGTTTTGAAGCCACGTCTTTCTTGTTCAATTTTAAGTTGAAGTTCGCCCAGGACATCTAACCATAACAACATCAGAGTAGGTCAAAACTCAGAAATATTAAAAATGTCACAAAGGTGTAGCTGATAATGTCCATTTGTCATCTGGAATAACATCAACATTGTGCTTAATAAGCAGCTGAAATATTTGATTACATTGAAAAGAGAAAACGAAAGTGTGGTGCCCTTCTGGAATGAAAGTTCAGTCAGTGCTAAGGACCTGGTAAAATGAATGATCCTAAGTGGATCATGAAATTGCTGTCTTTGTGGAGAAGCAAATTTGAATCTTCCTCTCATCGCCTCCTTTCCTGATCCACTTCCACGAACCCCAAGCCTAAAAAATGACAGCATGGAGAGAAAAGAAAAAGGTAATAGGGAATGCTTCCATTTTTTTTCCCTTCCTACTCTGCCTTTCCAACAAAATAGTGTAATTTTTAGTCTATGTTTCTTTTTTAAATAGAATTTCAGATTCCTCTATGATCATGGTCAATCTACTACTAAAATAATGTGGATGAACAAGAAAAAATTGTCTGAGAGATGGTAATTGTGGAAATGTTTTGAAAATAAAGATGGCAATGTGGATCATTCAGGATGAGAGAGAAGACATGAGATTTCATAGGCTTTTCTACATGTGCGCCTACATCACCTTCAAAAAGTCATTGAAAACCCAAGTATTAAGAATGGACACAGACATGTCATTAGTCCTACATTTGACAACTTATGTCCCAACATTTATGAGAAAATTTTTGTTGTTGCTTTTTCTATTGCAGGGTTTAGCACTGAATTTAGGACCTTGGCATGACAAATAAACACTCTACCAATGAATTACATCCCCAGCCCTGAGACACATTTTTTTTAAACCAGACCTTTACTGTTAATTGAACAGGTTTTTCAGGAATCTGTCTTCAAGTACTTGTTGTTCCATCTTTAATTATTGAGTCCATATGGATTTAAAATCTCAGGAATGAAAGTTTCTGGAACCCAAAGTGCTTCATCTTTTCTAATTTAGATGCTGTGATTTTTCATTTTCTCTTCTGTTTGTGGGTGGCTTCTTTTTTCTATGCTACATTTATTGAATCTGTCCTATACTGTTCAGATGAGGAGAGTTATTTGCCATATAGACATACTTTTTGGCAGAGAAAATAACTTGCTGGTACAGTTTAACCAAAAATCAAGTACAAAAAAATCCTGATGTATGCACCTGTTCATCCCTATGATCTTTCAGTTGTTGCCATAGAAAGCAATCCTATGTGTTGCAGCCATTTGGTTTATTTTATTTTGTTTCATTTCATTAGACTTTCAGTAGTGGTTCTCATTTTAGCGAACATCAGAATTACCTGCAGGACTTGTCAAATCTGAGATAAGAGGGCCTCCCCCAGAGTTGATCATTAGGTAAGCATGCAGGAGAGCCTGAGGAATTGTATTTGTAACAATTTCCCAGGTGATATGCATGGTCTTGAATGGATGCAAGCATGATCATATATGCTAAACAAGCCTGAGGCCAAACAGTCAGTTTTATAATGACTCAATATCCTGCTGCCCAAAAAAATCCTGGAAATTTGGGCAGTGCTAACAAATGATGTTTAATTAAGATTAACCTTCATTCTTCCAGAAGAATGAATCTTCAAGCAATGGCTTACACAATCCTCTTACAATCATCTCTGAAGAAGACAGTGCTCATTAGAAGTGAACTCCATAGGATGGACCAAAAATATCAATAGCACTACGGTACTGCACTTAATATTCAAACTGCCATAAATCCACTGGCCATACATTTCATAAATCCATGTTTGAATTTAACTATTTATGAGCTTCTGTCTATTCTGGAAGTAAAAGCTTCCTCCCTTGATCTTTTAATCACATGAAGAAGTATTTTCTTTTATTTGCTCTAAAACGATACAGTCTGTATTACAAGACAAAATAAAAGTGTGTTAACCCTTAAAACCATTTAAACCATACAACTGTATAAAAGTTGTCCTTTACTTATGATTTCTATTCGGCAAAGGGACTCATGGATGTCTGGAAACATTGTTATAAAGCAGCATCTTACTGCATTCATGGGAGGTCATAAGCCTGACTAGTTTGCATTGTTTTAATTATAATGTGTAATGAGTATGTCAGCTGGAATTCCAGTTCCTACAAGTAATTATCCCAAGGCCTGGACCTTTATCATAGTGGCCATAAAAAGTTAAGTAATGCTAGGGAAGTGGTGCAGAGGTGCTGCCAGAAGAATGAGGGACATAACTTGGCTTGCAGAGTTCTCAGCGTGGCAGGTCCTTGCATGTTAGAGCAGGATGAGAAAGCATTAAGAATTAAGTCACATTTCTAACATCATGCTAGAGAACATAGTTATGAAATGCAATCAGTTCTAATGTTATTCTTTTCACTGGGAGATCTGCATGACCAAATGTTAGGTTGTCATTTACTGAATTTGTCAACAAATAGACATGAAAACATGATCTCTGTCTTGACTCAAAATTAACTACATGGTAGCCCCAATTTGGCCTCCAGGCCTACAAATTAAAAATATTTACCTCAGAAACCATTATAGAAAACCTTCTTAATACCTGATAAAAGAGATTAAAAGGAAGCTAGCTTTATTATCATCCCACGACATCCAACTCTAATGAAACACCCTGCAAACCTCAGTGTAATGTTCAAATTTTTAGACTGCTCAATCCACAGCCTAGGGCTGCCAACACATCATATTTAAAGTGAATGAGCACCTTAAATAAATTAAGCTGCTCTGCCTTACCATAAACTACAGATTTGTTTTCTTTCTTATCATTAAGCCTCTAGTTGGGCTTTGGAGTCCATGAAGCATCGTACTTGCCTGTAAACTTTTGCATTATAAGCAGACTTCAAGTGCACAAGAAGCACCTACAGCACTGTTTAGTGAAATAACCAAGAGATACATTGTATAGAGAGTCTGGCCTCAAATATGTAATAATACATCTTTGCTTTAGTGCATTTTTCTTTTTCTTTTATAAACCAGAGGAAATTTCACAATGTATTTATTTACTTTTTATCCAGAGTCATAATAAGGTACAGTTACTTATGATCATTGTCATTAAGAGGTTATGATTACTTTTTTGGAAGTTCGCAGATACAGGAAAAACCTGATTTTTCTCTCCTAATCCGATGTCTGTGAAAAGAGGACCCAGTAACTTAATAGACTCCCAGTGGATACCAACTGTGGCACAAACCTCCACTAGCTTCTTTGAGACAAAGAGCTTGGAATACTATTAAAATTCACCCAAGCCAGTCGTGGTGGTTCATGCCTGTACTCCCAGCACTCAGGAGGTTGAGGCAGGCAAATAACTGTGAGTTCAAGGCCAACCTGGACTATATAATGAGTTCAAGGCCAGCTTCAACCACATAGTGAAACCCTGTCTCAAGAAGACAAAATAAAATAAAATAAAATAATAAAATTCACTCAGTGGAAGAAATATTCATATATTAAAACATAATATTAGCGACCTCTGTCAGTGTGCAGTGCTGTACTACCCTAATAAAGCACTTACTTATCTGCCCAACTATTTGTAATCTTAGCAGCAGTTGCTACAGTTTTTTATCAGCTACTTTCCCAAATATCACATAAATATATGTGTACGCAGGTGTGTGGGGGGGGTGTTGGAGAAAGCATAGCCATAACCCTATAAAGTATCAAGGAGTTGTTAAATTATTCACATCAAAGATTTATTTTATGTGTTCAGGAATTTTAACCATCCGTCTTTATCTATTCCCCAGGAAAATAAAAGCTCTTTTCCTTTGGGTTACAAAATATGTTTTCTTTTCAAGATTATGAAACTTCCATTTGACTATAGTTTAAGAAAAGGATCAGGGGTAGGAATTTCAGCTCAGTGGTAGAGTGTTTGTCTGTTATGTTCAAAGCTCTAGGTTCAAATTCCAGAACAAAACATCAAAACAAAACAATCCAGGTGTGTCAGTCTACAATTGTAGTCCCCACACTGGGGTAGGCTGGGGTAAGAGGACAGAAGGTTCAAGCCCAGCCTGAACTAGTTAGTGATCTATTGAGAACCCATCTCAAATGGAATAAAAATGTTCTGTAGGAAAGCTATGGGGTCATTAAACCCGAAAAAAGAAGTGAGGTGGAGAGATCACATCTCCTCTGCAGAATGTCTGCTGAACAATTTATTGTAACATGCGTTTCTTAGTAGTTATTTTCATTATCGTTTTGTTTGTTATTGCTATGGTGGTATTGGCACACTTAAAGAATTGGAAATGCGAAGATAAGCCTTTATCTCCATATAACGATAACACACGGACATAAGTCAGGACTGACAGATGTTGATGGTGAACAATAAATAAACGCTACCCTTTAGTTTCTTACTTGAGCACAGTTTGGGCATAATTGTAGTAATTTGTACATAATCTTCAACTCAGTAATAGGCTATGTTACAATAAATCACCTAAAAGACATTTAATGGATTGCCATTTGTCCTCTAAGTGTTCACGTTTATCTGCAAAGATTAACATTTTAATGTATTTGATATATTAAAGACATGGTGATTTTCAAATTGTTCTCTTGCTAATATGCAGAAGTTATTAAAACTCACAATGAAGTAAATAACCACTGGTTAGCTTGCTCTGACAGCCGGAACACACTTTGCACTTTTCCCCAACCACTCAATATTTTTTCATTATCTTTCCTCTGTTGTTTTGCTTTACTTTATATTTTTGGTGGGTCCTGAGAGTGTCATTTTTAATTATATTTCTAGTCGATCATTTACTCATGTGTCAAGATGCAGCAAAAGTTCACCTTTCTGCGAGGTTTTCCAGTTTCACCAAATTGATCTCTGTTTTCTAATCACTTTCTTTCCATAGTACCTAATACATACCTCCATTTAAAAACAAACAAACAAATAGATAAGTAAAGTCAGAAATCACTATTATGTCATGATTTAAAAATTTTCCTTACATTCATATGAATTTACATGCAATTTTATTGCTCATTATAAAAAGTACTGAAATTATATGATTAACACACCAAATGGAACAAAATATTACCCCAAAATAGAGTAAGCTTAGAGATAGTTGAAAAAGAGATGAATTTGTGATCTCCTATTAAAAAACCTACAGAGTACATTCGAGAAGAACAAATTAATTGCCAGGACAAATACAATATATGGAAAAAAGATTTCAACTAAAAGTCACAAAAACAAATGAAGTAATAAAACTGACAGGGTCAAATAATGCTCCTATATCCCAAAAGTCAGCATGACCAAGCCAGTCAGCATAGTCAAAAGACACAATCGACAATTGCCAAATAATGTTATATAATCAAAAGCAACCATTACAGTATGAAACATGTTATGTCAGACAATTTCCAGATTGTACAGGACTAGGATCAGGAAAAAAAAAATCCAGAAAGGGTACATGAAGGAAGAGAAAAAGCAAAATAGTGGATAAACATAATTGGGTTAGCATTGCATGTTTCATATTGCAATGGTTGCTTTTGATTATATAACATTATTTGACATCCATAAAATCTCTGAAAGATTATCATTACAATTTTTAAATTGAGAAAATAAAAGTCTAGGACATTAAAAGAACTTAGTCAAGGTAATACACTAAGTATCAGAGGTAGATAAAGCCTTAGAAATTTAGAGATAAATATTTTATTAATTTCACCAGTCTTGGCCACTTACAAAAATCAGGATACACACCTCATCAAAGTCTTGAAGTTTTAAGATAGAAAAATTTGGATCATGATCAAAAAAACAGTGCTTTATTTAGATCTCCAAATATATAAGTACATGGTTTCTTAAACATAATTTGGATTACGATGTTTATGTGAAGTTACTAACTTAACAAATACTTAATAGAGGTAAGGATTTATTTTATAAATTAGATACATATGAAAAGGCAAGGTAAAATATTGTGTATTTTCTGATTTAGTATCATTGACTACATTATTAACATAAATGGTACTAAATCTATTCATTCCTACAAATAGCATGGATATTTTCTATATAGTTATTTTTATAGCAGAAATATTCAAATTAGTTATAATCTTATTTTTTTAATGGGAATGATAGTGCTTTTTTATCTATCCCCAGGCAAATATCAAGGTAGGGAACATTACAGGTGTTATAACCAAAAACTAGCATATTAATGCTGTGCTATTCCTCTCTCCAAACAATTAGCTCATCTATATTCCTGTGTACTCTCTGTATTTATTGAGTTACACGTTAAAGAACTTGTTATCAAGCAATAATTGTAAGCAGTAGTGCAGGGGCCTCCCCCTGCTAAGACGTGACACCCAGCACAGTGTGGTAACTGGGAAAATAGTTCAACTTAATGATCAATGATTTATTTGAACAAAGTGAAAATCTATGAGCCTATAAACACTACAGAACTCTGAAACTAATCACCAAGAAGACCCAAGCTAAGAATGAAATCTTTCAAAGGTGTGCTATCAGAATAAGCACATTTGTTTGTATATACACACACACAAACACTGGAAGTAGAGATTCACACACATGTTCATTATGTCAAATTGTGAGTTTTAGAGCAGAACCGTATGTGAGTATCTATGTTGCAGAAGACTAAAACCAGGATCATATCATTTCTGCACATAAGTTTAATTTTTACAGAATTATAAATGGGAATCATCATTTTGAAACTGAATTCTGAAGTGTATTTTCCAAACAAGATTTCAAATGTGACTAAGTCAGAAGCAAATGCTCAAGTCTGAGACTGAATAATTAAGGGTATGTATATATCTAAATATAGCTGTCTTGGTACAATTAGAACATATGCTTAATTTTGGAAGTATATTGGGTGAAAAAAAATCACAAATCCCACAATCCAAATATTTACACTCCAATTAAAATAGGAAGCATCATAAGGGTCTCAATCTTTCTGATAATTATTACCCTGATCCAACTAAACTTTTTCTCCAAATTGTAATTAAATATCACATTAGAATATTGCACTATATGTACTTAAAAAAATTCCTCTCCTTTCTTCCTGGGGTATGCAAACTATTGCATTGCCTAGAGATAGTAGAGACTAATACATCTGTATAATACAGAATAAGCGTGTTTATAGTGTTCAAAAAGAGTTAATGTGATTTGTAATGAAATTTAACAGATGAAAGGTTGCATTAGATTTTGTTTAAAAAGTGTTGTCCTGTATCTGAACGTAAACTCCTATAGAAATCATTTTTTTTCAAAGAGAAAAGATATGACAGGAGAGAAGTGCAGTAGAGTGTACCTAATTCATTCCAATTCACGGACTAATGCATTTCAATTCACACAGTGATGCATTCTGGTCTCCAACATGAGAATCCAATCTAGTTGATGCTTAGTAGAGTTGAAACAAACTCACAGCACCAGAAAACGGACAAGGTCTATTTTGTTACATCAAGAAATATTTTAAATATTTTTTCAATATTTTCTAAGCTTGTCTTTCCCTAAGTACTAAACTATATGTCATGACAGATCTAAATGAGTCAGTTTAAGACAATGATTTTGATGTCTGAAATCTACTATTTTTTATAGTAGTTAAGGCAGGTTAAATGGTTATAATCCACATCCAATTTTGTAGAAAAGTTTGAAAAGCCTAATGATAGTTTGAAGCTTCTGAAAGCCAATTTAATGTTTACCATGAGCAATTGGCTCACCTTTGTTGAAAACCTCTTCCTGGAAGTAAAATTTCAGCCATTAATGTGAGCATGAATCATTAAGAGTTGGATTTAAGATTAAGTATTAAATCTATAGATTCATTGTTTTTTCCCATCTTTATCTCTCTCAAACTACACTATGTTAATGCTTAAGTTGTGTCTAGGAATTATTGTCGCCACAAGAATTTCCTCGATGCTAGGTTGAAGAAAACATTACAGGGAGTACTTTATTAAAGTGACCCATGCTTTCCTGGGAGTTAGAAGGGAATTTGAGTTCTCATGATTTGGGCACTGGTAAATTAGCTCATGTGAGCATTGAGAATAAAACATAGAAAAAGAAATCAGTAATAAAAGCTTCATAAATCCTGCTGACGGGGCAGAAGGTGGCTCTGCCTCGAGGCTCATGTTTTCATTGAAGGAGACAAAATCAGGTCAACATAAGAGTAGATTTTTTTAAAAAAATGTAACATTTAAATATTTCTGCCTTTTCCTTTAAGAGTTATTGTGCCTGAAGCCTGGAAGGATACAGGGAGCTCTGATTTCTTTCCTTTGTCATAGGAAAAACCGTGATGGAAAGGACCCTAAACATCCATTGTCTGAATCACTAGCTGATGAGAGAGAGTATTATACTCTCAAAAGCACCCTTACCCAGCCACACACCCATGCACCATCTTCTCCCTTTCACAGATCGGCACCCTGAACCTGAAAATGCTTATTTGTGATTCTCAGATCACCTATGAATTTTTGGTTGAGGTGAGAACTACATTACATTGCCACATAGAAAATGTTCCTTGCAAATAACTTTTCAATTAGAAGTTTGTATTTTCTTTGGATTATAAATTGGAGATTAAAATAGTAGAAACTCTTTAGAAATTTGATTAGAGCAACATATCCTGCTCTTTAAATGAATTGTGAATTGAAGTTACAATATCATTTTCAGACAACCTTCTCCATATATGATCTCTTAGGTAATTATAGTGGGTTTTATAACTAAAATCACAATTTTATTCTGTCCACTAGGAGACTGAGTGAAGTGTTTTCAGTTCTGTTTTAATGGAAAAAGAGGTTGTTCTGTGTTTCTTCAACAAAAATTTACTGGGTAGCTACAACATATGCAGTGTACAAGACACTGAAAAAAGACACATGAGTAAGAACTTTCCCTTGGAAAGATGAATTCTGAAAGACTGCTTTAGAGAGAAGAGAGTGATCTCTCGAGAAAGTCATATTTAAGAATAAACAACGCATATAGGATGATTTTGTACAAGGGTTTGGGACAAGATATTTCCATACAGAAGTACCAATGAGAAGTAACCATGAGTGTGACATGGTTTGGAGTGTAGTATGATATAACTGGGACATCAGCATCATTTGAATATAATTCTCAATAAACAAGAAATTGACATGATCTCATTTAGATAAAAGTGGAGTTCGATGATTTTGTCTCTTGGCAAGTGCACTGTAACCCATTTTATTATCAGCAGTCTAAATAGATTAGTAATCAACGTCCAGGCTTTAGTTATTAGCACCCCTGCCTTGAAGCTTTCATTTAAAATAAGCAGAACGAATACAGTATGAGTAGCAATTATACGTATGGCATAAATTTATAGAAAGCAACGTCCAGGGGAATTCAAGAGGTATATTAAAAATTCTAGAAATAAAAATATGAACTATTGTTTCTATGAAGAGTAGGCTAAGGATAAGGAACAGAGAGTAATGGAAAATCAGAATTTTGTCAATTAAAAGTGATGGCACATTGGCAAGTCTCTTTCCATTGTAAATTTATACGTCTTTATATTTTAAAATGAAGAAAATGATGCCCTCGTGATAACTAACTCATACCTGTTATAAAAACCAGCCCATGCAATAGCAAAGAGGTTGGTGGGGGGAAAAAACGATATCTCTCTTCCCAATGTTTTAGTCAGAAGGTTTCTCCTTCAGAGAGTACAAACACAATCACAGAAATCTATTATTTTTAAAGGTATCTTCCATTATGTCCTAAAACTGGAAATAACCCTAATCACTAACAGAACAATGGATAAACTGTGGTGCGTCTATGTAATATAATACTGCACAGCGAGGCAGCCAGCTGCTGGCTCATTTGGCACCATGAGCGAATCACAGACACAGCCATGAAGAGGGAAGCTGCATACAAAGCCTTACTTTTGGAATTGTTTCTTTCATTCATGCTAGAAAGTTTTGTAAAAGTATCTCCGATAGTTTGGGGCTAGTTACTGAGAAAGTGTGTTCAAATATTTTGTATGCATCAAAAAAAAAAAAAACTGAAAGTATTTTACTTAAAAACTCAGAAACTTTTAAGATGTCTACAGTGTTCTAATTCTTCATTATGCACTTAGTGTTTCTTAATTATTGTGTAGGTGCTACCCCCGATTAATTTAGAAATAAACACTTGAGCTAAGCATCCAAACACTAAGAGAAGCCAAAAACAAAACTTAAAGACGTATTTCTGTATGAGAATATTACTATTATGTAACATGCTCTCCGAGATTTTAAGCAGTATGTTTAAGCTTCTGCTTCTATAAAATATTAATAGCAGTTCCTTGAACCTTTCCCTTCATTCTCAAATACTTGTTGAAAGTCTAGTGTTTCCCATAACCTTACACCTACTTAGTAGTTCCTGTGACCTTTCCTCTACTTCTGGTTACTTGACTACTGTTTCTTGAAAAAGAGACTTTTGACAAATTTCAAAGTCTCTAAATTTTGGGGTCTCTAATAATACCAGGGAAAAAGGCAGGCCCAGGTAAGTCAATTTTCGAGAAATTCTACATCAGAAGATTGCAAGAATGTGCAATGCCAGTTGGCTGAGGCTGAGGCAGGAGGACTCAAGTGCCATCGGGGGAACTTGGTAATACATGTCTCAAAATATGTATTATTTGGGGGTTTTAGCTCAGTAATAAGGTTTCATCCATTGTCTTTCCTCTCTCCCTAAACAAATCTAAGAAGCTGCAAATGTATTTTGCAAGCCAAGTTTTCTAGGGAACACACCTCACAGAGAAGCTCTGCTTTATTGTATAAGACCAATAACAATGACAAAAAACTGAAAATCACCTTGAATATTATTATGTTAGCAACCTTTTTATGACGTGACATTTTAGCAAGGCAGTCTAAATGCTGTGAATGCTAAAGAAACCATATCCATGATCTGAACTGATTTTAGTTCACAAGAGGTTCCATTTGTTTTTATTGAGGTTAATGGATCTGTGAATACAGATCCATTAACCCCAGAATTTTTAAATGTTAAATCAGCAGCTTTAAATAAATGTTAACATGAGACACCAATTATTGATACAGTAATACCAAATAAAGGGCAAGATTTGGAGCGTTGCCTAGCAAGAATGTTAAAAATTCTGAACTTTTTTATTAGTGAGATAAAAATAATATAAAGATGTCAATATCTTGTTGGGTCAGAGCCAATAAAAATAAATTATTTCATCTTTAAAAAAATACATTTACCAAATAGCTGTATCGACTCTATAAGACTTTATGTTTCTAAACTTTCATAGGATTATGGTTATTGTTATTAATGTTAACACTGCTACCCTTACAATGCCATTACTACATTAGAGAATTGATTTACTCAGATCTTGCAGCTATAATTACCACATGCACTCAGAAACAGTGCATTGCAAGGATCTCTGAGGCCCCTTGCTATTACAGAGATTCTGGACACTATTTCATACACACTGGCACTGAAATTTATTTTTCTTTATTTTAAATTATTTTGTATTGGCTACATGACTAAAGTGGAATCAATATTTAACTTATAATTTTGTGGTCAGGATTTCATTACCATGAAAGGAATTTAACTCAATTCAATATACATTTCCTTGATGCTGCTTAAGAGCCATGAAGGTAGCCCTGTTCTCAAGTGATGCTCCTGGTCTCTAGGTAATTCCCAGAATCTAGAATACAACTGCCTTGATTTACTCTCTGCTCTGTTTAGTTGCTGAAAAATTGCTTAATTTTTTCATGCTCAAATTTCTTTGTTGGTTAAAATGACATACTGCTTATTGCATGGAGCATTTTTTTTTATTGAGATACTGAAAATATAACTGTTAACACTACATGTGGCAAATGAACAATCTTGCTTAAATTATAACTATTAATATAGGAACATGCTTACTTTACAGAACTATTATGAAATCTGATTGATAGAGAATTCTAAAACCCTATAGCAATGAGCTTTATGTTTGTAGGTAGGGAGTTTGGTTGTGAAATACACGTCTTTCTAGAGTAATACTTTGTTGAGACAACTGAATTTTCAGAGTATCACTATATAAAAATAATTTCATTGCATAAAACAGAATGCATGTGTCTTGGTTACTTTTCCTATTGCAGAGACAAAATGCCCAACCTCCAAAGTTACAGAAGGAAAGGCTTCCATTGGCTCCCAGTTTGTAGAGGTTTCAGTCCATGGTTGGTTTTCTGCAAGGCAGGGTGGCATGGCAGAGGAGCGCTACAGAGGAGAAAGAGTTCACAGCAGGCAGAAGGCAAGAAGGCAGCAAAGCAGTGAGGTAGCAAACAGTAATCCACCACAGCAGTTGCCTTTCTGTCCCTTATGACAAGGCTACACACCCTTAGGGAAGGTAACGCTGACACCTACGGTGGGCCTTCCCATTAACCACTCTCAGAATGATGTCAAACCCATCAGCAGACCAATTGAATAATCATATACCCTAGATCCAGCCACCTATGAAAAAACTCCACCTCTGACCAGCATAAGTTGTAACAGTATTTTATGGCCTGAGAATAATGGAGATTCAATGACTCTGAACTGTTTGAATACTGCTTATCAGATGATCTTTAAAGTATATTACAGAGTCCATTTTGCAAATGTCACATGTGTTCAAAATCCAGGTACTTTTTTGAGTTTTGATTACAGACTCTTTCTGTCTCTGTCTCTCTGTCTCTTTCTGTGAAAAACACACATGTGTGTGCTGCTTCCAATCAGAAATATATATGGATCTACTTATCAAGTAATATTTATAAAATAAATACCTAACCATTGTTTAGACATTCATGATCACTATTAACTTCTGTGTAATTTATTGCTGTAGGTATATGTCGAATTCTGACCTATATTTATAAAGTTATATATACCTTGCTCTGATTATTAAAGCTCTATATATTTTAAGGCACTATTGCTAATATATATGAGTTTATTTTGACTATAGATCATTATCTGAGTCTTTTTACCAGAATATCATATTTAAACCTTTTCAGTTCTGTTTCTTGAAGTACCTTTTCATGTTTGATTGTCACTACTGTTTTGCATACGGATTTGCTTTCCTAGTGTATTTGCCCATCTTTCCTACGTCTTTCTGTTTTAAATGTTTTTCTAAACACGTTGGTACATCACACTTTTAGTTATATATTTCCATCTACTCTGGAAAACTAAGTCTTTAATTGGGAAATTTGATGTATTTATCTGCATAGCATTTCTGTGAACTGAAAATTAAGCTTTATATCCTCATTTGCTTTCTAAAAAAGTACGTCAGTCTAATCTTTCAACCAGCTTGCTCACTTTTCATCTATATACTTCTAGCAGTGATTATGACTGTAACTATTAAATTTTTCATATTTCCTACTTGTTGCTTTTATTGTTTTCTTGTGTCCTATTGATAATATCTATCCTTATCCTCTTTAGATCAACATGCTATTCAAAATTCTCTCATCTAAATAATTATGCCTCTTAGGTTGTTCACGCTGGTATTTTCTTTTATCTCTTTGCACTTAGGAGTTTGCATACTTTCATCTGGGAATGGGGATTATTCCATCTGTCTTATAGCAGGTGTTTGCAAAGGACCAAAGTCTTTGCTGTAATCTCTATATATTGTGGAAAATTTCACGGCAGGAGAAGGAAAAGAATGTACTACAGGATTGTCCTTTGCTGTAGTTCGGATCTTCAGTGCCCAAATATGAAAACCTTGGTCCACATGAGATGCTACTGGGGCAAGCAGAAGATTTGGAAGAGGGGACTTTGTAAGAGGCAATGGCAGCATGACCTCTAAGGGGACACTGGGCCTTGGCTTGTTCTCACTTTCTCTGTTGCTTCTTGACTGACGAAGTGAGCAACTTGTTTTCTACCAGATACTCCCACCATCATGTGCTGCCGTGCTGCATGTCCAAACCAATGGGAATAATCAATCATGGGCTGAGCCCTCCAGAAACCTGAGTTAAACTAAATATTCCTTCTTTGTGAGTAAATTTTCTCAGCTATTTATTGTAGCAACAGAAAGATGACTAACACACTGACATCCCTCAGAAACCCTTTGATAAATTACATTTGTAGTCTCTCTACTTTGTAACTCCTCATCTTAGACCTTTGCTCATTTTTACGTATTTAATGGAGTCTCATGGGTTTTAATTTTGATAAACTCCATCTATTTCTCATCAGTACTGCTGAAAGAAAATAACACAGAATTTAGAATTTCTAAAGCATAGTCATAATCTTTATTCCACAAATTTGCCAATAAAGATGGCATATAGTTCTAAAATTGATCTGACATCCAACAACACTATCTGTGCCCACAGAAGGTTAGAGCTTCTTTATTATATTATGCTTTGTATAAGTACATTGTATTACATAAATTAAATTTACATTTCAAAAGAGAGCATATTTATTACTTTTTGTGTGTGATCTGAGTTACAGAACTGTTTGATCATATTAAAAAGTGTCATAAACTATGCCGCGGGCAGTAATTTCTTCACTGTTATCAAACTTGTCATATATACCTCCAGCTACACAGAGATAAAAGAGTGACTATGAAGTGTGGGAAGTGATCTCTACAGATTCATTCATTACTTCATTCAATATGTATCATTTTCTTGTTTCCATCCATCTCTGTTCTAAGACATTGTGAAGAATGTTGAGCTTCCCTGCCCCCATGGGACACATCATCCCATGAAAGAAATAAAAGAAAATAATTGAGATCATGACAATGTGGCAGGAAGGTTCATAAGGACACCACCACAATTCCTGTGACTGTGAAGTTTTTAAAAATGCAAGATTTAAAGTGCTCATCTCAAAACACAAAGTCATGTAATCTCTTACGACTGTTGTCAATAAACAGAACTACTAAAATGTGTCATTAGTGGTAATAGGAAAAGACTTCAGTTTAGCAGAGGATGGATGACAGTATTGTAAAATGAGGTCTTTAACTGAAAAAAATATCAACAGTTTTAATCATCCTTGTAACAACCTTGTAACAACCAGGCACAGGAAAATTATAAAAATACCTGTAATCATGCAATTCAGATAAATTTTTATTATTCCACATCTCTCTACAGATTATATAAAAGCAAATATGGATAGTCAAATTCACATATAGAAACTAAAATGTAAATATATGAAAGGGTGATATAAAATGATAAATATCTTCTTATTTGAGAAAAACTAGAAATAAGAAATATTTTGTTGCTCTAAAAAACAATTCCTGCGCTGGTTACCTAATTAATTACCTAATTAATTACTTATTAAGCAGTCAGAAAAGATCCATGACAAAACTTTCACCTCTTTTCTGTGCATGCAAAAGCTATAAGGAGAAAGATGGAAAAGGAATCCAGGTAAAAGCACATAGCGTTCAGAATGAATGACCAGCATCAGAAAAGATACTGCATACGTAGTTTGGCTTCTGTAGATACAGAGCTTGATACTGAATCAAACTACCAACTGCTTTTATAAGAAACATCTTTCACAGTATCAGCTTGGCATCAGAATCGATTTAGCTGGGAGAATAAGAGAAGTTCTTGGAAAAATTTGTACAGAAAAATGAGTTGGTGAAATAAGATTGGGCAGTAAGTTATTGAAAGCATGGTTATGAATGATTGGAACATTTATTGTTTGCTGAACTAGAAATCTGGAGGTAGACAATGTTATGGGTTGCTTCAGCATTTTTGCGATATGCAATACTGGATGTGGGAGCTTAGAAATTGTTTTTTCATCTCCTCAGAGAGCAAAATGACTGCCCCAGCTACTGGGAAAAAAAGAAAAACATTCTCACAGATATGTTCAAAGATAAGACACACACAGGTGTTCCATGCAATACGACTAGAACAGGTCCTACCTGAAGTAGAGTGAAAAAGTGAGTATCTTGTTTTTTTCTCTTAGTGAAAAGTGAGACAAAGGGGGAAACTTCCACATAGATGGGGATAATATTTAGAAACCAATCAGCGGTATCTATCTCTAAGAGAAAAAGGGTTTGAAGCTTAATAGCTTTTGTCATTCATCAATAAAGGATGAGCTAGTGAAAAATGAGTTTGTTATTTAATAACAACTTATTGAATTTCTACTCTAGGATAAACATTCTGTCAGAAGGTAAGGTTATAACCAGGTAAGTAAACATGCTTAGTGCTTATGGTTCTGAGGTGAATACAATAAACTTAAGAAACAGCAAACAGGGAAAGGAATCCACCCAGTAGGAGGCAATTCCCTAGCAATACACTGCCATCATAGGACATGATCTTCCCCGACTGATTTATAACTTGCCTCTGTCTTCTTTCTTGACTAGGCTCCAGTCATCCATCGGAAATGCCAAGCTTATTCCTCCCTCAGATCCTCATGTATTCCTTGTATCCAGAAATTCTCAAGGCTTGCATTTTTTTGTGCATGAGTTCTGAACATAAATAGCAGTTATTTGAAGAGGCAGTTGTAGGCCCTTTACCTAAGCCAGGCATCTCCATTATGTTAGCTGGGTTATTCAATTCATGACACCTTTGAAATTACATTTTGGTGTACTCTACCCATTTGGTTGTCTTCCTGACTGTACTGTAGATTGTTACCTTAATCACAAACATTTTATCTAATTCATCACAATAATAATAAGGCCTAGAGCTATGATAACTGGAAAGATGGGGCAGATCAAGAACACAAACCAAAAAGAAGAATTATAGTCTTTATTATAATGTAAACTGAAAGTGCTTGAATTGACGTATAGTCAGGGAGCAAAATAATTTTATTTGTACAATCACCTTATTCCACAGTATTAATTTAAAGACACCTTACATGGATACTATAAATCTCAGAATATATGTACTTACATATTTTGAGTAGTAATTTTTAAGTGTCTTGACTAAAGTGATGATGATGATGATGATAACAAAGAAATATGAGCCAATACTTGACCTTTACTAGTTAGATGAAAAGACAGTATCATTTAAATATGGAAAATGACAAGACATCATAAATTATTTTTCAGCTTTTCTGAGAATTCAAACCCAAATTTTAAAAATAAAAATCTGTAGCAACCAATAACAAATCCAAAATACTCTTATTTTAGAGTAAATTATGTATAAAATGACATTTACTATGTCACCTGAAAATATGGAAGACAGTAAAATATAATTATAAAAATAATTTGTAAATGAAACTGGTGTAAATTTAACCTTTAATGGCAAAATAGTTGGTATTCATAATAATAGAAAACAGTCCACTTAAGTAAGCTTATGTTTAGCTTTAGATAGTAAGAAACCATGCTAAATTTTAATTTTATTTTAAAATTTAAGAATATTAAGTTATTGGGATAATGACAAATTCCCTGACTTTAATTCCTCTAACTTTTTATTTACAGCCTACTGCGAAAACTCAATGAAATTTGTATCTGTTCATATCAAAAAGCACTATACAACCATAATCAAAAACATGAAGTCATAAAGCTAAAACCATTTAATCTTATTAAAGCCTCATTAAATCAAGGCAGTATTTATAGGATGGGACTTGATTCCCTTGTACACTGGCAAATCTGCAACCCGAGTCAATGTTCACGAATTAATTAACAACTGCACTAAGGGCAGGTGTTTGACTGACATTTCCCTTGATCTCCTCCCTCAAGGTTACATGCTGAACAGTCATGCAATTCCTTGCCATTAATCCTTAACCCCACCAGAATGTTTGTTTACTTTGCTGAATATGAGCAAGAACCTGAGCTACAATGCAAATACGTATGGTGCAGAGAGGCACTTTTTAAAGATGTTTCTTATATTAAAAATAATATGAGGAAAAAAATCTTTGAATGGGCCATATCTGCTCTCTGTATGTAGGAAAAATCTTCATTTTAGAGGACCGAGGTCATTTTTAAATGGTTTTCATATACTTCAGTTAAAGGCTTCATATGAGAAACAATAGAATTTTAAGACCCGAAAGTCTTGAAATGCTATTTAGTACAAAGCCTTCCTTTTTCTGCTGATGAAAACTAACAAAGGAAAATGTTATTTATCCAGGTAGATTAAGTCCAAGTTTAAAATTCTTTATGCAAAATAGCTGGATTGTGCTTTTTTCTTTGTTAAGAGTATTTCCATTGTATTAGATTTAACAAGCAGCAGGAATTAGAGGGGAAAGCTGGGAAACAAATGATTGCAGATACCACAAACAGAAGAATATTCATTTCTGGTACACTGAGGTCCATATCCACAACAGGAATCTGGAAATCTTAACTTTGGGCTAAAGTGAAGGTGAGAAACCTTTTTTAATTTGTCAAAAGCTCATTCCTTTACTTAGTGTTCATTTGTTGTACCTGAAGTTAGAGAAAAGTGGCAAAAATCATAATTGACAAACGAGATAAGTAGACAGAGAAGAGGGAAAAACCCCAAGTCTCAGCTAGATGATGTTTTATCTTTGTTTATCATTTTACTCTAGGTATTCTTGTGATGTAAACCAAGATTTTGACACATAACATTCGTTATTTATAACTTTGTTGGCAGCGATAGCAAAAACATGTTTGGGTCTTCAGTGGCTCATGAATAACCTCTCCAAAATACTGACAATGGTCAAAGCATCACTTCAAGTTCAGGTTGATGGGTTTTGGGCAGTTATGTCATCCAAAGCAGTTCTAGGGATTAAATGCATTTTAAAGTTTCCACATGGTATATATTAGGACATTCAATTTTTTTTTGCTGTCTTGGCTTTGATTTTTCTCTTCAAACAATGCTATACTCTTAATAGAGGAAGCTAATTTTGTTGAAATTCAAGGTTGAAGACTTTATTTGCTTCAAAATAGACATATTATGTATATATAATATATAAATTGATACATGTATATAATCAATCTTTGTACTACTCAGCTATAAAGAAGGATGAATTTCAGATTTTTATAGGTAAATGGAGGTAATTTGAGACCAAATTCATAAGTGAAATAAATCAGACTCACCTGTGTAAACACTGTATTTTCTGTCTAGTGTAAGAAAAACATGGACTAAAAGAAGTAAAGGAAAAGAAAAAAAATGCATATGTGTGTGTGTGTGTGTGTGTGCATGTTATATACACAAAATAGCTAAAATAATTTTACCACTAATTCTATTAGTTCAAGGAAAGGAACAGTTAGTGATCATATTGTTTGATCAGTTTTGCATGTCTATATCTGGTAGCCTGAACAGCTCTTTTGAAGATAATAATATGCAATATAACAATCATTGTTAAATTCCTATCATCTTGTCTCGAAATGTCATATTGCTATTGTTTTGGGATGTTGGTGTTGCTGTTATTGTATGTTTCTTTTGTTTGTTTGTTTTTTCTTCTGTGTTTTTTTCTCATTAAACTAAAAAAATCATTTATTCTTCCAGGTATAGAAATCAAAATAGTCAGAAAGGTATTCAAAAGGATAAACTATAAATTATATAAATAAACAGAAGGAAAAACATCACATTTTTCTGTAAAATTTTTATCCTATAGACATATTCTTTTCAAAGTTAGCATAAAACAGAAAAAGTAGCAAAAATTCAAGAACTGTTGATTTATAATTCTAATAATAAAGGAAATTAGCAATAAGTTATTTCTTTTTTTTCATTTTTTCTTTAACATTTCTAAATGTATGTTTTGATGATGGAGAAAATATACTGGTTATTTATTTTTAAGTTATGTATTTGAGTATTTAATATTGATCAAAGTGCGAGGATAATGACATGGCAAGTCTCAGTATTTTTTTTTCCTGTTCTGAAAACCTTTAATTCTGGAAGTCAAGCATGTTATAGAGGAATTTTTATTTCTTAAATACAAGTGAGAGAGAAAGATCAAGTGACAATGGTACCTTCAAGAACTGCTCATGGATCCATCTTTGTAACTAGAACAAAGATCAAACTTACTAAATTATAATGATATGATTGATCTAAGAGAGAAAAACTTCTGAACAAATTTCAAAGAGAACTCAAGGAGCAGATCAAAACCACCACTTTAATAAGACTTAGAGTTCTCTAGGACTAAGAAGCAGAACTGCAGCTTGTATCAGAGCATGAGTTGAATCAGACAGAAATTGAACATTGTGGCTACGGCAGTTAATCCAAGTATCTGTGGCAACACAGCATAAAGATGAACTGCTCTCCCTCTGGAACAAAATGAGGTTGGCATTTAGCCCCCCATTTATCTCTGGGTCCTTTCAAGTTCCTTTATCCAAATCCTAATTTTTTTTTTTTTCCTATAAAAGGCAAAGCACAGTAACACCATACAAGCTCAGAAGGAGAGATGAGCTATGCAGTGCAGGCCAGTGTCCTAAGAGTGTCGTGGCCTACCACACACTAAAGTTAGCTCTAATTTAATGCAGAGGAGTGTGGGTAGGGCAAGTGATCAAATGAACCTACAATCTAAGTAAAAAGCAAATTTTGAATAAAAAGCAGAGAAACAAACCTTTCAACAAAACCAACATTTGATAAATGGCAAAGTTAAAAGATTTGGAGTAGGAGCAATATATAAAAATTCTAAAAGTCATTTATGAAACAACTCCATTCTGGAGTATTTTGTCAATCTGATAAGGAAGAATATATTGTAAGTTTCTTCTGGACACTAATTAAAGAATACACTACTTAGATTCAATTACAGCAATCCAGAACAATTTGTTTTCTGGTGAAATTTATTCTATATTAGTAAATATATATTATATACAATATGTGAACATTTGGGACAGAAATTTAAATTAGCAGAAAGATTTTGTATTGTCCATTTGTTCTTTTGCTCACTTACTGTCATGATGACAACACTCAGGTTTTTAAAATCACCTTCAACATTATGTACTTGTAGGAAATTGGTAGCTGAAATGCCACAAAGGGTGAAAAATGCTAAAGTTACATTTAGATGACATGTTTTGCATAAAGCAACATTTTTCCAGATTTAAAAACCAATCCAGTCATTATGTAAAACATGGAGCTTCTATTACAAAATTGTAATAAGCACGTGGACAATCTCCCAAGTCAATGTCATCCAAAACAAACAAGATGGCTCCAGTAAAGAATAGAATTCACGCACTGAAACTTATTAGTCTGATAATGATAGGGAAAGTGTATCATTAGATTAATTGAGCAATTAGAAAAACTCACAGCTGCACTTTTTGACAACAGGAGAAAATATTCACTTCCTTATTAGGAAGATATTTGAAAGAATATTTAGATGCCTGGAAATAATCTCTACCCTCTAAGAAACTAATCATGTATGCTTTAATAAAAAAAAGAGAAAGAAATAACAACTCCCTTTGAGAGTAACGAGATTTTTGATTTATATTTTGCCTGATGGAGACACATGGCTACAATTCTACCACCTCATTAGCGGTTCAATTATAAAAACCAGTAATAAATATCTTATAACTGAACTATAGATGTGCATATAAAAGCATAAATATGCAACACGTTTTTGTATATGGTCATGAATAAAATGTATAAAATCAAGACTCTGAAAACAAGCCCTTGATTATCATCCGCAACAGCTTACATCAGCTTAGATGCATGGAACACAGGGCCTTTTTTTTCCAGCGTCCATAATAGAGATCATGTAAACAAATGTTTCTGTAAATTTCATTTTGGGAAAGTTTATGGTCTGCCTCATTAGCTTCGAGGCACTGAATATGTTGTCAAAGGGTGCAGCTGTGAATTTCGCTAATTATCTAATTAATCTAATAATACATTTCCCCTATCATTTTCAATTGGAAGCATTGCTATGCTTGAAGCTCTTCAAAAGAGAAATCATGGTTTCTTACTCAATGATTTGTGGAATTTCAGAAGATTCATTTTTTGGTAAACCGAGGTCCATAGCCACAGTAAGAATCTGGGAATCTTAATTTTTGGTTAACGTCAAGCAGAGGAAACTTTCCTGAATTTGCCAAAATCTCATTCCTGTAGTTAGTGTTCATTCTATGTTTGTTGCAACTGAAAATTATGTTTGCTCAGAAGATATAAAAGTTTGATAAAGTTATTCTTGGCAAATCCATGGAGAGTAATGCATGCTTCAGAGTCAACATTACACTTACTAGTAAATATTATTTCAAATAACTTAATAAAAGTCAAGTTCTACCCATCAAAAACTCCCTGATGTATTTCACCTTATCACAGCACCTTTCTAATTATTAGATTAATATATTTTATTTGAGAACATCTTGGCCTAGCTTTCCTTCTTCCCTAAGGGCATGGTTTGGTTTCTTGATCTATGCTTTACAAGAATGCAGTTTTAGAAGAGGCATTCCAGAAAGAAGTAAATAGAAAACTATGATTCTCTTTGTAAGGTTATACAGAAACATGTTCCCTATGAGGTTTCATACTCTGTTTCTTTCATACCCAGCCAGATTAAATTTACAAACTTTTCATTTCTGTTTATGAAATTGAGGCTTTTAGAGAAAAATTCTTATCAATATATATTGTGGGTAAAGTGACACCTCAAGCAAAGCTGATCTGTATTTAGTGATATTCAAACTGCCAAAGACAAGCAGGAGAAAAAAACATCTACCTCGTTTGGTTATTTTTCTAGCACTGGGCACCTTTGTCTTCACCCTGTCATCTGTCTTCTTAGTAACTTCTGGTAACAGTGCTGTCCAAGTGTTAGTGAGTGTCACAGTTCCTTAAGAGTTCAGTAAAACAATGGATTCATGAGAAACACACCAAGGTCTTCCAAGTCTCTGGAGGTAGACAGGGGTTGGCAGCCAGGGTTTTAATATTTCAAAATAAGCATGCTGAGAGATACAAACGAAGATTACTTCTCTGAGCACAGTAGTCTGAAATCTCTCTTGAGCCTGTTTCTAAAGCATATTTTCACAAATGTTGCAAGAAATTATATATAAATACATATATACCATAGCTATATATAGTAAGTATCAGGGAGCAACATTTCAGGTAAATGTGAAAGAAATTGGCCTTTAAAATATGCTGTCTGAATTAGAGATAAAAACATTCCTTTAAATCTACTATGTTGCCCAACAAAACAGTTCATGCAAACCTCCTCCGTGACTTCCAGGGGAAAAGCAAAACGTTACATACACAGACCGTATACTGCACCTGTAATTCCCTGTTGCTAAGAGAATTTTCAGAGGGTTTCGGGACTCAGAGCTCCCCTAGTCCTCCTCAGTAGTTTACATAATCTCCTTACTCCTGGCTATACACACCTCCTCCGGCAAATTGTGAAGGCTGCTTCTATATCTCACACAAAGCCTCCCAGATTTATAACCAATTTTTCTGCAAGGAGTGATCCCACTCTCTCAGCCAAATCCCTGGTGAGTTGTGTGGATATTCGTGAAGGATAAATACAGCATGTGGAGGACAAAGGAAATTTGCTCTTCCAATCACCAGGCTGGCTTGTTCAGTTACCGCTGACAGAGGCAGGCAGAAATGATACACTCATTTGATCATTGCAAAGCTTTCATGTCTCAGTCTGGACATCACAGAGCATTTGCCATATATTAGTATTTTAATCAGGCAGCAGCTCGACTGAGGGAGTTAAGCAAGGAGCGCTTCATTTTCCTTTGCATGTTTACATCCTTTTATCTATTTTTTTAAAAAATCTAATTCTCTTTCTGAGGCATGTAGAAAATATGCAGGAATCCAGATGGTACTGGAGAAGTTGCAGGATGAAGATTCTGTTGCAAATGCTTACTGTCCCTCCCACACACAAATGTCCAAAAAAAAAAATCTAATGGCATTAAAGCAAGCATAAGATGCCATCTACTTTCGAAAGCAATGGCATTTGAAAAACACAAAAGACTATTCCGATTTAGTTACATATGAAACCTAGCTTAATAATAAAGACAGGTCATTAATAAACTCCAAAATCAACCTAGTCTTATTCACATTTCCCCCAGAACTCTTCTGCATCTTATGAACTTTCTTCTGTTGGTTTAATAGGTGTGGTGCAGAATCTCTGTATATTCCTTTTCAATTCAGAATCTTAGTGACTCATCATTTGACTTAAAATTCAACATACTAAAATACTATCATATTTAAAGAGAGAATATTTTGGTGGGAATGGATGGAACTGAATGATTTTAAGTACCAGTGTATTTTCTTTTTGCTCTCATTATGATAAATGATACATCCCTCTCTATTTTCTGCTTTTCCATCCCACATGGCTCCACATACCTGCATTTATAATATTTCCAATTACTGATTATTTCATCTCCAAATCATTATGTACTATATGAGCTGTGCTTCAGTAATTTCAGTTATTTGAGGATAACAAGACTGAGTAGATATTTTAGCAGGACTATCTATTATTTTGTACTATACTTTTTTCACAGTTGATATGCCTCCAACTATAGAAATAATTTTTTACCTTTAGTTCTTCACAAGCCCACAGTTTAATTAATGTTTAGACTGGTATTTTCCAAAGACATCTTTTATTCTATAAAATAATGTATGTTATACGTTGTGTTTTCTTGGTTATAAAGTAAATTATGAAATATTTCATCATGAGATTAAATATTTTATCCAAACTTGAAGATACATATATTTGCTTGAATCTTTGCTTGGATATAAGTAAAGATTTTCTGAAGTCTTGTTCAGAAATTTTTGAGGCAGTGTAAGAAATCATACGGAGCTTGTCCTTATATGCCTCTTTTGACAGTGGACAAAAGGAAATTAACATACTTAGGTATGAATTGAAGCACTTTTGGGTAAAACTAAAAAAAAAAAAATGACTAAAAATCGGCCTACATTTTAAGTATATTCTTGCACTTAACAGATTCCTAGAGATAGACTCTCCTGGGTTTAATTTGTGTCTCAAGCATGTCAGCCATGTGTTTCTTTCTGAGGTTGTCTCAGATTTTGTCTCGCAGCTGATAAGTATCTACAGCAATTCTAAGCATGGAGTTCTTGAATGACCCTATCCAAAAAAGAGGGGAGGATAGGGAGAGATAATCCCTGCATAACTTTCCTTTACCCTGGAGGAAAACATTCCCAAATAGCTGTTCAGCAAGCTTCTTCGGTCAGCTAGCCAGCCAAAACACAGTCAACACCCCTGCCTAAATACAATAAATGGAGAGTGAAGTGGTAATTGGAAGGAAAGCACCGAGATGAACTGAAAGCAAACACAATAAAAACCATATTGCTACTCAGCAGCAGTCAGAGAAGTATCAAGTGTTCTCTGAGCTCCATGGTGTCTGACTTCTCAGTAAAGTAAGTATCTTAATAAGAAAGAACCAAGACGTGCTTACGGGGTCTGCCAAGAGCCAAGCCTCCATTTTTACAGTTTATTATCTCTGTAAAATGTATAATTATACCAAGCTCAGAGTGTTGTCCTCAGGATTAGATGAGAACATATATGTGACACACTGAAAACATTACCTAGAACACGACTACAAATAATTCCATTACATGTGCAAGTCCTGGAAAGAGTGTAATAAATAGATTTATCATTTAAATTTTGAAACTGAACATACCATTTATATTCATGTTGTCATGGAAAAGAACAGTATTGGGATAAGTATGTGTAAAATGAGAAATGACAAATCACACCACTCAGACTGAATCCCAGTTGGTACACATCTATGTTAATAAAATTTTACTGGAACATGGTCACACCTACTATCCACAATAGTCCAGGGCTGCTTGTGGAATGAGTTATTGCCATGGAGATCACCAAGTCTGCCAAGCTGAAAAAATCTACTATTTCACCTTTACACAAAATTTTACCAACTTCCATTTTAGATGATGTCCTCATCAAATAGTTTGTATCTAAAATTTATGAAAGAAAGGGGAAGAAAGTGAGGGAAAAAGAAAAGAGGAGGAAATTAGTAGAGGGAGCAGGAAATATGTAAAGGAAAATGCTTTGTTCATTTTAGCAGAACTTAGAAACATTTATCAACCACTTCTTGGGCTTCACTGTTTTATTTCATATTCTTTGACCAAAGCTGTCTTTATCTGAATTATACCATTTAGAAAATTATTTCAACTCCTGTACACACTTTTTATCTGAACTTTTTTGGGGAGGATTATTTTCCTTAGTCTTTTTCCTTTCTAGCATCTATCAGGTCATTAGTAACCGTTGCTTTTGTGTAACAAATCTCTCTAATTTTAAAAAGTAAATTTTCTCTCTAATATTGAAAAGTAAATAGGAGATCAAGATATTTCCAGTGCTGTAGGAAACACTATAAAGAATTCCAGAATACCATCTCTAGACTAATTAATACCTCCACAAGTCCTTTTTCAGCCTCTCTTTGTGTCATTTTTAATTTATTTATGAGCTATTGAAAGCCAATTTTTTTAAATTAGTGATGCGTCTGTGTGTTTATATCATAAAAATTAATCCTCAACTGAAATATCTGTGCTATTTTGTGGGAGATATGGTATCTTGAAGAAGAGAAAAATACCATAGCTTATATTTCAAAATATATTCCATGATAGATAACTTCTACTTTTTTATTGTGTCTTGTCAATATTTTGATATGAGTTGTGTTAGCCATTAGCTAGTTTTTACTTACCTATTTTGAAGTCTGACTTCTGGTTTCACATTTGGTGATTACAAGACGTGATATTTTACAGCAGTTATGAGGACATCCTATATATATTTAGTGTGTGGGGCCACTTACAAAGGCTAAAAGTCCTGGTTTGATCTTGCGTATGACCGTGTAGCTTTATTTGAAAATAGTTGACTATTTGACAGGATCAAGAATAAAGAAAAGCAACTCGTTTTGTGTAAATTCTGCTTGCCAATGAGCCACTGTCAGTCTTCCAAACCCTTCCTACCTCAGAACCCAGAAAGATAACAGCCAAGTAGGGAGTTTATTTAAAGAATTGTCTTTAACAGCGGTATTTGAAATTTAAGCATCCAGCTACCTGCACAGAGAATTCCTTTGGGTTTTCATTGCCATTAAATCTAACTTTTCTGAAGATTAGTTTAGATTAAATCCTGGAATTGACATTTGAGACACCTGTCCAAGACTGCACTTAATAAATGATTCAATCCCTCCCATTGGCATTACTGGAAGTCATCTTGTCTTAGGCAGGAAACTGAAAGCATGACACTGTGCAGATTGCTTTGTTTTAGAAAGGAGAGGTGCACAGTGATTCAATCCACCAAACTTATTATTTGGATCAAGTGGTTTGAGCTAATGATTGAGTTACCTAGTAGCATGAAGTACCCACTTACTGGCAGGTGTTAGAATTCACGTTAATGAAAGGGTTTGAGCAAGGGAGCCCACAGAGCAGAAATTCCTGAAGCAGATGCCCATGTGAAATTTGGCCTGACTTCCAGACCTGCCTTGCCTGTGCCCACAGCAGGACCGGAGCACCTGCAACTCTGCCCACTCATCCCGTGCTTCGGAAAGTGGAACGAGCTTCTGTGTCTTACCTGGTAGCACCTTGAAGGAGTGAACCTGAGGAAGCAGCGGCTAACAAAACAGCTATTTCTGGTGCATTCTAACGAGACAGTATCTTGGTGTTTTTATTTCTGTTTTATTTGTTACATGGTACCTATCATGGTAAGCTTCTAGAGTGGACAGGACTCCCTTAAGAGTGGACAAGGATGAGATAAATTTGAGATTCCTATTTGGGCCAAAGACCTGCCTTTTTCTGTTCTTTCTTTCTCTTTCTTTCTTTCTTTCTTTCTTTCTTTCTTTCTTTCTTTCTTTCTTTCTTTCTTTCTCTTTATTTCTCCTTCCTTCCTTCCTTCCTTCCTTCCTTCCTTCCTTCCTTCCTTCCTTCCTTTCTTTTTCCTGTACGGAGGATCAAACTCATGACCTTACACTTGCTAGGCACCCACGCTTGCAGCCAAGCAAAATCCCCAGCCCTTTCTCTGTTCTTGTCAAGGTTTCCTGAGGTAAGACATGTAAACCTCTTGGGTCTCATTTTTTCTCATCTATAAAAAGACAAGGCTAGCTCAGATGTTCTCCGAAGTCAGTTTGAAAGTTAATTCTTCATCAGTTATTCTGTTTCTTCCTGTTTCCTATAGAACAATGCACTACTCTTTCCACTGCTGCAGTCTCCCGCCCTCCTGCTCCTCGCCTGCCTGATGAGATGGTTTCCTCCTCACTGCCTGATCTCACTCCCCTCTAGCTGACCAGAGTAGACTCCTTGCTAGGCTTTCCCCGGCTTACCTTTGTCAGATAAAACTTCCTCTGCCTAAACTGCTTTCCCCTGTTTCTCTCCGAGACCCATTTATTGATTAGTCATTCTTTCTTTGTTTAGGTATTCTCAAAACCAAACTTTAAGAGTAGGATTTGAGAATAAATAGGGCCAAAGGGTCTAGGGAGTCAACACTGATCAGGAAGAATCTAGTGACACAACAGATAAACAGTCAATAAAGAGCATGTAATTATGTCTGTCACCAATGTAGGCTAATGCAACTCAATCCTGGAGAAAAATTTGGAAAGAAGTTGCAAGCATGCTTTAAAGAGAACTTACAATGGGCTGGGGATTTGGCTCAGCAGTGTAAGAACCTGCCTGGCAAGTGCATGTCATGAATTTGATCCCCAGTACCAAAGAGAGAGAGAGAGAGAAAGAGAGAGAGAGGAGAGAGAGAGATCTCACAAGAAGGCTGAAGAAACAGAGGATATTCAGAATCGTGTTACCAGAACCACTGCTTGACAAATTTTTACCACACCTGAATTCCCAACCCTTTATCACGGTGTGGTTTGAAGCCAGGATAACTTTCATTTTGGCTTCAGAAAAAGCCCACCATGCAGGTATGAATGGCTGGCATTTCATCTGATCACCATGCAGTGGTCAAACCCCTGAGGGGTGTACAGGGTTCTGACAAAGTATGTCTCTCTGTCCTTCCAAAACACGTTGCCCTATTCATTCTGTTTATAGTTTTTTGTTTCCTTATGGACCTAGTATCTGTGACTATGTCACACATTTGTTTACCTACTTTGGTAGGCATTTGAAAGCACAAACTCTAAAACTAAGCTACATAGCTTTGAGGATCAGCTCTTCTTCTATTAGTTGTACAGCCCTGCTTTCCAGTTTACTAAATACTAATGAGAATGTATTGTAATATTTGAATTAGTAATTTGAAATAAACCTCAATACAGTGTCTAACATACTATACATTTTATCAGTTATGTTATATTGAAATTTCTTTCATATTCCCTGTCTCCCCCTCAAGAGTGACAGTTTTATGCAGGATTAACGTTTTGTTTTTGTTATTTTCTGTTCATGGTGATTCACAAGCCCAATAAAGGAATGTAACAGTTGCTTTGTACATATTTTCTAAATGCAATAATGAACTCAATATACTCCTTTAGGAAATTCCATTCTAAACACTAATTCTTACTTCACCCTAAAACTACACATTTATCAGTCAATTTTAACATTTTATTTGCTAAGACTCATAAAAATATGACTCATTTTCCAGGAATACTGTTGTGTCTTTCCTCTTTTCCTCAGAATTGCTCACTAGTTCATTCTCCATATTTCCTTTATTTTATCTTTATGATAATTGCATTTTTTCTGATTTTGATTTCCTTTAAGGTAGAGAATTATATTTTATGTTTTCTCTCCTATCTACCCAGTGCATACCAAGTTCTCAAAAAATATGAGTAGAATGAGTAAATAAATGTACTAATTAATCATTTTAATAAATGGCAACTAATGATCAAATCCTCGCTACATCGCCCTCTGGTGTGGAAAGGGCAGACAACTTGGGATCTTCAAAAGCAAGATGCAAGTCTTACCCTCAGAAAATCAGAAAGACACACTCAAGGAATAAGATTTCATGCACCATGGGTACTATAAATTACCAGCGAGAATAGAGGATCTTAGGAAACTTTCTTTGCAATATATCACTCGGTGGTTAGGGAAAACTAGAGTGCTTAGTGGAAAACAAGAAACACTGCTCTCATTCATGAGATTCGTTATTTCACAAAAATAATAAAAGCTGGTGTTCTCCTAGGCTGACGTAGTGTGTTACTACCATTAGCCACTACTGATATGCTGAAATATCCTGGACAGAAGGCTCCACACCCTAAGTGCTGCCCACTTTCTCTTTAAAAGCCTTATGTTGTTATTGAATTTCTGTTAATTTATTCAAGCATCTAAAAATAACTATGAATTCTTCATTTATATTCTAACTTAAGCCAATTATATTTTTTAAATATATAGCTCTCATATATGAACAAGCTACAGGTTAAATCAGTGGACAAAAATATTTCTAAAACTCATGAATCCTAGAAGGTATCCCAGTAAACCAATGTAGCCAAAAAATAAAATTGAAAAAATATGTATGTAACACTGGGAAAAAACCTTTCAAATCTTTTGGTGTTCATATTTAGATCAAAATGATTTCTCTCTCAGAAATCAGAGGGTTTAATTACTTGTTAATTTGTTTTATGCATAATTTAAGATGTATGTGTATATATATATAATTAATATACCATGTATATATTTGTATATATATGCATATTATATGTGTGCATATATATATATATATATATATATATATATATATATATAATCAACAAGAACATTGGTGTCAGTCTTCATAAAATAAGTCAAATGGCTGTTAAAACAAGGAAGCTACAATACTCTAATTTTGCTACCTGTAGGCAAACTGATAATTCCCAATTTGCAATGAACTGTTTCTTTAGCCTGGTTTATTTTTAATTTGGCTCCTCTGGGCATTCAGGTCGTCAGAGGGTGAGACAAACCGTCTGAGAGCCTTACTGACTAGACCTTACTTTCTGTCTGTTTTCCCATGCCCATCTTCTTTCTTTCTTGTTGAGTACTTTTTCATTGTTTCCATATTTTTAGACTCATTATAAATTCACCTGGCATTTCTGTGTAAAACAAATCCACTTTGACATATTTTGCCTTATTTTTTCTTTCATTATTGTCCCCTAGAGAAGGATGTAAAAATGCCCGCATCTTCCCGTGGTCTAACTAATCAGTATGTTCACTATACGGTGCCTTTGTTTCTTCCTTTCTTTTTTCCTTTCTTCCACTTATCATTGGTCACATTTTCCTAAAATAAAATTTCACTTAATCTCTTTACCTGAATATTATAACAGATAAAGTAGAGAGGATTTGTCTTTGTACTTTGAATTCCCTCTTTAAGTCACATTCATTGTGAATTTTATCTTACTCCAAACCTCAACACTTTGAATTACTATTATGTCCTCTCTGTTATCAAAAGGTTCTAAAACAAAGGATCTTATGTTTTGAGCTTCACGACATCATTTGCTAATGAGGTGAATACTCAATGTGGCTTAAAAGTTTTGCATGTGGTTCAGAGGAATATTTTGTTCTACTTCATATTTCTATAAAATAATTATTAAAGTGATATCAGAAACTTATTTTTAAAATTAGAATGAATATAAATGAGATTTTTTTCTTTTGGTTTTTAAAAATAAAAGTTTTCTAAGTATGGTCCATTAAATTATTTTTGTGATATGTCTCACATAGTGGCTCTTACTATAATGAAACTCTCTTCAATGATTTTATTTATAAAACAATAGCCACAGAGATCCATGGAATTTCATGGTTCGGTGATTGTCATATAACCAACTCATATAAGATTGAATCATCCAGAGTTAAATAAAACACCTGCCCCCAAATATATATATTACCTGAGGTTTCTCTGATTTCAGTCACACAATCAGCCAGCTTACCTTGGTGTTGAAGGAATAGATGAAGAATAAGAAAGATTTGAGACTCTGTAACTCACTTAACCATGTTAGCAAAACGTTATATGTATTTTCACACTTTAGAATGGACCTTCCCAAACCAATCATATCTGAAATCACCAATTCAATCTATCTCAGCATCTTACAAGAAAAATAAAAATGACCTTGATAAATGTTATAAAATTAAAAACTAAAACTAGGCACAAATGAAATATGCCATGCATTTATTTATCCAGATAGACAAGAGACAACAAATATCTTTAAAGAGTATTGGAAATACAGTTTTCCTGAGGTGCATATTCTTTGGTGTGCTTGAGTTAGTCTTTAAGCAAGCAATAAAATACTTTACAAGTACTGGATCTGGGTAAATTTATTTTGAATGCATATATTAATGATATAGCTGCTATTTAGTTACTTTCAAGGGTAAGACAAGGACATGTTGTTTCTGCTAAAAGAAGTGTGTCCAATTATTGCATCATGCCTTCTCTGATCTCCATTGTCACACTGCCCCAACTCCCATTCCGTTACCCTATGTTCTGGGCACAGAGACACTGCATCGTCCCCAGAGATGCAGTTCATTAGTTTCTGTATGTAGCTTTCTACTATTCCTTATGCCAGTTCTTTAGATACTGAAACTCTGTGAATCATCTACAAAGGGATCTTTCTTTTCTTTTATTCTATGCCTAATCAGTTGAAATTAGTTATTCTTAAGTACTTGTCTCATGTCTTGGTTTTAAAGTGAATTTAGTGAGAGTATATTTCATATAATAGGTGAATATATATATATATATATATATATATATATATATATATAGATAGATAGTAAAATAAAGGCACTTAAAATTAAGGTATAAATCTGAGAAGGTTTCATTAATGCATTCTTATGACTAAAGATAGTTACAAAGAGTGCTATTAAAACTTGAAGAGGGGCTAAGGATTTAGCTCAGCTGCATAAGTACCTTCCTGGAAAACATGAGGTCATGAGGTAGTGAGTTCAATCTCCAGTACCAAATAAATAAATAAATAAATAATAAAACCTGAATAAAAAAATATATTTGATGAACATAAAATACACACTTTATTATTTTCTTATAGTCTTTTTAAAATACAGATTTTTTTACGATTCTAATTATAACTAACATAAGCATGAAAACATTCCCTAAGCGAACTTTTCTAAGTAGCTTTTCTCCTTCTTTACTCACTGAAATGAAAACAAAAAAGTCCAGAACAGCATAACAAAGAGTTAGTCCATGTGGGGACTGATAGACTGAGACTGACAGGAAGGAAATCGAATTCTGTAACCTGGTGACCTCTAAAACAATGTTGAAAAACCAGAACTGGTGATCCTATTAGTGAGTCAACTTGTCTCTCTTTAAGTGTCAAAGGGGATGTCCCCACACAGCAAAGGAGCCCAGGACACTGTGAACATCCAAAACTTTTCAGCAGTTTGTTTTTACAAAAACAATTTAATTAAAATGTTATCCCAAATACAAAACCAAACAACATACAATCAAATATTCTACAAATAAAGTTATGTTTACCAAGACATAGAATTAATTTTACATAAGATTAGAGCTCTCTCTTTTGTTACTTACCCAAGTAGCAAGTAATAAAACATATACACCAAAATGTTATAATCCTAAAAACAGATACTTTTGCATTCAAATCATATTCAAATCTAAATTTGGGATGTCCAATGATTTTAAATTCTGCTATTTTTTCTTTAAGTATCATTCATTAGCCTCAAACTTTTTTTGTAATAGGAAAGAAATCTCATCTATATCTATGTGTTCTATAAATAAAGGACATTGCCCCATCATGAGATCGTATCTTCAAATTATATTATGACCTTTGATCAATTCCATAATAGCAGCTGAAATGCAATCTCTTGTAATAATTGATTTCAGCCGGACTCAAATCTGAAAATAACATTCTATAATCCACCAAATACTGCCAACTCTGTTTAGAATGATCGTAGAACCTGTTCAGTTCAGATTTCAACATGTGATATCTAGAAATTTTCCTGTGTATCTATGCATGTGGATATGAGTATGAGTATATATATATGCAATTGTGATATATTTCTAGAAATTGATTTTCATCCCAAATTCTGGAAAGTGAGTACTCAGTATTTTCCGAGTACTTGTGTAGTGAACTGGGTGAGGGCCCATGGATTTGAATCTCAGTAGCACACATTTAACAACTTAAAGAAATTACAAGAACTTTGATACTTTTTCTCCCAGATAATACAGATTACTTGAAAAGACAAGAGTGAGAAATAAACGAGTCTTTTCAGTGAAAATACAGAATATAGGGACACAGTAGATTATAGAACATCAATGAATATACTTATACCTACTTTCAGTTCACAAACTAAACATTTCTTTCTCCCTGGGTATTTTTCATGGTTTAATTATTTATTTTTTTTCTATTTTCCTCTGATTTTTATGCCCCATATCTTTTCTGTAACAATCAAACAATGCAACTAAAAATATTTTTCTTACTTTTATTTCTGATAGCTCTTTTAATGTATAAACTAGTGAGTACTCTTTAAGATTAATGACTTGAAGAATTTATACTTCCTTAACAATGTGTACTTTTGAAATTTTCAATCATATTAATTTTTTTTTGAGTCATGAGGTTTTATCAGATTCATTTTCCATACAAACATTTAAAGTTCACATTTCCAGAAAAAGGGCAGGTCCAGAAGCACCAACCATCCTGGCACTGTTGGGCTTGTAACAGAGGAACCAGAAGAGACAGACCGGTCTGCATTGGTCCTTCTCTGGTCTTAAGTAACCCCTTAGCTTTCTTGATCTCACACATGCTTCTTATTTATTTATTGAAGAGACTTTTTGTTTATTTATTGAAGAACTTTTATGTGCTGACTATAGGGCTCAAAGAGTTCATTTCTCACAAACAGTTTGATTCCATTGTAGAGTTTTTCAGGGATAGAATGGAATAATTAATAGGTGATTTAAACCACTTTAAGGTGATGCCTAACTTAGCTTTGTGGGGATCAGATGAAGCTTCCCTAAAGAAGTGAAGGCTTCATTTGAGAACTGTAGGAGAATGAAGAGGAATTTAGGTGACCAGGGATTTTTTTTTTCTTACAATTTTCTTCTCACATGTAATTACAGTAGAATAACTTCTATTCTCATTTATTCTTTACTTGTTTTGAAGATACTTATATTTTGCAAATTATCAATCCCAACCGTGGGTATTGAGTAGCTTTATATAATGCAATGAAAATTGTGGCTTCTGATTAGAAACCACAAATCAAATGACTCGGCAATCCTTTACCTTTTTATTTTAAGGTAAACATATACAGAAAATACAGGATAAATATATGTAAGACAAAAATTATAGCAATACAGTCACATCAAAGAATTGAACTGACACAGACATGTTAGGCCATGAGAAGGTGGTTGCCTATAAGGAGGGAAGAGAGTTTTCAACAAAACACAGTCCTGCCTACAGATCTTGGAATTAACTTCTCTATGACTCTGAGGAAATAAATTTTTATTGTTTAGGACACCCAGCCTGGAGCATTTTACTATAGCAACCCAAGGTTAGTGATACACATGACATGTAACTTTTACAGATAGTATTAGTAATCATGGAAATTGAGAGACCCAGCAGAATTTAATTTTTCTGGGATTACTACTTTTAGAGCAAAATCTTGGAGTGGCTGTTCTTCCTGGAACATCAAGAGTCTGTTAAAATTCAATGTATCAAATCTGAGTGGTGATGAGAGTCAGAGCAAAGAGGAAAAGACACCAACAGGTGTGAACCTTCAGTTCCAGTCATGTCAAAAGTAAAGTTTGTCCATTGGGTTTTTTAGTTAATGAGGCAATAAGTTTCCTTTGCTTGTCTTTTTTCCCCCTGCCTTCCCTTCCTTTCCTTCTTGACTAAATACAATGATTCATATAACCAGCTCTGCCTCATAAAGTCACCATATGTTCAGGGAGGGAGTTCAGGTAAACTGCCTGCAAAAGCAGGGCAAGAGGCCCTCTTTAGGGGGCAAGGACGGGGGTGAGCGAGCTTCAGGATTCACTCGCACGTGGCATTTGAAACTGTAGAAGCAAGTTGACATCTTGGAGACAGAACGAAAGCAAGACAAAAACTCTATCAGCATCAGTCTTTGTATCTATAAAATAACACCTTAGGTAGTTCTCCAAAGACATATCAGAATTATTTATTTAAATTACTCTAAATTTTGGGCACTCTTATTAAAGAGGAAGCTAGATGTCAGCACTTTCTTAAAGTGTTAATAACCCTCTACACCCTGTTACACTCACCCTTCATTAAGTCTACTAAATAATTGCTTCCTTTGCATATTTATACCATGTCCACCTCATTATAGATATTCAATGTATTTTTATTAATAGCATCAGTATTAAAAACAGGAAAAATTATTGATTTAAAAATGGCAAAATCACTTTACAAGGACCCATGGTAATTTATTATTAACTCTTGAAGAAGAGATTTTCCAAAAATCATTATGGCATTTAGATCTCTAGAATAGACAAGCAATTACAAAATTCACAGGCAATCTTGTACGACTAGCTAACATTTATTACGTGCTTCTCATGTGTTTCTCATTATGTTAAGTGCTTTTAACATTCCAATGTATTCAATTCTTACTACATGCACACATAATTTTCTCTAATTTACACATGAAGAAAGGAGGCATAGAAAGTCTAAAACCTTGCTCAAGTTCAAACAGGTGATGTACTTAGAGTTTGATTCTTTGCAGACTGAATTATTTTATCTACTGAACATCAAAGACTCTCAAAAATAATCTAGGGCATCCACTATGCAACTAAACAATGAAAGCTGAGTGAGAATCAACAGCTAACAAAATCCTGTGGGTAGATAATGATTTGAACTGTGAAAGAATCTCCTGTGGTCCAAATTTCCAATTCTAAACACTTCCTACTGTGGCCATAGTAAACAGAGTTCCCCAAACTAGAAATATATGGTGACTTGAACCATCTAAGGTCTTACATTTTAACTTTACTAGAATAGACATTACTCTGGATATGGATATTTTACTCTGGATATGCAGTTTTCTTAAACTTTCAAAGCATTTCCTAACTACTGCACATATGTTTATAGAATATCTTATTTACTATTATGCAAAGCAATATTTTAGACTAAGAAATTCATTTCACAGAAAATAAAGTGTAGCAGTGCACCCATATTCGTTAAAATTTTTCATGGTCTAATCATTCTTCGTTGTGAAAGCCAATTATCCTGATGGAATAATCTTTTGATATCTTAGACGTTCAATCAAGGAGATAGCAACACACAGCATTAGTTTATGGTGTTGTTTGTCTGATAATAAAGATTCACATTTTCTGAAATCAAAGGGTTGAAATAATCTGTAATAATCTATTGTTAAGATGGTTGCTTTTTTTCTTCACAGCTTTAAGTCCTGAGCATCTAAAGATCTTGGCTCCAATGGGAGGATGCTTCTTCTAGGGGACATAACAGTGACGTCTACTGAACAGGAAGTGAGACTGACACCTCTCCATGTTGGTCCCCTCAGGCCTCAGAATCTACAGGGAAAGAAGAGATTTCTTGTGCTGGTTGGAGCAACTGACCTGAATCAACAAGGAGAAACTGTGTGCCTACACGCAATGAGGGAAAAGGGTGGATATTTCCATCGAGAGGGTCCTCCATGGTATACCCTAACACTCAGGTGCTGGGATTGAGACAGACAGAAAACTCTAGCAACCCATTTCAGGTTTGCCAAAGGCCCAGAACCTTACTGAGGAATGCTTGTGTCACCCCACCAGGTAAGGAACAAATGAGATAGCAGCTGAGAGAAAAGGACTATGAAATGTGGGGGAAGAACGTAACATAAATACAAAGTATAACCAGCGGCCATTTGCAAACACACACTTTATAATAAACATGAATATTTACTTTCTATTTTGAGCTGAGTGTGTTTGTACATGCGTCCACCCTGTATCTTGGGTTTACTTCTGTCTTATTTCATGGTCAAACATAACATGTATTGTTATTAATTAAATTTATATATTAACATTTAAACTGTCACACACCTAAGTTACTATATGAAGTAGAAGACAAAACATCAACTAATGACAAAAAGGAAATTTATATGGAAAAAATCAACTTACGTTTCATCACACTTAAGAATGATACATGATATTGAGTGAGAATTTGGCTTTGTCAGCATTTTAGTTAGTAGGCTAAATATAACTTGAGAAGACATGTGTGGGTACCAAACTGAAGTTGGGTAGATGCTGCAAGGTGCCATATTCACTATGCTTAACTGTATTTCTTTTTTTTTTAAGTATTTTTTTAATTTTGAAAAGAATAAAACCAAATGACAATACAAAGAAAAAAAATGGGGTCATTTAAAACAAAAGGATGGACAAAGTACATAATTTAAAACCACAAATAATCTCAAATAATCTGTAATAATTTATTATTACAGATTACTTCTCCATTGTATAAAAGGTGATCTACAGTTGTTATCATGATGTCTCATTATCTTCAGTAGAACTGCCCAGATCATCAGGTACAATAAAATTGAACATAGCAGTACAGAACAAAATCAATAAAAACAAAACACTGGAGACATTATAGGACTTCAAAAGAGGGTAATAGTCAAACCAGAATGAGTATCATAGTGAATCTTATTGTCTTCAGAGTAGTCGCCTATCTCTCAGACTTGATACTATCAAACATAACAGATTCAAATAAAATCAGTCAAGACAAGACAGCAATCTAACAAGACAGATTCAAATAAAAACAGTCAAAACAAGGCAGTGAAAGCAATACAGAGTTTCAGATTAAGTTAATAGGAAATTTAAAATGGTTACCATAGTATATCCTGCTATCTTTGGAATAGCTGTCAATGCCCTCAAATCTAGCACAAGTAGACAAACTGGAACAGAATATAACCAAACTAAACATAGTTATGAAAGCAATATGAGTTTCAAATCATGATACAAGATTAACAATGTCCTCTACCCTCCCTATTTGGACAGCCCCTCCCTTTTCACTTTCCCAGGATGCATTGCACATTTTGTATCCCACTAACTCCTTTAGCTTTTAGATTAGGTAAGCAACTTACTATTTACCTAAGTGTTCTAAACCTTTTTACCCCTGAGCTTGGTCTCAAGTTGTATCCATTTCCTACAAGAGCCTCAAGGTTTTCCTTCCTTATAGCTGAGTAGTTCTCCATTGTATAAAAGTGTTATGTCTTTCCAACCAATCTGCAGCTGATAGGCAAGCTACCCCCACTGTTTTTCTCAGTCCTTGTCACATAGAGCATTATTTTCTCATCTTTGACTTTCAGTCCATAAACCCTTTTTCAGTTTAAATATATTTCTTATATAAAGCATCTTGATGGACCTGTTTCCTGGTCCACTCTGCCTGTATTTCTTTTTATTAGTGTATCGAGGCCATCCATGTTAGCGATTATGGCCATTCTTCTCTGCTTCATCTCTGCCATGCTATTTTTCTGCCATTGGTTGTATACTTTTCCCCCTCATTATACTGTCTGCCCCATCCAGTGAGCCTCCTCTGTTGCAGTTCTTGAAACCATGGTCTTTTTTTCTCTTTCTTTAGAATGTCCTTCAGCATTTTTTGTAAGGTTAGATTGGTGGTCATGAACTCCCCCAGTTCCTCTTTGTCATGGAAGCATCTTGCTTCTCCATTAATTTTGAGAGATAGTTTTTCAGGGTATATCAATCTGGGTTGGGGGTTATTTTCTTTCAGGGCTTGGAGTACTTCACTCTTCTTGATTTAATGGTTTGTGTCAAGAAGTCTGTTGTGATATTGATGGGATTTCCTTTATAGGTGATCTGTTTCTTTTCTCTGACACCTTTTAGTATTCTGTTCTTGTGCTGAAATTCTGGGATCTTGAATATTATATGTCTGGGTGTTGATCTATTTTGGTTATGGCTGGCTGGAGTTCTGTATGCCTCATGTATCTGGATATCATTTCCTTTTCCTATGCTTGGGAAGTTTTCTTTATTTCTGTAAATAGCCTTTGTATTTCATTTGTGTTTACCCCTTATTCACTCACATTTTTTATTCTTAAGATACAGATTTTCTTGTCATCTTCTAGCCTTTGTACTGTTACTTCCTGATTCCTTGTTATTTTTAAGAGATCTTTCCTTTCACAATCACACTTTGCAAACCTGTCTTCAAGGTTTGATAATCTATCTGTAGTTTTTTTTTCAAGCCATTTTGCCAGCTTCCAATGAAGTTTTTAATTTTCTGCTAGTCTCTTTGAACCTGTTTCATGTATTCTAGGCTTTTTTTTTATATTCTTCACTGAAGATTTCTCTCCTTTTTCTATGCCCTTCCATTCTTCCATCTGTGTTTTCTTGAGAGGTACTTAGCATTTCTTTATTTTTCTTATATCTTCCTTGTATTATAATTTCTTTTTTTGGTTCTTTTATAATGTCACAAAGATAATTCTTTATTTCAGATGCCGCTTTTTCAGATACCATGGGTGTGCAACCCCCAGTCTCTTCTCTGTTTACTGCTACTGGGCCAGTAGTGTTTGGGTTCAGAGCTAGAGACTTCCTTTTGCTGCTGCTTCTTCTTCTTCTTCTTCTTCTTCTTCTTCTTCTTCTTCTTCTTCTTCTTCTTCTTGTCATGTTTCTGGTTTCTTCCAGATAAGTGGTAAATGGGGGTCCCAGGCACTTGCTGTATTAGCATTGATTATTCTGAAGCGTGCTGCCCTCCCCAGTCTTCTGATGACCACTGAAGTTCAAGCAGCAGTGGGGCAGGCTGGCCCCTCCCTCTGAGCCGGTCAAGCTCTGGGAATCTTCACCTCATTAGTGTGCTGAGCAGATAGGGCCAGTTAGGGATAACTTCAGGGAAACCTTGTCCTTGGCTATTGGATCATGCACAGGAGCAGGATTCAGCCCAAGCAATTCTTACCAATCTGCTCTGTGCTAGGAATGGCTGACTGAAGCCACTGCAATTCTGGTTCCAGGTACGTCCTGCCTGACTCCAAAATGTTGCCTGGCCAATTGCCCACTCCCACGGAAGGACTAAGTTCCTTACACTCACCACGAGCCAGGGCAGATCTCTGAGCCGAGCTGGTGCTGGGTGCTGCTCTCCATTCCGCCTCCATGGCTGCATCCTCCTGTGGAGGCCCTCGGGCTTGCCAACCCCCAACCTCACTGTGACCATGCTGCGTCTTTGGATTCTAGCAGTGTTTCATACACAATCGGACCTGCTCTGGTGAGAGCACGTCTGGCTATAGTCTTCTGTCCACCTTTTTCTTTTCTTTTCTTTTCTTTTCTTTTCTTTTCTTTTCTTTTTTTTTCCCCTGTTAGTTTCTTCCTGGGTGGAGAGGATCCATTTCCTTTCATCTGGTCTTCCCCAGGATGTTTTATTCCAGCATCTGAGCTGTTTCTCTCAGAGAGGCTCTTTATTTTGCTACCTATTGATCCACCATCTTCTGAGTCCTGTCCACTAAACTTTATTTCTCAGGATCTGCTCCCCTATATTTCCACCTAGAGTGAACCAAGAGTGATGAGTGTAGACGAGGTAGGTGGCAGACATACAGTAACAGATGTTTTGTGTTTCAAGCATGCTGTTGTTGGCATTATGATTTTGTCCATCCGTGTGATGCAGCAGGAGGACCTAGAGCTAAGGCCTTTCCCTTAGCTAAGGCCTTTCCCTTTCAGAGGCAGTGAGACATGGAATGCAATTTATTTCCTTTTTCTGTAGAACTAGCTTGTATTTTGTGGGTTATAGATTTTTTTAAATCTCCTTCCATTTACACCGATCTTCCCAAATTCCTTCCTGGTGGACTTCAAGTTCCAGCATCAGTGGTGGAGAACACATGGCCCATATGCTATAGAGGGTTGTGAGTTATCACTGAAAGCTTGGAAAATTTCACCCTCACTGCCCTAGAGCCTTGTGATAACTACTAGCCAACTCTTCTCAATGGTATAACGTCAAATCCTTTTACCAAATCTGTTTATCTATCTATGTACTTATCTGTCTATATAGCTATTTATCTGTCCATTTCTTCACTGCCTAGGGATCCTCCTTCCCTGCTGAACTCTGATAAGAATGAACTACAAGAATATAGAATTCAGTTGTCTTCAGGAAATATTTCACTAAATTTGTAAAAATTTTTTTAAAAAATGTAATAATATATTTTATTTGGCCAACATGATAGTCTACTAACTCTCTTAATTCCATACTTTATTAATTTGTGCTAAAAATGCTACATTGTTATTCTTCAGAGTACATTAATGAGTTTTGCTGTGAGAATCAAATACAATATTGGATAAGCCTTTAATTTATAGGCCTTCAATATGAGTGCTTGGTGAAATTTAGTCACTGATGTTATGATTTTCATTATTACAAAGCTCTTGGTAAGATTGTCCCACAATTAACTTTTTTGTGTGCTCATGTCAGTGCAGTAATACTGTAAATATAGCATGCCAGGGGGCAGGCAATATGTATCAGGTTATTTAGATTTAACTAGCATGTCAATGGTGTGTTCTTAATAAAACTAAATATTAGGGCCTTAGTTCCCTCACCTATAATCCGGTCATCAGTTACCTCAGTTAACTATATGAATTTCATTCTGAGAGGAATTGGAAGTCACGAACATGTTTTAAGAAGCAGAATTCTTTTTTTACTCTTAAAAGATTGACTTTTTGTAAAGAATAGGTAATGGAAACAAAAATGTAGATGACAAAGGAATTAGCATGCTGTAGCATATCCTGGGCTGAGGTGGTCTTGGCTGGTTTTGACTAGGACAAGTCAGTGGCGTGCCAGTTTAGTGGCAGTATTAACAGTGCTGGGTTGTAAGAGCAGAATAAGAAAACTAAGTTAGAAAAGATGCACCTGTTTCTGGATTGAGCCATGGGGTAAATGATGGGATCTGCAAACTGTGAAGGAAAAGATGGAGAGACCATGTCTTTGAGAGTGAAGATGGTGGTTGCAAGAGCGGTACACACACAAAGACTTGCCCATATTTATTTCTTGCTCCTAAGAGTATGAATCTCATTTCTTTGCTTGGTATTTTATGAACATCTATCATTTTCATGTCTTAAGCCTAAGACAACAGGCTAAGTAGACTATTTGGAGAGGATTGTTTTAATAACTGCTCAGAAACTTAAAAAAAAGAATTCTTTTAATTTAATATCAATCTTTTAAAATATCTTGCAGTGTTTTTTCTAATTTATTTTCAACTTGGTTCAGAAGTTGAAGAAATGGAAATGTTTCTTCAGTTGCCCAGTTCTATTATTTTGACTATCATTCCCTTTAAAGAGAGAGCTTTGATACCTCTCTCTGTGAAGGAATGATTCATATTCTGTTCTAATTTTACTTTCTTGCGTCTTCATTTGAGTGGCTGCCAAAATTCTAATCTATGGTATATTTTTTTCTCCCTTAGGTGGTTTCTATTAGTCTAGGCTTGCAAAATATACTAGATGCAATTACTTGGGTTACTCCTACACTTGTTAATAAAATGGCTCTCTTTTCTACAGAAAAAGTCTAAATTTCCCCATAAGTTTCAAAAGTGGAAAGTGGTATGATATAAAAAGGATGTATAGGAATTGGTTTTTAATATGGAGTCTATTATAATATAATATGGAGTTGGTTTTTAATATAGAATTGGTTTTTAATATGGAGTCTAATATAATATAATATAATATAGTCTTAATATGGAGTCTATAGGCTTTATTTTTCACATTTGCTGAGCCCAAAATCAGAAATACACGCACATCAATAAACCCATCAAGCTAGAGGTGACCCATATAAAACATGAAATAACATAAACTCCCTGGATCTGTTCATGCTTCTTTCTAGAAGGCCCGCAGAACACAAATTCCTTTAAGATACTCCAAGTCTGTAAATTAACTGAGTTTATTTGATAAAGTAAAGGAAAAGAATTGATTTTAAAATAAAGAAACAGAATCCAGACTGCTTTTAACAAACATCTTTAGATCACTTATCTTAAAAGAAAACAATCAGCTGTACCCTTGCCTTTCCCCTGTAGAATGGGGACCCGTTACCTGAAAAATGAACCATTGTCTACCAGCTACTGTGTGGGCCATCATCACTTTTCTCCTGCAGCAAAACAAGCCCAAACTTTCTACAGATGCACAGTTTCACAGATTCCCACCACAAAAATTATACAAATATTCTAGCTGCAGACTACAATGTCTTTCTCTATTTTGAAGGTCAAGACTATTTTCTTGAGGGTCTTTATTCTTTAGAAATTCTTTCAATAGTTTGTCTGATAAATCCTTTATGCCTCTTAAATCTAAAACTTAAAAAGCCAATGTAAGTCACATTCCATGGAAGGAATGTAAAGCTTATGTACTTCAAGCACAACAAAATGAAGGGGATCAAAACATGGGTGGAAGGGCTGAGGGAGGGAAAGGAAAGGGAATGAAAAAGGAAATTAAGACGTTTTCACGTACATTTACTAATCTCCCACAAGGATTGTAAATGTTATATGTTACACACAGCTACTAATACAATAAAAAAAATTAAAAATTCAATGCAAGTTGATTTTGGCAACTCACATGTGCTTGATCATAATACTTATCTCTAAATAACTACTGGTTTATGATTTCCTTGATAAAACTTTCAATATCTGAATGCTAAGGATGATGGTATTTAATTTTACATACATTATCCCTGGATGTAATAAATGCCCAAGGAGTTTTGTAGACAAGAGGAAGCACAGACTGATACCTGACAGGATTCGAAACCTCACATCCTCAGTGGCAGCTGCCGAAACGTCAGTAGCATGAAACAGCTTGTAATTGCCAGGATGGTGTAATTATTTGCCATTTGCCAAATGGAGCACTAGCTTAGTGTAGAGTCTCTTGCGCTGTTTTCTTCATTTGATGGGAACATTTGGAATTTTTCAGCCAGCATGGACAAATTTGTCATTAGCTATAAGCCTTTCTGGGTCATTCAGGTGTAGGTAAGAAGAAAAATGACTGTAATGCTGGTGAGACGTATATTCGTTTGGCAGACCACGTACTGAACTCAATGTGCTGACAGAACAGGCTGCAGGCAACAGCCTTGAGTCTAAGTTTCCTGGGAACCCTTTACCCCCTTGCCATTTGCTTCTGACCTCACATTTATCTTCAGAAGTGGAGCAGGAGTTCCCGGTCCTGGCTCCTTCAAACTTGGAATTACAGCCCAACTCTCAGTCATACTGTCAATTACTGCCAATTTACAGGGCTGCAAGAAAAGAGTTGTATGGCCTTTTGGAAGCAGAAGAAGAGAAATACTTGGGTGAATATGAGCTTGGGAGATGCTATTAATATGCATATTTGCTTTGCCTTTAGTTAACTGCCTCAGGCTATCTGACTTATCAGCAATGACTACCTCACAGACAACTAAAGAAAAATGTTAAAAAAACACCTGATGTTCCTGTTCCATTTGATGGGTAAATTGTACCATTCTGCAAGATGAATCCTATGCACAGTGTATCTCAAACTTTACTGCATATCGAAATCATCTGGGTGGTTTTGTTAGAGCACAGATTGTTGTATCCTATGACCTTACTCAGCTGTTCTGGGAGAGACACTAACAATTGCATTTCAAGTAAGTTCCCAGGTAGCTCCTGATCAATGGGACCAATTTAGAAATCATTGCTATGAACATTACTGTAAATTTGGTTTTGAGATCATTTGATTTTACTTGATATAAGTAGCTACAGTTGATATAAACCTACAAATGTACATTAACCTCGCCAGGCAAGTGAACAAATCAACAATATATGACTGGAGAACTGAATTTAGTATACTGGAGTACTGTGTTATAGAACCTGAGTCCTTGGGGCAGAACTCCCTTTTCGCTGTCCACACATATTCCAGAAGAAAATGAGGAGTAATAAAATGATAGGCATGTCTGACATTAAAGAAAAGCTTATCCGTGCTAATGTGATGGAGAATTTGTTTAAGGACAATTCACAGCCATGATTATCTGACCCAGAAGTGACCTAAGTTCATGAAGTTCTCAGCTGTTGGTTAAATATGTGCAAATAAAGTACAGTAGGTGATAACAGAGGCAGATGTCATGTAAAGTGGTGACACACATTTTAGCACCATTTGAGCTAAAGGACAAAGTGTATGGCCTAACCTTTCCTTAAGTTTTGTTTTAGTCCTTTGTTACATGTTCACCGTCCCTCTTGGAGAAATGAGTTCATTTCTTGTATGGCTACAAATTATTTGAACAGGCAACCTGTCTTTATAATATGATATGATTAAAACTTTGGAAGAACACATTGTAACTTATATTGATAGCTCTCAACTGAGAATCTTGCCTTTCAGAAGATAATTGGTAATGTCTGGAGGCATTTTATATTGTTCTAACCGGGTAGATGCTCTTAACATCTAAAAGGTTGAAGCCAAGAATGTTGCTAAACACCCTTTGGTGCACAGGCTAGCTCCCACAGTGAAGAAGAAAGCAGTTCACTATTCCATAGTGTCCAAATTGAGAAAACTTTGTTCATACTCAGTAAATGAGTGAATTGGAAAGATCTTCCTCTTTACTTGCATTGTCCAGGGGTGAAAAATGTGCTAAGATTAGAGTATAGGACCAGACAATTCTTGAAATCTGTTCACATGCTACTCCAACTTCCCAGTTATTGACCAGGCATTTTTCAGCTTAGTTATGACATGAATACATTACAATTAAATTCATATCCAAGACAGAGTATATTCTCTCTCTCGCTCTTTCTCTCTCTCTCTCTCTCTCTCTCTCTCTCTCTCTCTCTCTCTCTCTCTGTCTCTCCCTCTCTTTCTCCATTTTTAAGAGACAACTTTTTACCAGATAAAAAAGAATCCAATTGGCTCCTACCATTCTTTCCATCTCTTGTGGCAGGGATGGTAGCTCTTAGGAGAATGTTCCAAGCACTGACAAATGAAACACCACATAAATAATCTTTCCACATTTTACTCAACAATTCAAGAATATCCAAGTTTCTTTATAAGGTTGCTATATTAAAAGATACAAATTGGTCAAAGGCAAGTGTTTTGAATATATTTCTCAACAGTTCTTTTATTCCTGGCATGCATCTGTGATAGTGATACCTATCATCATCTTTTTATCCACCAAAGTAAAAATAAATCAATATTTATGTCATCCAAGAAATCTGACTAATGCTAGGAATTACTGAATAGGCAATTATACTTCAAAATCAAACTTTAACAACATAGTGATAAAACTCAGCAAATGAAATAGCAATACAGTAAAGCTAAGTATCAGAAAGCCCACTGACTTGAGGATTTTTCGCAGTCCATTTTCAAATCTCCTGTTAATACTCATAAATTCAAATTAAATAATAGAATTGATGAAAAAGAAAATGTATTAAAGATATATGTTTTCACATAATATTCTTGAGTAGTTTATGATTACTCACACAGTGACAGTTTTGTGTTCTTTAACAGTAAGCATTAGGGAAAAAAGTTAATGTTCATGAGGAAATAAGTCAAGCTCATGAAATGCCTAACATACAATAAATAAAGTTATATTTTATAAAAGCATATGTATTCTCTCTTACTTTAAATTCTAACATATTTATTAATCTGGAATACTTATTTTCCTGTTGTGGAACTAGGAAAAAATGTGATTCAATAAAGTCATTTTTGCTTGAATTTACTTACTTGGTAATTATGATAGTCAAATAAGTATGATTAATTATTCCTATAATATTTAAGAGAGGACCTAGGATCCATCAGTACAGGTAAACTGCTGAGACATACTATTCTCTAAATAATTTCTCTTAATTATAAATGTGTGTATTTGTATTTAAATCAATACATAGTTCTACTCATTTATCTCTCCATGATCACAAGTCACTTTTCATTATCCATAAAAATATGATCAATTATATTTTATGCATTCATTCATCCCATGAACATAAATTTTTGCAATATTTTCCTTTTTTTGCTTGAGGTTCATAAGTCATCAACTCTAAGGTTTGAACATGACTTTTTGAGTTTTAACAGTGAACGGCTCCATGTCCCTGGAAAATCCTCTAAACTGTTATTCTACAAGAGGTGGTTCCTCCACAAGACATTTGATACTTGCCTTATGAGGTTATTCAAGAGTTCTACCTCCAAATGGTAAAATGAGTTTTTATTCAGAGAAAAGAATTTTGAAATTACTCACAGAAAATGAATTTTGGAATTAGGTTCAACAAGGTTCTAATAATATATGAGATTTTCCATTTATGAGGTCTCTGATCTTAGGCAATTTAATCTCTTGAAGCCTTAATTTGCACGTAAAAGGATGTAATAAAGCTTGGCTGTTGTTATGTGGATCTCTCTCTCTCTCTCTGTATCTGTCTAGCTATATATATATATATATATATATATATATATATATATATCAAATAGCTTAGAGTTCAACACACCTTAGTGAATCAATAAATAATAAGACTCAAATAAAAACATGATATAGTCCTTTACTTGCTATGGCAAAAGGTTTCAAATGTTAGCTTATATAGTGACTTTTAAAAAGTAGAAATTTATATAGAAAGTTGTGTAGCATGAAACCTATCCAGTTATGCTAAGGTTTTATCATTCAGTGGGTAGTGTGGAAAAGAAAAAACCATATATATGTAAGTCTACAGAGCAAAAGCAATTCCAAATACACTGATCCAACTAATCCTGAAGATGAGTTCTATGCAACCTTTGGACGCAACTCTCCTTAAATCTTTGGTTCTAAATATCAAGAATGTAACACAGGGATTATAACTAACTCACAGTCATGGATTCTGAGCTTGTATTTTCAATTTATTTATTCTGTTCAATATCTTCCATATTTATTTGTTTTCTCTATCCCTGAGCCTTCCATTTTCTGTAAGAAAACTGTCACAAACAGCTTTTGGTATTCAGCCCAGTGTCCATGTTCCAGTGAATTTGGTCTATAGTCTTCCTAAATCTCTTAACCTTTCTCCTACTTGATGCATATAAACTGACCATGGATTTGCAGGAAAATTCAGAGGCACAGTATGTGGCAGAGTTAGAACAGTAGAGCATTGGTAGAACAGTTGAGCATTCATTACAAAGTCAGATGAGTTCTTTGTCATTTAAGAAGACAGGAGAGACTGACATTAAAATAAGGTTCATTAAAAGTGAATTTTAGCCTGGTCATTTACAGAGCCAAAATATCTGGAGAGTATTCTAATTTATACCAGAGCGCCTTCAAAAACATGTGAACTCTTAACTAAACACAAGGGAATTGGTAAAGTAGCAGGTTTTGGGTTTTGTAACTGAAGTGATATATCTATTTATTTTTCAGAGCTCTGTCATACATCAGCCTAACTACATTTCAACACAAATTCTGTTATGTTTTTAAAAAGTATTATTTTCTCCTTGTCCTTCAAATTTTTACTATACTAGTTTGCCAGAATACATACTGACAAATAGTTCAAGGAAATAAGTGCTTATTCAGGCTAAAGTAGCCCCCTGGATTGCTCATTGTTATGTAAATTAAAAAAAAACAGAACACAAGTAAAACTCACAATACAAATGTACAAATAACTCCATGCAGTTGATGATCAAAGCAAATACATCTACTTGTCCTTGCAAGGCCATTGTACTTTAGAAGCCACCTCAAATATCATTCACATTTTCCTCTCCAACATTTAAATTAAGGCTATTTATTTGCATGATGATTTATAACGTATTTGGCCTTCACGTTCTTTAATCCTCTTAAGAGAGTTTGGATAGTTAAGTGGCAGCCCTTTACAAAAGAGAGAGATTCTTACAGTCCACTTTGGGGAATGTGTGGGTCAATGAGGAGATAAACTCCAGTTAATAGGAAAAACATATAGGATCAAAGACTGTTTTCTTCCAGTACATTTTGACTAGCAATACACAACCTTTTTAAGATTGCAATACCATTCTTTTACTCCAGAAAACAAAACAAAACAACCAGATCTTGTTAATGGAGTCAGTACATAATTTCAAATTGTATCTAAAGAGTGAAGACCTTCTTAATCTAATATATTAGTTACCTTCTTGCCACTGGAACAAAATAACTAATGCCCAAAATCTAATGGAGGAGGGCTCTATTTTGGCTCATGGTTTCAGTTGCTTCAGTCCATGGTTGGCATGTTCTAAATCAGAAGGATCATGGTGAAAGGACATGGATGAGGAAAACTGCTCAGTTCAAGGCTGCTAGGAAGCAGAGAGAGAAAGGAGGAGCCAGGGTCAATCACAATCCCTCCTTAATCTTACCCTCAGTGACCCACCCCTTTTGAACAGTTTCTAATAGAATATGAACTACTGAACCCCGCAGTGGTTATACCCACTAATCATTAAAGGACCTCAACAATCAATTGCCGTTCAAAACATGAGATTCTAGACCTAAACATTTAGAAACTTTAGACCTAAACTATAACATCTGTCAAGCTACAGTGATAAAAACAGGATGGTATTGACAATAAAACAGACTTGTGGATCAGTGAAACAGAATCGAGGACATGAAAATGACTCCATGCACACTTATCTGTAATATGTTTGACAAAGGGGCTAGATTATTTTGCTGCAGAAAAGATAAACTCTTCAACAAACAGTGTTGGGGAAACCGGATTTCCACATGCTGAAGGTTGAACTGAGATCCATATCTCTCACCATGCACTAAATTAAAATCCAAATGACCAAAGATCAAACACTAGAACAGAAACAATCTGCTGGAAGACAAAATCAGCAAAACACTTGAAGAAATTGGTGTGGACAAAGACTTTCTGAGCAAAATTCCAGTTGCACAATAAATAATACCAAGAATCAACAAATGGGATCACATCAGTTTGAAAAACTCCTGCACACAAAAGGAAACCATAAACATAGTGAAGCAAAAACCCACAGAATGAGAAAAATAGTCAACTACTCCCCAGACAAAAAAATTAATATCTGGAATAAAGAACTGAAAAAATTAGATCCCTCAAATGTAATGATCCATTTAAAAATGGGCATCTGAAAGGAATGGATACTTCTCAGATGAAGAAATATATATGGCCAATAAACACAAGAAAAAATGTCCAATGTTGTTGGCCATTTGAGAAAAGCAAATGAAAAGAGCACTGAAATTCATTCTATCTCATTCAAAAAGAATGTCTATTATCAAGAAATCAATGAATAACAAAGGCTTGTGAGGCTTGGAGGAAAAGGAACTTTTCTTCATTGTTGATGGAAATCTAAAATGATACAAACATTATAAGAATTAGTATGACAATTCCTCTGAAAACCAAACACAGAAATTCCATTTGACCACGCCATTCCCCTTGATGTTACGTTCTGAAGAGTTAACGACATTGTACAAGAGTGACGCATGTTTACTCATGTTTATAGCAGCACACTTCATAATGGCTAAATTTGTAAAACAGTTTCTATGCTCATCAATAGATGTATGAGGAAACAGAGTGTATTGATACACAATAATCTTGAGTTATTGGTAGGAAAATGGATGCACCTCGAGACCATAATGCTAAGTGAAGTGTATCAGACATGTAAGCTCACATATCATGTGCTTTCTTTTATATGAAAAACTTAATACACAAAGAAAAAAATAAAAGACAGCAATAGGAAGAGAAAGGAAGAAACTATGTTTTAATCCAGCATGGACAATGTGTCTAAAAGTATATCTCAGTTTAGCATAATTATATTTTTATATCTTTTGTGACTTATTATTTTGTGTGTTAAACTGTATATTTGATAATTAACTTTATTCAGATAAATAAAGTAATCTTAAGTTGGCAAAAAAGAGGCAATGTAGGAAAAGTCAAATAAATTGCGATGCACTCTGCACATGTACCAATTTCCTACAAAGAATATAATCATTATGTACTACAAATATGTACTAATAAAAACTAAAAATTAAAAAAACAACATTAAAATAAATATAGGCAAAGTAATTGCATGAGATACTTATTTCTATTGCAAGAACCTCAGATTAGGGTTTATTTTTAAACGATAAATAATACATATATGCTTATTAAGTAATTGTTAGCAAGTAAAAAAAAGAAAAAAAAATTCTATTTCCATTTTTCTCACCATATAACTTACACTTATACCTCTCGATTAATTTCTAGCTGTCTTGGATTAACGTATATATCGTCCCATCGAATTCTAAATAATTTACATATTTTTAAATGGCTGATATTTTGGGACTTTAGGGTACATCCCAAATGTCCTAAGAGTGCCCCACCCAGGAAAGCTGATCTGTGAATGCAGGGGATTAACTCATAAGTGTGTGACTGGTGATCTGCAGGCTTGCGTGATGCTTAGGAGAGATGCCCAGGGAAGCACAGCTCTGGGTGTGTCTGACTGGATGGCAGAGCTGTAAACTAGGACTCTCTCTAGTTCCTGGACCCTTTCTCTCAAGTACTTCCTCTGCTCTCTGCATCCTGGATGCCATGAGTTGAGGAGTTTTCTTTTTCCAAGCCCTTCGGCCAAACATTTCTGCCCTGGAGAAATTTCCGAAACCTTCATGCGGGTGTCAGATATTCTGTCCCAACAACAGACAGCTTATTAATACACAAATACAAATGTCTCATATACAAATGAAGTTAGTATCTAAATGATCACAAGAGTTAGTCTTGGATCATTGTTGATATAAATTTCATGTGTAATATAGATTTTATCACAGTTGGGAAGACGTTTTTGTTTGCAAGTGGGTATTCCTCCCAACTTTGTTGTTTAAAAATATGTTGAGCTTTTTAATGCACATAAGATTATGTCTATGGCTGCACTGTTGACTCATTTATTCACTGAATTAAGAGTACCTGTTCGCTACACATGTATTCATAAGAACAGCACTATCTTGGTCACTTTCTCATAGCTGAGACAAAATCCCTCCTTCCACCTGCAACTTGAAGAGAGGTTTATTTTGCTCCATGTTCTAGAAATTTCAGTCTTTGCATTGTGGCAGCGTGGTGACTGGGATGGACAGAGGAGAGCTGCCCACCACATGGGATTATACCTCAATGCAGAGTGAAGACGGAGCCATGGAGGGAGATAGACTTTTTGGGTCATGCCCCATAATCCAATCATCTGTCAAAACCCTGCATGTGAGTGAAGGAGGCTTTGGAAGGACTTCTAGCTATAAACCATAACAAGCCCAATAGCCTTGCTTGTACTATTGTTGTATAAATACAACAATGAGAAAAATCTAGGTTTCAGCATAGGTCTGTGTGAAACCTCATCTTTTTAGATTTTATTCTTTGTTATCTCTCCTAACCTTGTACGGAAAACATACATTGGTTAAAATTCGTACATGATATATTTTGTTAGTAACAGCTGAAAATTATATTGAATTTTTTTGTATTTCTTTCCTGTTTGACTTCAAATATTCCCCTCTATGATTACACGTTCCTTGTATCTGTATTTAGACCTAATCATCACCTGGTAGGTTCTTAGTATAAATGGAAAATCTGTTTATGTTTGAAGCCATTTCTCACTGTGTAGGGTTTGTGCCATAGCGTCTGCTGTAACATGCCTATGTTCTACAAAATGCTTCCAGGTCAGGTTACTCAGAAAAATCAAAGACCGTTTGAATTTCCCACTCCTATGTGGTCCTTAAGGTGCCAGGTAGTTCCTTGTGGAGACTATAGAGTAGAATGACCAACCCATGCAATGTACATCTTCCTTTTCATTTCCACAACACTCTTCTTTGGAGGAAACACACCTAGATTATCTTCTGGGGGTTTCTGCCTTTGTCACTGTATGCAAGCTTGCTGAGTACATTCTGTTCAGCTCACCCACCAAGTGGGTGCCATGTCGCTCAGCATAGCCAACCTGGTTCTTATGCATAGAAACTTGAATCTGAACAACAACATAAAAGCTGTGAAAAAGTTAAAGGTTTGCCTCATTTGCCATCATCTGCCGACATTTTATCTGTATTTTACCACCTGCATTTTTACCTGCAGCTCTATCATTGTACCTCATGTTCTAAGGGTCATCTCCTTACTATTTCTCTCCTTCCTCATCCCTAGAGTCCCTCCAGTTTTGTTGATGTTACACATTAAATTGTCCTCCAAGGATATATGTTGAATTACTAATCCTGGTTCCTGTAAACAAAAGGATATGAAAAAAGGAAGGACACTATTTGCAGATAGAATCAAGTGAAAGTGAGGTTATTAATGTGGGTCCTAATTAATCCAAAAGAGCAGAGAAGAGAAGAGAAGAGAAGAGAAGAGAAGAGAAGAGAAGAGAAGAGAAGAGGAGAGGAGAGGAGAGGAGAGGAGAGGAGAGGAGAGGAGAAGAGAAGAGAAGAGAAGAGAAGAGAAGAGAAGAGAAGAGAAGAGAAGAGAAGAGAAGAGAAGAGGAGAAACAAACCTCCCAGAATTACCAGAAACTTTGGAAAGTAAGAAAAGAATAGCAGATAGATTCCCCTTCCCAGAGCCTTCAGAGAATAAAGAATTGTTATTTTGAGCCACTGCTTTTGTTATATATTTTTATATCAACCATAGGAAAATAATAAAATCTACTTCAAATTCTTCTGAATTTTTAAAAATTAGAACAGAACAAAACAAAATGAAAACAATAGAAAATCTCACAGTTACTGCTAAATAAACTTTTTAAAGATATTCTTTGGACAACAGTACAGAGAAGGGGCCTAAGTCTCTCTTCCAGCCAAGTCCTAATCATCCTATTCTGTTTTATGTAAGTGATTAATGTAAAGAAAGACACATGATGCAGCTCTGACAAATGACTCTCAAGATTCTCCCTCAATAATCTACTGGAAGGCTCATGAGGATGAAGTTTTCTTCTAGAAGGAAAGGAACAAGTAGGTAGAGGGCACATTTATCCACACCCGCTTAATTCCCAGAATTAATTCTTACAGTGTGACAGATATCTTGTGATCTTAGAAAGAGACCTATTCTCTCTCTCTCTCTCTCTCTCTCTCTCTCTCTCTCTCACACACACACACACACACACACACAAACACACACACTAAATATTAAAGATGAGAAATAGGGTGAATTTGAGTACAGGCGTAACCTACTTTTCCAAGAGTGGACCAGTCAGCTTCATTACTTCAGTATGAGATGAGTAAATCTCATATCCTACATATCCTTCTATCCTTTTTCTATTGTGCACTTGGGTAGTTTTTCTCGGTGTGCACGTGGGTAGTTCTTCTCAAGTGTATCTTTAATTTACAGCAATGGTCTGAACATCTCTAAGTGCTTCAGTCCAACCGGACACCCACTCATCAACACTGGCATTAATGATCAGATTCTTGGAGATACTCTCTATGTTGCAGGAACCACTTTTGTTTTCCACTGTTGCATTATATGATGTTGATGTCTGAACACGGCAACGTAACTATTCATAGGGACTAAAAACCAATCATGAGTTGCAGATACAGATTCAGACATGACGAACTCCTTAAAATTTCCTGAAGTTGGAAATCCTTTCATCCTGTTCTATCATTTCCAAGGTCCCTTGTTCACAGATTTTGGGTATTTTTAGTTTCTCTTTAAGGGAGAATAAGAGGGGGGAAAAACTGGGCCAGGGAAGTAAAAAGAGAACCACAAAAGTGAATGAATAGCTCTGGCACAATGCAGACTAGGGATATATTAAGAGCTATATATTTTTATTCCTAAAATCTGGAGATGGGGACCTGAATCATGGTAGAATTGTCCAATAAAACTTTTTGTTACAGTAAGTTTTTGTGCATACTTAAAGGCAATAGAGTTTGCTCTGGCGGAGAAGTACTATATTAGAAAATGCCTTTGGAAGTCAGAGAACTTTCATCATTTCAGTAACTAAAGTTATGTGTGTGTGCTAAAAAGAATTTTTCGGACTTTATATTCTTCCATAATTATCATGCACACATTCTTTCACATTTCTCTGTTCTGCTTTTAAGATGGTTGCTGAAAATTCAGAGACCATTGGCATTTCTTCACAGCAAACATGTAAAAACAGAGAGCTTGCAGCTGTACTGATTTATCATAAAAGCCACCCACTTCTGCAGGAGACTGATCTGGGCTTCACTAACCTTCATGTGGGTCCCAAGACCACTTTTACTTGCAAGAGGGAATGTCAAAGCAAAAACAATTATCAAGGCTGGTTATAACAATCATTATCCTTCATCCATGGTGCACCAAAGCAGGCTACTGTAAGGAAGATTCAAAGAGCTAGTAGATCCCAGGCAGGCAAATTGTGCTATCTGCTACCCTGATGAAGTTCATGAAAGATCTAAATACTATAATAGCTGAGCATTGTTTAATACATTCTTCCTTTGCTACAATTTCTCAGTCAGAACAAAGTTAACACTAACTATATCACTGGGTGTGTTCAGACAATGTACAAAACACTCAATTAATATGTTTTAATGGCTAAGGTCATGCTTACTTGCGTTAAAAAATGTGAAGGCTTTTTAATTCAAAACCTGAGACACAAAAGTGGGACAATATACATTGAACTTATTAAATGTTCAATTTAATATATTAGAAAATAATCATAAAGAGCTCTATAGAATTATTGATATTTACTTATTAAGATTTCATATTTTACATTTATATTATGAATCTACTGTTTTATGATATTTTATTATGTTTGAGGTGTCATAAATGCTGTTATTTTTCATTCATATTTTATTTTTATCACAGTTAATTTTTCACATTGCCCTATTATCGTAGAAGTACTTCCGACAGAGAAAATACCTTTAACTCATTATACCAGATGTATGGTAGCTACACATCTAACATTGTTTTGCTGTAGAATCTTTTTTATCTAGTAGGAAAACAAGAATGATTATGTTCTCATGTAACATTTACTTTACATTCAATAGGGTACAATATATTTACTTCTTGAACTGCGTTTTGTTTCTCTTATTCTTGTAGTAAATATTTGTACTTGAAGGCTGCCTATAGCACCAATGTGCTCAATATCCAATAGATAAATGGATGAAGTGAGAGCAGGAACAAAATTTATCATCAGCCTCATGCAAATACAATACACAGAAGAGATTCTGATTGTCTTGATTTTGTGAAATTAGAGTTGTACTTCTGGCTTTCTACACTTTGAAGGAACTCCCATGAGTCATGGCTTTTCCCATATGAAGTCCAGCTGTGATTACAGGTGTGAGTGTTTCATGATGAGGGAAAACTTTCTGAAAACCATTTCAAACACATAAACTTTAATTCGGAGATTTTTTTGAAAGATTCCAGATGATGAATAAGTTTGTTGCATTCATGCTTTGCAAGCAAGATCGATCTTTTAAAATCATATGGGCTAAAAATGCCAGGTATAATCATCACTTATAAATCAAACTTAGGAAGTCCTCTTTGCTCATGGACATGTGATTAGAAGCTTTTATATGCATCATTCTTCTTATAACTATTAGGATACACTTTGACAGGTGAGAGGAAGGCAAGTATTTTGAAGTTTTGTTCTGATTCATGTATATATATCCTTGTTAAACTAGATAAAGAATAATAGCATGACCTTTAATGAGTAATGCATTATTAGTTGAAATCCTCCAAGTAAAGGCAATTCTTGTTCAGCAACAGTTCAGTGAGTAGAGGCGAGCAAAGATGTGTCTGAAGCCAATTTATTAAATAACCACTTCTCCCAAAACTATTAGAAAACTAGATAATTGGTTGTATCTTTGTTTCATACCTGAGGCCAGAGAATGAGAAAGACAGGGCATAGGAGGATATATGAGTCCCAATTCAGAGCCGAGGGAAGGAAGACAGAGTCAGGGTCATTCAAACAAAAATGGCCTAATCAAAGTCCTCAAAACTAAAGAGAAACCAGGAGAGCTGGTTCATGCCTGTAATACTAGCACTCTCAATGTTCAACAACAGAATTACAATTGGAGGCCAGCCTGGGCTACATAGGGAGACCCTGTTTCACAAACAAAACAAAACAAAAGCCAAAATAAGGAACAAATTAAAGAGGACATTTTGTTTTTAGAGGCAAACTCATTTATTCCTCTAAAATATTCATAAATGGGGAAATGCTAGGTGTTTAAAATTAAGTCATTCTATAAATTGATTGTCACTTAAACAGACTTATAAAGGATTGATGTTATCTGAAAAGGATGGCAGCATCAAAAAACCACTTCACACTTCTGAAAACATTTGTTTTAGTTTCTATGCAAAGTATTCATTACAGCAATGCATATGACCTTTACCCTATTATATGTCATCAGCTGGGTGTAACCTAGAAAAGAAGAAGTGGAGCAGAATTGAAATGGGTGGAGAGAAAAGGACATATGGCCCCAGGGGTCACAAAAGTGGAGAAATAGTGTGAATTACAAAAAAAAGATAAAAAATAATGACAATACAGCATGATTGAGGCCATTATGTCATAATAATGAACACCTATCAACATGAAGAGACTTCTCAGGAAAATGTTTAAGGCAATTTCTGTCAAAATACAAACATCAGTGTCTCCTCATCCTCCTTATTCACTAGATCTGGCACCGTGTATCTTCTGGCTCTTCCACGAAGTCAGTTGATTTAGGATCTGGAAGCGGCCAAGACAGTGAAAGTAAAGACTGAAAAGAGGACTTCTAGAACTGCCTTAGAAGAGGCAGGATCAATGCATAGATCTTCAGGCTAGATGTACAACTGCATCCTGACTCTGAGGTAGAGCCAGTGAACAGTCTGGTTGGATAGTCAGAGACTTGGACAGAACATGACTAGGAAATTGGCAACAGAGGTATTTGGGGAAGAGGTATGTGAATAGACCTTACCATAGGAGTAAAAAACGTAATATATTTGTGGCCCAAGCAAACACTTACCAGAAGGTGACCTCAAGAGAAGAGGACATTAATAATGGAGCATGTAGAATGACCAGTTCTTTGAAAGGCACTGAAGCTTTTTCTTCAGCCACCCTTCGCATTGCTCATGGGGCTCATGAAAAGAGGCCATCGTGGCAGGGATGGAGGGCATGCATGGGCTCAGCAACGTGGACTCCCACTCACCAAAGCTGATCTGGCTACGGCCACTGCTGAGTGTGCAGTATGGAGCAGCACAGATGAACACTCAATCCACATATGGCACCATTCCCTCAGCAATCAGTTTGTGCCTGGAGACAAGTTGATTGTATTTGACTTTTCCCGTCACTGAAAGGGCAGCATTTTGCCCTTGTTGCTGTAGACCCTTATTTCTGCTATGGATTTGTCTGCATGAAATACTTCTGCCAAAACCACCATTTGAGGGATTACAGAATGCCTTAGCTACCCTCATGATATTTCATACATCATTATTTCTGACCAAGAAACACATTTTACAGCCAAAGAAGTGAGGCATTGGCTCAAATTCTTCTAAGCCATTGGTCTTTCCACATGCCTCCCCATCTAGAACTGGCTGGATTGATGAAAAGATGGAATGGCCTTTTGAAGATTCAGTTACGGGACCAGTTGGTGGCAATACTTTGCAAGGTTTTTCAAAAGGATGTGTGCTTTGATTCAGCATGCACTGTATGGTACTGTGTCTCCCAAAGCCAAGATTATGGGACCAGGAGTCAAGGGGTGGAAATGGGAAGTGGTACCACAGACCATCACCAATAGAGCCCCAGTAACAAAATTTTTGCTTCTGATTCCAACAGATTTATGCTCTACTGGCTTAGAAATCTTAGCTACAGAGAGGGGATGGTTTGTACCAGGAAATACAATGACTCCATTAAACTAGAAGCTAAGACTTCTCACTGGTCATTTTGGACTCCCTGTGACTGAATAAAAAAGTTGACAAGGGAACTACAATATTGCCAGAGGTAACTGATTGAGACTATGAAGGGAAAATTGGACTACTACTCCACAATGAAGGAAAGAAAAATATATACTCGGAGTGGAGGAGGTTCCTGAAGATGCTTTGTACTATTTTCATGCACTGTATGAAAGGTCATTGGGAAACTATAACAACCTAATCCAGGAATGATGATGAAGAACCAATAGCCCAGAAGCAGGAGGAATGAAGAGATGTATCACCCCCCTAGGAAAAGCACTAAGACCCACAAAGATGCTTTCTGAAGGGCACAGGAATATAGGATGGGTAGTAGAAGGTAATTATAAATATGAGCTCTGAGCATGGGTCCAGTTACAGAAAGGAAGACAGTAATTGTAATTGTTCCCCCTTATTTTGTTACTATGCTTCCTTTGTAAAATAATCTTGATAGATTTAATATCAGATCTGAAAGACATTTTAACCTATATTATAATGTTTCAATTATGAATTGTTAGAAGCAAGCATCACCCAAAGAAGAGCTTTTACTTTTATTTTGGGAAGGGGTTAGTGTGCTTTGTCATGTGTGTGGGATAGTTGTACCATGGTAGGCATAATTATAACTTGTTTTTGTGTGTGGAGAGTAAGTATGGTTTAAGGAAATCTGTCAGTTTTTCAAGTTGATCAGGATTGTATTGTGTTAGTCAACTGTGGTGTCAGATTGAATAAAGAACACCTGGCATTTTGGTTGAGCACAATTCTGAGTGTGTCTGCTTAATAAAATTAGTGAAGGGAAAAAAAATCCATCCTGAGTGTGTTTGTCCCCAACCAATAGGCTTGTAGCTTGGGAGGTATAAAAAGGGAAAGAAGAGGAAGGAATCTTGCTTCTGCTTCTTTGGAGGATCTTTAGCATTGCCTTTAGATAACCATCTCTCGGCTTCCACTGCAGACTGTACAATTTTATATTGTAGACTCTTCATCTTCTGGCACTTTATGGGCCTCATAAATGCCTCTGTGAGTGGAAGAATCAGTTACCTTGATGCAAAAAAAAGGTAACACTAATTCTTGAAGGAATCGAGATTTGCAAAATGAAGAACTGAATTTGAAAGCTCAGTTTATGTTCCCTATCCTATCTCTTCCCCTGACTTGTTTAATTTTCTTCATGGTTTACATAAAATGGAAAATAATATCACTTATTTCTTACTCATTGTTTGCCTTTTCTTCTCACCAGAATGTGACCTGTATAAAAGCAGGGGTCCTATCTACTTTCATTATTTATATGTTATCATTGCTACAGGGATACTTGGTACAACATAGTTATGCAAAAGTAGGTTATTTGAATGAATAGATTAATGAATGAGATTATTATGACAAATTAAGGGATAAGGCCATTAAAAGGAGCTAATTGCATTCCATAATACTATAGTGACAGGATCCAAAACGTGGCAATGAGGAGTAAAGCAAAATCCACAGATGGGAGAAGGGGGAGGAGAAGGAGATACAGTTATCAAGCTCTAGATTTAGAAAAGAGGAGTAGAGGTAAGAAACAATTTTAGAGAAATATGGGCTATAAAACAGAAGGAATGGCTTCTTACTTTACTTGAGAACTGAACTGTTCAACTAACCATCCATTCTCATCCAGCCTCACTTTTGATTCCTAAATTCTTAAGAAAGATTAGTCAATCTAATCTATAGCTGAACAAAACTCTAAGCTGTGTTTCCAGTGCATGGCAATTGTAGATGGCAAACTACATCTGTATAATAGTGAGTATTTCCTGGCTTGCAGTCTGGAAAATGTCACCGGCTCATATCTCAGGGGAAATGCTGTAAACATTTTAATTACATACAAGTCTGCTTCTGTCTCCTATTTCGTGGCGGAATAAGGTGCCTGTTACATCTTTTCTCCTCAGAGATACAGAATGTACCAAGCTCAGGGCCCTCCAATATTGCTCATTTCAGTGAAAGTACATATATCTCTATATGGACTATCTATCTATCTATCTATCTATTTATCTATCTATCTATCTATCTATCTATCTATGTGTGTGCATGCAGAAAATACATTTCTTAATTTAGGTTACTACTTCACAATTTGTCAGCAAAGTAGAAATTTAGAGTATCTTCCATTTCTAAATTTCAGGTGATGCAGTGACCCAGGAACCAGTGAGTGGTTTTCATTAAAAGAGTGCAGTTACTCATTGGAGACCAGACATAAAATGCAGGACGACGGATCCAATAATCACCACACAGTGGTAGGGGCATGAATGTGGATTGAAAAAGTACTGTCAGCCTTTGAAATAGATATATTTTTTAAATATGAAAGATGTTTATCCTGATTGAGTCATTCAAACACCGAGGAACATAGTGCATCATAATACATGATTATTAAAGACGCTAACGAGTAAAACAATTTTCACATCTTTAATATAATTCAATAAAATTTAAGCACTTTGGGCCTGGTATGGAATGAATGATTGCTAGTCATCAAATGTATTCTTAAAAATCTTTTAAGAAAAATGTTGGATAATTTTCACACACAATAACATGGCAACACTGGGCCATCATAAGCATTTATGGGAAAAATTTGACTGTTTTATGAATATTTTAAAAGACCTACGCTAAATTCATCCACGAAAGTTCACTAGCATCACAATGTGTGTTAACGGAAACAAATGTATCCAACTGCCTGGTTGAAATCTCCCTTGGATGTCTAATGACTGTTTAGAATGTGACTCACTAAGAAGGAAAAGTAAAAAAATAAACAAAGCAAAACCCCTATACCCTTGCTCCAAACTTTGCCTATTTCTCATCCTAATAATCATCTCTGTATCCAGGCCAATTATTCAAGTCCAAAGTGTTTTCACCATGCTTATCTCTTTGTTTTCCTCTTTCTCTGTATTTAATTCCTTGAAAAAGCATTTTTTCCCTGTTTCGGAACTATTTTTCTCTATTTAACTGATATTTTATATTTATACTACCAACAGATATGCTGATTTCCCATAATTTAATTTCCATACAACAGTTCAAGTGATTTGTTTATAAGGTAAATAATATTATACTTATGTCCTGATTAAAATCTTTTAGCTTCAAATAGCTTCTTATGTTAATGACCCTGCATGCAAGCTCTAACTGAACCTCCTCCCCTAGTCAATAGCATTCTCCCTTCTGCAGCCACTCTTTAACTTCTCATTTTAGCAACACCCAGAAGTTCTAGTTTGGAGGTGTCTCTCACGGAAGGCCAGCATAAGTTGTGGACTGGTCTGGGTTCTCTAAAACTTAAACAGCAGCAGGTTTATTGAGGACCATGACTACAACTCAAAATATCATTAACTGGTGGAGAATATGTCTTTTCCACTCTTCTGTATTGCCTTGCCTGGCCTTAAAGGAAGCACAAAATCTGTGCACTAGATGAAGACAGAAAGAGCTCCAGGAATTTGAAGTTCTAGGAAAGATGACTCATAAAAAGAAAGCAGAGTGGAAGAAACCACTGTGGCTACTACTCTGTCTATCCAATATCTGCTACATTCTAGCTTCCAGGCGATTCTATAGCCCAAGTTGCAGCAATGGCACTTAACAGGTGCCTGACTCTAGATGAAGGAAACCTGCCTTCCCAACAGAGGGAAGTTATGGTCCTAAGTACCCAGGAGAGATCCCTGGCACTTCTTGCTCCTTTATCCCATTTCTTTGCTCCAAATGTAGATCAGTTACACCACATACAGATGAGCAAGTGAATTAAATCACAGACTAAGTAGAACACCTAGAAAAGTCCTCAGTAGAACTAGGAAATGCCTGGAAGAAATGAGTATGAAAGAGAGCTTAATCTCACAAGGTTGTGCAAGAACTCCTGAGAAAACCACTGAGATGAACAAGTGAAGAACTATGTGCAAGAGCACATCAAGACTTTGAGAATTCATCGGTAATGTGGCTATCAAGCAGATCTGGAAGAAAATGGAAAATGTAGTGGAAAATGCACTAAAAATACTTTACACAACTATGCTGACATTGAACCCATAGTTGAAAGAAGGCATGTGAGATCTTGTTTCAGAAATTGAAATAGGTCATCTGCCTACTGTAATAATTATGTCAGTCAGCTTTCTGTTACCATAAACAACACCCAAGATAATAAACTTATAAAAAGTTTAGTATTACCCATGTTTTTGGAGGTTTTAATCCAGTCAGTTGATCCCCTGGGCTGTAGACCTGTGGCAGCACATCACACAGCAAAGAGTAAAACTCCCCAGCTCATGGCGGGAAAGTCAAACAAGAAAGGAAGCAGGGGCTGGGATTCTCCTGTACTCAACAATGATCTGAAGACTTCCAACAGGGCCCTCTTGGAGAATCCAATCGATATCAAGTGCATCAGTCTGGAAATCAAACCTTTAACACATGGGTTATAGCAGACTATTCCATATCCAAACCATAGCAAGAGTAAAATTAGCATTTCCTTGTGATTTCAATACAAATCAGGGTCTCATTTCACAATACACAAAATGCCAAGATACCATCCACTTTACTTTACATGTGAGGAACCAGGCATATTTTACCTTAATGCTTAAAGGAAAATATTGTTTAAAAAAATCACAGCAAAGATGATAGAATTGTTATCTTCATCAGAATAACATATTTAAGATGCAATAACCATTCTTTAATAGGCAAGTGGAAAAGACCCACAGTAAATACAAAAACAGAGTCTTAGTGAATAAAAAGAATCTGCAGAGACACATCACATACCTTACAATTGAACAATAACAAAAATTAAAATAAAAGTTAACTAAGGTAGAAAAATGAAAACAAGAACAAAAACTATAGATATGCAAAGAGAGATGAGTGAGGAGCTATTCTGAAAAATAGAATGAGAAAAAGAGATTTTAAAAGATGAACAGATTCTCATGCTCTTGTGGAACAATATCAAAGGACTTCACATACCAGTCAAAAGCCAAAGAGAGCTGAGCCAGTTATGGTGGCACAAGTTTGAAATTCTGGTACTCTGCAAGACTGAGGCAGACTTAATGACTTTGTAAGATCTTGCCTCAAGATTTTTATTTTAAAATACTCGGATTCCACCCTCAGTAACTCATATATAAACACACACACACACACACACACACACACACACTGTCAAGCGGAAACAGAACATTTTTGAAGTGATGCCAAAATAAAACAAAAGAAAATCCTTCACTTTTCAGAAATACATGGCCACCAAAAACACTCTTCAGAAATTAAAGTAAAAGAACGTTATTCTCAGATGAAACTAAACTAAAAGTATCACTAGTAAAAAAAAATAAAATCTTGAAAATGGTACAGGTCTGGGTAAATATTAAAGGCTGCTCTCTTTAGGTTACAAAATGCATGATGACTGAAAGCAATGTATGACACTTTCTAAAAGAGTATTCTATGTAAATAGTTGTAACACATGAACGCTACATCATGAAATGAAGAAAATAAAATAACATAAATACATATTGTGGTGTTTTTGCATACCTGTTAAAGAAGTAAATTATTATTTTTAATTACAATGAAAAAAGTTAAGTCTATGCAGCATAATTTTTAAAAAGACTATAAAAATTAATATTTTCAAAATTTAAGTATGCAAATGGAGAACCAAAAATTTCAAATAATCAGAAACAAACAGAAAAGAAGAAACATGAAACTTGGAATTAGAGGATGGCAGAGAGTAGACTGGCAGACCTAAATCCAAATATGCTCATATTTATATTAATTATAAATGAGCTAAATTCATAAATTAAGAGACAGGCAGAAATGATTGCTCAAACAAAATGTATCCACATCTTTCTATCTACAGTAATCTTATTCTGTGTACAATTGGATTAATAGATGAATGATAAAAAAAATACGCTATGTAATCACTAAAGAAGAGAAAGTTGGAGCAATTATAGCAGACAGAATAGACTTCTCAAGAAACATTACCAGGGCAAAGATAAAAGATACATAATGATAAAATGGTGACTTCACTAAGAAAACAACAAAGTTATTTTTTTTTCTAAAAACAGAACTTCAAAATGCTTGAACCAAAATTTAGAGCACCTGTTATATTTTGTATAAATCCCCAAATCCTCACAGGCCTTCAGAATTGGAAGGTGATTGGCTCATAGGTGCTGGAAAAGTGTTAGTGGTTAGACCACTGATGAGTTTTTGACTGACTTGCTGTTAGGAGACAGGATCTGGTTTGCACAGGTGAGCCAAGAGAGGTGTGTCCTGTGAGAGTTTAACTTTCCCTGCCCCTCTCTCCAAGCTGTGGCTGCTTCCTGCTGCATGCCATGAGCTGCTTCTCCTCCACCAAGCTCCTCTGCCATGCTGCCCTGCCTTGGAGCCAGCTGACTAAGGTCTGAAACTTCTACAAACCATGAAGTAAAATAAACCTGTCCTTCTTTAAGTTTCTTGCTGTTGGAAGCTGTGTCTCAGTAATGAGAAAATGACTGAGTATCAAAAGCAAAAATGGGCCAAACCACCTCTACAGTGTGTGATTTTGATCCTGGCCTTTCATTAGATGGTAAAAAAAAGGAAAAACAAATCAGTAAGTATATAAGACTGAAAATCATCATCAACCAAATGGTATCTACAGAATATCTAACAACAGTAGAACACATCTTCTTTCCAGGTATATACAGAATATTCATCAACATAGATATTATTAACAGAAATTTAAAAATATGAGAACTGAAATCCAGCAAAGCATGTTAAGCATAATGGAATATAACATCCTAAGATGATTCTCATTTTAAGGTGCTAAACTTATTTATTCTCCTGGGTCCTACTGAGCACGCAGCTGGTATTTTCTTCTCCTGTAACTTGAGACTCAAATACCATCTCTCAGAAAGGGTCCTTCTCTAGCTGCCCTTTCCTGGTCCTTCCTGATGAGTGACCCTACATTCTTTCAATGCATTTTTCCTAAGTTATAATTTACTGGTTTACTTATGGCTTGTTTGCAAGCTTCTGGAAAACCTTGTCTATCTCACAGATTCCGTTTTTCACGCATTTCCTAGCACACTGCAGGCTTTTATTTAGTAATTACTGAAGAAATAAACAAAGAACAGATTTAAATATAGGCCCTCTATCTTAGTAATAAGACTGCTCTTTAAGGTTTTGTTTTTTAAAAAAAAAAAAGTAAGGCAAAGCAAATACACAGTATAGTACTTCTAATAATAGATCACTATTTCATAAAAGTTACCAGTTGACATTGTTATTACGGAGCATCCACAATGGTCTGAACTGCATTTGAAGAAGTAAATTAGTGTCTTTTTTGCATAGACCATGTATTAATCTATTGCCAAATGTCCTGGCCCCAACTAATTTCCATGTAGTGTGTTTATTCCAGAGTCTGCTACACTATGAAAGAAGCCAGATGGCAAATGGGAAAGGTAAACAAAATCATTTAATAGTGCTCTTCCTACCACTTCAAGCTACATAGTTACTCTACTTATATGCTTTCAGTAATCACTTATTAGCAGTGATTCTGGGAAGTATTTCAAGAGTACGGCATTATTATTACCAGTAAGTATGATACTAACAATTATTATTCAAGAATGTATGTTATACATTTTCACACTAAAAATTGAAGACTTTAATGCTTCCATAATTTGCAGGAACATATTTCAGGAATTTTGGAAATTTACATTATAATAGTCAAACGTGTCAATAGGGGATTTAGCTCAAAGAATGCAGCTTTTTCCCATTTGAAGTTTAGGTTTGATTTATAGCATAACAGTCAAATTCTTCAACCTCATACTTAAAAACCTTGTCTTTTTTCAAGGTTCCCTATGCAAGAAACATCCTAAGAGAACATTTTTTACTCAGCAAAACATTAGCTATATTCAGACATACCAGCCTAAATTTTAACATTTGAGTCAGAATATGAAAAAATCACTTGCATATGTTCATATCAAAACCCCTAAATCAGAATCCACAAGATGTTAAGTCATTGAATATTTTTAGGGGAAAAAATAAGAATTTAAACAAAAGAGTAAAGAGTTGTTGAGGAATTATAGGTGAATTTTGTTTTCTAAGTTTTTGAGTTACCCATATTTTCTACAAATGCATAAAATTGAGCAAACAAACAATACTGAAAGTTGCAGTAAGGAACCATGGAGGGACTTCTGGTTTTTATTAAAATTGCAAATAAGATGACTTTTGGTTCCCTCTTTGAAACCAACCTTAAGGAAACTACAAAGACAATGAAGAATCCCAATTATAAGCACTGAGGACTAAAACAACATAAAATCAGAAATTAAAAAATGCACAAACGTAAATAAGCACAAGAAAACTGTAGCTAGAAGCAAGTTAGTGGCAAAGAGGGTTCATGTGATGGTGGGCAGGGGCAGACAAGACCACAGCGTGGCTAAGGGACACATTTACATCAGTGACTCACAAGGTGTCCTCTCTGGAGCAGCAGTAACTTTACAGAACAGGGGTCACTTGTTAGAGATTTGAATTTGATAACCCTGACCCAGATTGTCCTTTTCCAGAACCTTTGTGAGGTACAGAAACGTTTAACAAGCCATGGAAGTGATTTTCATGCACACACAAGTTCTAAAATTTCCACTTTATAGAAAGCTCTTTTTTTTTGGTCAGCAGTAAGGTGATCATTACTCCTCATTTGCTGAAGCAGCATTACTTTAGGTATTAACCTTCCCAAGACAAGTTAATACTTAATTTACTTGTGGGGTTCCCGTTGTCATGATCAGGAATATCTATTTTTCCTTTCCTCTCATTCTAATTCCACAGATATGGAGAATTGGCACCTAAGGATATAGCCAGCTCCCAAATCTTATTGCTACAAATTCAAAGGTAATTTCCTCATCAGATGACTTAATTTATGGAGTAACTGACAGCGAAAGGGAGTAGATAATAGTGGTTCTCTCTGGAGACTCCCTTTGTTTGTGTCCCATTTCTTCTCTCTCCCTAAGATCCATAAAAAGCATGGCACCCTTGTCTTATAACCTCTAGATAAGCTCCCCACACCCAGGCCTGAACTAAAAGGAAGTACAACCATTATAAATTATGCTCATCAGTAGAAGTGACCTGCTGGATAAAGTTCTAAAACAAAAGCAGCAGCATCATTGACCAGTTATGTAAATATCTCCTCAGTGGTACTAGATTTCCATTTTTAAAGCTCCCTTGGTGAGTGCAGCCTGCAGTCAGTAGAAACACTGTGACAGAACAAACACTGGAAAATAAGCATAAAATAAGCATGGAAATTAGGAATTATGACACAAATGTAAAAGAAGAAGCAAACTCTTTTAAACTAAAAATTATAATTTCCCATTGTGGCAACATTTGGTAAGCCTTATATTATTTTAAAATAAAAGTTCAAAAAGTAAAAAAAAAAGTAAAAATAAAAGTTCAAAAAGAATAAAGAAGCAATAAGATACATCACTCAACACAGTTGGTGAATAAATTAGATAGGTGATAAAGTGAGTAGAAACACAGAAAATGACAAAACAAAATTTAAAATATGCAAACAAATTACAGAGAAGTGTGGTTTAGAGGCAGAAATGCTGCAAAGTAGGAACCCAAGGGGAAAAAAATCAGAGAAAGTGTCAAATAACAAGAGGCAGGAGGGAAGCAACAAGGAAAAGAAAGGCTTACGTATTATCCATTTTGCCAGTGAATTTAATTTACAAATGAAAATAGATGTATTTTCAAGATATTTTTCAAAATTTGCTTCTACTCGGTACTTTTAAAAGATCTGTTGAAAGAAGCTACATTTTTTAGACCACCTAAAAGATAGGTTCTTATTGTTTTCCTTGAGAGAAAAAAATAAAATCCTTGTCCAAGAGCCTTTAAAAAAAGAAAACTGGAAATCATAAGATTAGTTTTCTATCTGGGCAAATGGAGAGAATCTTTCAGCATTAGGAAGTGTTTTTATTTCACTGATAAACTAGGGCTGTGTGTTTATTTTCATGTATGCAAGAGGAATTAATTTTAATGGTATCTAATGGAACTTAATATCTGGTTATATTTCCCTCTCACACTATCTAACATTTTGTGATTAAATTTGTGGTTCATCTTTAGATGGAATCTTTAACTTCATTACATGCAATTTGTGAACTTACATGTGTATCTCTTTACCTTTCTATATACTTTTCTTCAATATTCTATTTTATTTTAAACCTATTTTATTATGTTGCATTAACTTTGTATTTTAACCTAAATCCAATTCAGAAGACAGTATTTAAATAAAATATCAAAATTCAAAAGTGTTTATAAACACTAATAAATTTAGGGAAAATTTCAAATTCATCAAATATTTAAAAGTTAAACAAAAATACAAGAAATGTTCATGATGTTTAATGTTTTTATGATTGTAACCATCCTTTCTATTAATCTGAAATTCAAGATATTAAAAACAAAAATGTTTAAGAAAAATAAAGACAATTCTTTAGATGTAGTGGGGAAAGAGGAATCCTACCCTATGCAACTCAAGATAAAAGGATAATGTGTGAACATATAAACCTTGAAATCAATAGGTTAAAACCAGCCAAAATTGGGTGGTGCTAAGATATGAACACATTACATACAAATGATAAGTTATAAATGAATTTCAAACATTAAAATAAGGGCTTTAACCCCATCCTGAGAAGGGATGGCCATCTAAGAGCACAGTGACTACCACTAGCACTTATCCTGTAAGTAGTTAGTTATTCAAATGCTGCTGCCATGCTCTGTAGAAAGAGAGAGAAATAAGGCATTTGTATTTTTTTTTTTTTTGGTGATGGGATTTTCTCTGGAGTGTGATCTTATAGGTGGCTAAGTTGAACAAAAATTGATACACAGTCAGAGAGGGATTACACTCTCAAGGAAGTCCGTGCAAAGTAAAGACATCAGAATTGTCCCTGCAGGTGAATCTGAGGGAGGCCAGGCCTCAAGATAGAGATGCAAAGGTCCAGGTTCCTTCCCTCCCTAAGGAGCAGGCAGTAACTTGAAATTACACTGGAATTAGCACCACCAGGTCCAGTAAGTTCAAGTAGGCATCAGCCCCACAGATGGTGACCAAAGCCTCTGGATCCATCCCTTCCCCAAGTGCCTTTCTTCTTTCCATGTGCCCTCGCTACATGACCCACTTCCCTATCGGAGCAATATTAGCTGAGTGGCTATACTTAAAATCTTCAGGTTCACCACAGTTTGAACCATGTTGAACCCACATTGTGACTTTGTTGTATACATGATCCTTGAAAGGGGCCTGGTGGCAATCTCCTTTAGGGACCCCTTTTGTCTTTCAGGAGCTAGCTGTTAATAAAAGCTTTCTACTCTTAACCTTTGTTTTCCCTTAGAATTCCTTCTTCAATTTCTGGGGACATGAACTTGGCACATCTGACATCTAACATGTTGGGAATTATATTTCTCTCATATAAATGTGGTGTTAAATATAAAAACCAGACAAGCACACAATCTTGTATCTATCACTTCCACTCCAGCTAACTCTTTCATGCACATGGTGACTTGTGAAATAGTGTTAAAAATCTAACATTGCTATTGATGTTGTAACAGGACTGATTATAAGGCTTACGTTCTCTTTAGAGCATAACATCGGACCTTTCTTTAAAAAAGAAGGAAAGAAAATGTTCTGTTTGGATATAGAGCAGAGTTAATCATGTGTTTCATCAAAAGTTTTAAGAAGCTCTGTACATACGGCGAGCAAGCAGAGCAAAGGGAGGAGTTACTGAAGCCAGTTGAGTGGAAGTTGGGGAGGAGGGGAAGTTTATTTCTAGCACACTTATTTTCTATCATTTAGATTGTGCTTCTTTGGCTGATATCATCCATGCCCCTTTCTTCCCCACTTGAAACAAAATACTGTGAAATAGAAACAAGGTGGTGTATTTCTCAACCATGACTGTACAATTAAAAACAGCAGTGACCTTCAGAAAATCTACATCTATGCCAGTTTCATCCTGCACAATTAAATCAAATACGGGGTCTTGAAGATATGTAATATAACATACAATATATAGTATCTGATACAAATTCAAATGATTTCAATGTAATTGTAATTAAATATACATAATTTATACAATAAATAATATGAGCTATTAAATATTTATACATCATTATATACTTAAAGACTCCCTGTGATTCTAGTATGTGAGCTGAATTGAAAACCACGAGGTTGGAATAATTAGAAAAAACTTGCGGGCTCGCCAGAGCTCATTCTGATGTTGAAAGTTGAGTCAGCCCTAAAAAGATGAATATCACCTGGCTGAGGTTTAGATTGCACTTATGCATCTTAAGCCATCCAGCTAAGTGAAATAAAACCAGGGTAATACAGCTAGAAAGAAGAGAGATGGGAGAGTTACAGGTGGCTGATTATTCTCTGAGTAAAGCAATAAAAGACATTTGTGATATTTATTACCATCGTTAGTGCAGGCATATGTGACACATTAGGTGGCATGATAGTTAAGATAAATATCCCATTATATATTTAAAATTATAGCTGATAAATTTCAATGCATACATGACCCACTGCTAAGTACTATTAACCGTACACTACTATCAAAATGCCTTGTGCAAAATACTGCAGGGACTCTGGCCACTGTCAAACTAAGAAAATCTCACTGATTTTATTTTAGACAGGAAAAGATGACACTTTCTCAAGGCAGGGCTACATTTCTCAGCATGCAATGAAACCAAAGGTAATGGAAGGGCACCGCACATACTCCTCAGGCTGCAGATATACACCGAGTGTTTGACATGTTGCATCAGTGAATATTTCTGCTGAATTTTAATATCATTCCTTTAGTAAGATTTTGTAAGTCAGTCAAATTCAAGCCTATGGATGGATGTTAAAAAGTCATTTTTCCCTCCTATCGTTAGGTACGTGTATGAAGCATTTTCAATTCACATGTTTAAAAAGGCTGATGAAATCTGCCTGTGGCAATGCCTAGAACAGCCAGACAATTTTTCAGGCTAGAAATTCAATGAATCTGTTTACCATAATTCCCTTCTGTGGGCAAGAAGTCATATTTAAATCATGCCAGTGTTTGACTAATTCATACCTCAGTGATAAATTATACTGTCTGAAAAAGTCAAGGTATTTAATTTTATCATATAGTACAGAGAAAAAGGTGTTTCCAGATACTCCAAGTCCATCTTGGATATATTATTGTCATATTTGGCTTTCAAAATATTCACCATGACAATTACAGGCCAAGTGGCATCCCTGTGTTCAAAGGAGAATGACAAGCCCTTAAAGAATGGCATTCTGTGTCAAGGTGGAAGGGACTGGTCTTGTGAAGAAAAGAAATGGTTTCAAAGGTCAAAGCATTTTTTTTGTGCTTTGAAAGGCAGGGGTTACCGTTAATAGACATACACTTCAAGAATATTCTGAAAGTTTATATTAAATGCCATAGAACATGGAGGCCAAGTGTAAAACAGTAGTTCTAGGATGTTGATGTAGACAGAAATTGTGTAGCATTAGTTAAGATTACTTTTTTGGTTAAAAAGTAAGACATGGATTTTCCAGAATCATGATTTTGTAACTGCTTCCAACTCATTCATAGTGTATGGTCCAGGGATGCACATACATATTAGTTGAGTAAAATGTTGATTGAAGGCATTTACCTATAATGAATGACATATATCCTAAAGTGATCCAAAAAGTGTAAGAGGGCTAATGAGACAAGATTTTTCCATGGACACTCCAAGGATAAGTGTCAAAACTGGTGCAAAGCAAAGCCTTACTCTGAAACAAGTGTTTGCTTGTCAAAATTTCTTTTCTTAAGTAGCTATAAGAAGTATTTAGTGATTTTATAACCCCCTTGGTTGCAGTAAGCCTGAACTTCCAAAAATTGTTGCTTAGTATTCAAAGGCTTCAAATTTATTTCAAAACTTTATTATTTTAAATACCACCATGTAAAAAAAATTTTAAACAAAAAAATGAATCCTACCTAGAATAATCATATTTTGTCCCCCCACAAAAATACAGGGGCACATATATTTTTAAAGCAGTGAATCCAGCCTTTCCAGTGAAATCACAAAATAACAGAGATTTCAGTATTCAGCAAGATAGACCTTTAAGAATGTAGTTATTTCAGTTATCTTTAAGATAAAGCTGTCATGAGATGATTCATTTTCCACAGATATCACTCCCATGAGTCTTATGATTGGTTCATTTAATTCATTCAAAAAAATGAAACAATTCATAGTCATATGTTTCAACATCATGCTATATTTATGCTTGAAGAAAGACATTATTACCCTTCTTATCAAAACAACCCCAGAGTACTCACTCACATCACTTTCAAACAGGTTCTTTGAATACTCACTTGATACTAATTCATGTAGCCTTATAAAATGCTTATGTTTATTGTTCCAACTACATATTATATCAGTTACATGCTTGTATTGATGAAAAAAAGTAATAACATAATGGCTTTTCTGCACTTGATATCTTCCGGGAACTGATTCAGGACTGGGCGAGCATGAAAACGATTACCGCTAGATGTCACTATAAACAGAGCGTTTCCTCCAATACAGATCTACTTTCTTGCATTTCCAGATTGCTGGGCTGTTTGGGAAAAAAAAAAAAAAAAAAAAATTTCTGGCAGTATTGATTCATCTAATCTCTTGTTTGTTTCATCAAAGGTTGCTAACCGCTAACCTTAGATTCTCCCTTGTGTTCTTCTGCAAATGTGCAAAACAGGGCTTTTTTTTTTTTTTCAACAAAAACCACAGCACAGGGATTTCAAAATTGTCACCATTTGATTAATTAGGTGATAGTATCATGCAGAGTCAGTCCGTTTATTATTTCTTAAGAAAGATTTTTCAGTGAGTTTGTTGTGTCTCATTAGAGAATAGAGGGCCAGATTAATGTACATATGATTTGACGTTAATTAGAGTCAGATTTTTTTTTGCAAAATTGATAATTTGATTGTGACAATGAAGATAGCACTTCATTGAGTTCCTTTCAGAGAGCATCTAAGGGCCTTGAGTTGAAGAGAAAGCCTGCTATGATTTTCTTTTGTCAAAAGCGGAAGAGACACTGGAATTATAAAATTGCCTAGTTAAAAAGATGTGAGACTAGGAGCTCTGGGGCTGGGGATTTAGCTCAGTGGTACAAGCGCCTGCCTGACAAGGGCAAGGTCATAAGTTTGCTCCCCAGTACCAAAAAATAAATAAATAAAAATTTAAAAAAAGATGTTAGAGGCTTTCCAGTTGGTTTAGGTTTATTTTCTATTTTTTCATCTGAAGTAGAATTTCTGTGAACTCATGCACAGGTTAAAATTTTGGCAACTATATTGCAATTGTATTTTTTGTGTAAGTCTTTTAAAAGTACTCTGGTCTGAAAAGGAATATGCAACCAAATTGACTAGCAAATTCCATATTACATTTTTTAAAAAGTTATGTGTCCTTCAGTTAATTTACACATACCAAGGCTTAATTAGGAATATCAGTAATCAGCTGCTAAAATGTCCTTAATAATAGATTGGCGAAGTCGGAATAACAGAGTAGTCAAACTTCCTTGTTAGCTGACATTTAAAATTTCACATTTTAAAAATGACATTTAGCAGATGAGATGACGATGCAAATGAAATCTATATTTAGGGAGGGGTGAAAACAGCTTCTAATTTGAACTAATTATGTATTCTGTTCTACCTGTGGAAATTCTGCTTAAGTTTACCCAGGGTTCTTTGTCAATGTTGTGTTCTGCCTCTCTCCTGTCTCTCTCCTCTTTCTCCTGACAGTTCCTTCATCTCCAGTCCTCTTCCAAACCGTGTAGTCCCTTCTCACACTTTCTCACCCCTCTTCTCCTCATTTCTTTCCTCTGTGCCACCAGAAGTCACAGATTTGGAGAAACTCTGCGGCATAATTTCATTCCACACACTACCAGGTGACAACCCAAAACTACCACCATTCCCTCAGTGAGCACCTCAGAGAGGTTCCAGTCCAGCCCTCTAATGTCCCCACCCAGGTCCTACTTGACTATGAAGACCAGAGGGTGAACTCCCTCAGAGGAACCCATTCAATTTACAAAACCGCAGAGAAATGATAAATTACTATTTTACGCCATTACATTTCAGTGTAGTTTGCTATTCAGCAGTAAATAAATCAATCAGTAGGCCGTTTGTTTTTGAAGGCAAAAGAAAAAAAAATTCTAAGAACCTTCAGAGACACCGAACTTGAAAAAAGGCCTTTGATCTTCTGTCTTAAGATTATGGTTAGCAGCACTTTCTTTCTCAGCTTTTCAGATGGAGTTTTCTTTTTATTAAGTTTGAGCTCTGACATATTTTTTTCCCTCATTTGTCACTGCTATCAATTTTACTTTCATCTATTGTCACTTTAAAAGTTGGGCTCTCTTTACTTTTATTTCAATTTTAAATAGCATTAAACAAAGAAGTAAACAGTTCTGATGATAGCTACACACTTAAAAATACAGCCCCATCGGACTTTATGAATATGCATGTTGGAGACATCTGAGCAACAAAAGAATTACAATTTGTCAGATCATGTGCATAGCCACTGTGCTCCTTCCCCGTCACTGAGATGGTTCTTTGACATTTTAGTCAGAGTTTGACAAATATTCTCAAACTTAAGTACACATGCAAATCCCTGGGAAGTGTATTAACATAAAGATTTGGGCACAGTAAACTTGAATTTGGGCCTAAGATTGCACATTTCTAATAATTTCCTCAATAAAATCAAACAAATTGAGTAGAAGGGCTCTAGAATGTAACAATGGTGTGTATCACTCACCACCAGCCTCTATGTCCTTCTATCAGACATTTCCATTTACCAAGTCATGTGGTCCTGGGGTGGTAGCACTATTTACATGAGCTCCAGGAAAAGAAACAACAGGAAAAGTAGTGACACGATTTTCTGTCAGAACTTGGCACCTCCTCTGCCCAAACACTTTTCTCTCGCTTAGGACTTTCAGTGACCTCATCACATCAGTATTTTTTTTTTTTTTTTTTTTTTAATCATCGGTACCAGGGATCAAACTCAGGACCGCGTGCTTGCAAGGCAGGCGCTTATGCCGCTGAGCTAAATATCCAGCCCAAGGCTTCCCACTAGGGTTATTTTTCTCACAGTCAGAGCCACTGAAGTTCGGAACTTGAGCCTGAGAGTGACTCTTCTACATTTGTTTTCAAGATGTACTGGTGCTAGGTATGTACAGGTCCTGAAAGATGTTGTTATTTAGGGTTGGCATTAGGGGGATCATGTGACTCAGTTGCATTTCTTTCTCTTGAATTTTTCTCCCCAGAGGGACTCATATTTTCTCATTCTTTTGATATCTTCCAATAACACTCTGGATCAACCCATCGTAATTTCTCTGTACTCCCCCAAAAAGCCATTTTACCAGCAGGCCTATGCCTGCTTTTTCTTATGCAGGTAAGCTTTTGTTACAAGCTGTCCAAGACCTTGGAAGTCCATCTCTGAACCCTCATCTCCTCTAATACTTACTGTCATTCCTTAGCTCTTGTCAAAGGGTCTTTTCAGTCTTTCAGAACTGATAAATTCCAACTATAGGGTCAGACTTTGGTCAGCAATTTCTCTTCTCAGAATCAAGTTCTCTCTCTCTGTTTCTTCTTACATTTTTCTCCATATCACTAAAAATTCACTCTTCAAGGAACCATTCTCTGTATATCTTGTGTAATCTCTGTCTCTCTGTCTTAGTCTCTCTCTCTCTCTCTCTCTCTCTCTCTCTCTCTCTCTCTCTCTCAGTGCCAGGGACTGAACTCAGGACTTTGCAAATACCAGGCCAGTATACTATCAGTGAGTTACATTACCAGCCCACATTCTCCCTATTTTAATATATTACAACTTCACTCGTCCTTTAAACATTAGCATAGCTCTAATTTTGTATTTGTGAATATGATTATTTTTCCTTAGACTGGAGATTCTATCAGTTGTGTCCAGTTCTATATACTGTAATCTCCAGAACTCTTTGAATCCTGCCTAGAGCAAAAAGAAGTGACTTAATAAGAACTTCTTGGAGGAATGAGTCCATTCCAGACTGCCTGTCCTCTTACTCACCATGTTTAATCTAATCCATTCTTTTCCTTTGTTTGAGCTGGCTTCCTTGATATCTTACTCTCATTTTATGAAGAAAAGGATGAACTAGCATTTGGTGATATTGTACATGACTGTCAGGAAAATTTTTCTCTTTCTAATATTACAATCGTTCCTAGTTTCTGCAATCAGTTTCACTAGCTGGTTCTGACTTTCGGAACCTGTATGCATCTCTCTAGTACCACTTACCTGGATCCAAGTCCCTAGCTCTCTCACAAATCTTTCTTTAATTTTTATCACATGGTTTCTTTCTACTTCATGTTACATTACAATACAAAATCACCAGTCCCTGCGATCCTGGTGTTGTAAATAATCACGCCAATTTCCACATTATTGAAGATACCACCAGTGCTTCTTGAATGGAAACCAGAAATAAGACATTCTTACTCACACATTGGAAAACTTTTCTCCTTTTGGAATCAAATGAATGGACAAGAAACCAACACATTTGGCAATTACTTGAAAAGAATTAAATATCAGGAAGCCTAACTTCTCCATACATGTAAGGATGCCCTTTTCTCTCCTCAGTTTTGAGCAATAATTGGTCAGCAGGATGCTTTTAACCTAGGGCCTGCCTCTCCCTAGGTCTGCTCTTGCTAGGCAAAGCCATGGAAATATTCCCGATGAAGCATTTATAGTTCATATGAATTTCACCTCAAGCAAAGAAGAGAAAACTGCATTAGCCAGCTGAATTTAGGTGTAGCTGAGCGCAAACTGGGAGACTTTTTTTTTTTTAAAACACTTAACACTGTCTCACAACAGGACTGGATCCTGTCTGCACAAACCCTGTGCTCCTCACTGTGAGTCTCATTCTAATTTTGCTCATTTCGGGTCTGCCACCCATCTGACAAGCCAGTAGACATTATGTATTTAAGAACAGCACTCACAGCTAGAAAAGCAATCACATGCAAGGTCAAGTTAAGTTGTGAAAAGATTCTTGTGTGAAGGAGTTAAACTGTCACTGTCCTGACACTGGCCGAAAATATTTCTGTCTTGAGACCGAATTATTTAAGTGGTTTTCAGTTCCGAATCTATTATCAATATTTTAAAAAGCAAGAAAAAGATACAAATTGCCACGAGTATGACTTTTGACAAGGGATTTCTATCTGAATGAATGAGAGAGGAATGTTCATCTCTAAACTGCCTCTCTTTTTATGTGTCTCTGCATATTTCTGCATTTGTGCGTATGTGTGTGAATCGGAAATATGTATAGTTCAAACAAGGGAGGGTGGTAATTTATTTATTTTTTATTTAAAGAGAAAAAAACAGAAAAAAGGTAGAAATATTACAGTATTTAAAAAAAGGATAAACAGTAAGAGATCACTTGTTGATAAATGACATATTGTCCTTTTAGAAATAGTTGTTCAAGTTACAAAATTAGAGCATACGAAATAGACATTCAAGTAGTGAGACTGCAAACAGATCTGTTCAACAATCCAACAAAAACTTAGAAGTATGGTTATCAATCCTATACACTTAAATATTCATGCAGTTATATCTTTTATAGCACTTCCGATTTCCTCTCTTTTTTACAATAGCAATTATGCATTTTTTAAAAATTTTATTTAAAGAGAAAACAGTAAAAGAAAAAGGGTAGCAGCAATACAGAATTCTAAAAGAAAAAAGAAAACAAGAGAAAAAAACATGAAGAAATCACTAGTTGATAAATTACATATTGTCATCTTGGATGTAGTTGTTAAAGTTATAAAATTTATGGATACATAGTAGACATTCAAACAGTGAGAGTGCAAACAGTTCTGCTCAAAAGATTCAGCAATATTGAGCGTGGTAATTTAGAGTTTGAGAAGTATTTTTAAAAATAAAGATTATAAAAATTTGCTTTGATCTCCTATACCTGTTAGTTTTGTTTTATTTATTTATTTATTTTTGTACCTGGGATTGAACTCACAACTTCCTGCCCCCAGGTAGGAACCATACCATTGAGCTATCCCTGGCCCCTGTATCTGTTACCATTGACTTTATTTGTAATGGAACATGCTTCTGCCAACTATGGGTTTCTTATTGTCTAGGAATGAAAAACAAGAACAAATATAACTACAAATGTTTGAAACTAACAATTTTAGGGGCCAGGGATTTAGCTCAGCTGCATAACTGTCTGCCTTGCAAGTGTGTGGTCATGAGTTTGATCCCCAGTACCAAAATTAATAAATAAATTAATTAATTAACAATTTGAATATTATAAATTATAAATGTAATGATTTTGTCAGAGATTCATATAGCTAGGTAATGACCGCTAAGAATAAAGAATTATGTCTTAAAATGTATGTATATTATTTTAGATACAGTTTACTAATACTAAATGGCCATCTAACTTAAGGATACAAGTTAAGTTTCCGCTTCAACAGCACAAATACTAAACTTGGAGTAATACAGAGAAGATTAGCATGGATCTTGCACCATGGTGACAATAATTTATGCAGTTTTCCATATTAAAAAGCAAACAAACTACCAGTTCAAATGAATTGACTGGCTCTTTTTAAAAATGAGTTCCCAGTAGAATTTGGAACCAAGAATAAAATCTACAAATCTTTTGATTTCTAAGGGCTGAAAAAGAGAATCTTGCATTGAGCTGAAGAAAATAATTGAGAAAATTAATATAACCATTTAGAAAAGGGTATAACACACATAATAGAAACAAATCACAGTAAAGATATTCATCTTCTCAAAGTCAACCTAACTCAGTAGTTAACTGGGCCTTGGTTCTTAGACATTAACATCAGAATGCCCTCCTGTGGGGCTGTTGGCCACAGGTACATATGAGATAAATATGCACCGATAGGGGGCTTTGTAACCACAAGCTCCAAATCTCCCAGAATGCATGGTTAGAGATAAAAGCCTACAGCGCTCTCACCCAAGTAGAATCAAAGCACACTGCCTTGAGAACTGAATGCTCTGCTCCGCTCCTCCCCAAACTTTGACTTAGCACTTAGTTTGGGGCCAAGGTCAATCATGTAACTAACCACCTGCTTTCCTTGTCCTCCCTCCTCCATAAATTCCTGCATAGGTGCCATTCTTTTGTCCTTTATCCTTGCTTCTTGGTTTTGTCAATAAAAGGTCACAGAAGTCTCAGTCTGGGGCTGTCTTTATGAGACACCCTACAGTGCAGGCTCTCAGGTAAGGGCAATTCCTCTGGGCACCCTTGGAGTGTGAAGAGGGCGCTGACTCTAAGCATGCTCTCATCCTGTATGCCATGCCACAGTCCTGAACTGTGACACTCTCCATTCTGATAATTAAATATGACAAAGTAAATGAAGACTAGTACAGGAACTGAAATATATTGATCGTGTTTATCATGTATCAGTGGTCGCTGGTTCAAGTTTTTGTCCCTGATTTAACAACAACAACAAAAAAAAGTAGACCTTTTTGACCTTTCCTGAGAAACATTTTTATCTACTTGCTGGAGAGCGATAAAGAAGGTGTGCTAATCATATTTTCAGGTGAACCTGGACTAGAAGGGTAAGTTAACATGACAGTTGACAGGACCAAGAGTCGGAAAATGCTCAGCAAGCAGGAAAGACAGCGAAACCTTAACATTATAGAATTTTATGGGAATAAATTCAAATCTGATGGCTCTATTAAAGAAGCAGAAACACTGATCACAAAAACAAAGAAATCTATCTTCATATCAGTTTGTCGTTCAGATGTGAAAATTTTTCTTGATCACAGTCTATAATTCTGCATAAGTTAATGTTGCTGGTTCATAAAGTACTAAAAGAAACCATGGGGTGCAGAATCGGTTCCCTATTCCATGGTATCATTTACTTTCTTTATTCTTGAAAGTCTCCTGAATTGTCTTTGGTAGACCACTCCTTCTTCAGCCCTTTTTATTCATTACACAATAACAAGGCAAAGCTACCCTTAATTCCAGACTTACATTGTATTTTGCATTCAGGTCATATTTGACTTTTGTTTTTAATTCAAGATCTTTCATGTCATAGCACCAGAAAGACACAGAAATCAGATTTAACTTACCTCCTTTCTTTTCTTTTCTTTTTTTTTTTTTTTTTAACTGGGGATCAAACTCATGACCTCATGGTTGCTAGGCAGGCACTTATGCTGCTGAACTAAATTCCCAGCCCTTACCTCCTTTCTTATATAAGCTAAAACACAGTAGTAATTTATCTCATTAATATTAATATTCACTTTTGAGATAGATTTACTGAAATCTTTCTTGTCATCCTTACTGCTTCACTGTAGGAATTGTGCAAAATAAATTATATACCTGGAAAAATGGTTGGGTTAAACATTCCTGGAAATATGGCAGATGAAAATGGGCAAATCTTTTCACTGCAAACCACTAAAAACACTGGGTTAATTACTTCACCATTATTCAGATTAATCTATGACAAGATTCAATGGTGAGGCAAAAGGTATACTCAGGTGAACTAAAGAGTTAATTCTCATGGTCTAATTAAATGTAGGAAGCTGGGCAAGGTGGTACATGTCTGTAATCCCAGCACTCAGAAGCCTGAAGCATGAGCATCATTGCAAGTTCAAAACCAGCCTGATCTATAAAAAGAGCCTGAACCATATACAGAGACCATGTCTTTAAAAATAAAACAAAGGAAAAGAAAATGCTAAATAAATAAATGTAGAGAAACTAAAATTCACAGATTAAAACCAGAATTGAACAGAAATGGAAAACTTGTTAGAAACAACCAGCCCCCACTGTTAAATGCTTCCATCATAAATACTTGTACCTTCAGTTTAAATATAAGATGAAATAGTAGCTCTCTAAAGGTATCAGTGAATAGTGATTTTAAATTCTGTAATACTGATTCAAATAAATTATTTGCTGATTTAGTATTCATTTATTATTCACAATTTTGTTTCTTCTTTAAGGCCTTTTTATTTTTTCATGCCTTATTGTCTATCTTGTAAATCCAGCAAAATGTTGAATGGAAGAACTCTTGACATGTTTCTATAATTACTACAGTATAAGACGATGGCAGAGCTAAAGATAAGTAATTAAAAAGATGGGTAAATTAGAATCATGAAAAAGTGAATCTGCAATAGGTTTTAAATCAAAAGGAGGGATAAAGCACAGATGGAACTTCTAGAACATAAATATAACACAATTAAATCTAAGAATACAAATAATTACATTAAAAGCAAATGAACTAAATGACCTTAGTCAAAATTGCAGATTATCAGATTGGTTAAAAATCTAAGGAATGAATTTTTAACACTAATATATAAAAAAATAAAAAGGAAAAGAATAGAAATGTCATGTCAGTGCTAAACAAGAAAACCAAAAATTGCCAAGTTAATGTCATAACTTTTTTTTCCTATCAAGTAGTTACCAGTCACAAAAACTCTTTTTAAAAATGATAAAGGGGTTGAATTATCAGGAAGTTGTAACACTTCTGAATCATCCTAATAACAATGCTTCAAAATACATAGAACAGAAGCTAACTCACAAAAAGAAAGATGCCATAAAAATTTTAATATTCTTGACAATAATTTATACAAAAAATGTACATAAAAATCAACAAAACTCTAGATTTAAAACACACAATCAACCAACTTTTTCTACTTGACATTATAAAATACTCTTTTACTTTTAGAGACTGGAACACACAGTTTTTTCTGAAGTGCCTGCCAAAGATTTACCAATATAGAATATACTTTGGGCCACAAATCCAGTCTCAATAAATTTAAAAAGCTTTAAATCATACAAAGTTATTTCTCTGGCTACAATGACATTAAAATACAGGTATCAACTATGTTAATGTTGAGAAAGCCATAGTTAATGAAAAATGTATTGTACTTGATCATTTTATGAAAGAAAGGTCAAATTAATGACCTTAACACTAGAAAAATAAGAAGAAATGGAATCCAAACTACACAGAAGTAGGGAAGTAATACAGAGAAGAATAGAAATTATTTATATAAAAAAGAAAACTACAGCAGCAAAAACAATGAGACAGAAATTTGGTTATTTGAAAAACTCAACAAAATTGTTAACTCTTTCTTCAAGCCAACAAGAACATATGGACGAAATCACTCAAATTATCGTATATGGAATGAGAGCAGTGAAATTATTACAGATATCAGAAAAATTAGACATAATAAGGATTATGAAAAACGATACAGGTAAAATTTATGCTTACATAAATAGGAAAAGTCTTTTAAAGATACAAACTACAAAACATATTCAAGAAGAAATGCATGAACTGAGTAGAACAATATCTGCTAAATAAATCTGAATTGATAAGAACCTTTGCATAAAGACAATACTAAGTTCAAATCGCTTCACAGGTGACTTCTATGAAAGCGTTAGGGAGAAGAATGTTAATTCCACCCAAACTCTTCTGCAATACTTTGGAGAAGTGAGCAATTGACCATTCTATGAAGCTATCCTAATAACCACTATTCAAAAAAGCATACTGAGAACCAGCATGTCTCATAAACATAAATGTATTATTTTAAACTTAGAAAATCTAATATTACATAAGCAGGAATATGCATCATTGCCATATGGGGCTTATTTTAGGAATGCAAGGCTGGCTTAACATTGAAAATAATATATTTTACCATATGAAGAAATTTTGAAAAAAAAAAAAGGAAAATGTAATTTCACTAAATACAGAAAATCTCTTGGAGAAAATCCACTAGGATCCATTTTGTTAAAAACTCACAGCAAAGCAGGAGTAGAATGGAACTTTCCCAGCCTGATAAAGGTCATCTACAGAAAATCAACAGCTGACATCATACTTAGTATTGAAAGACTGAATGCTTTTTCCTCCAAGTTAAAATTGACTCTACTAACATTACACAAGTATTAGAGACCCTACCAAGATAAACTAAGGACAAAAAAAAAAAAATCAAAAGGTAGTGAAATGGGATGCTAAGCAAAGAAAAAAATTGTGGAGCTTTTGTAACTGTAAAATATGTAGTACAATGGAGCTTTTATAGATGTAAAAAATGTAGCATAGCACAATGAATAAGTTTTTACAGGCTGGGATTACCTAGAGCATTCTTTGGAAGATATGGGAAGTGATTTAATGATTTAATTTGCTGATGGTCATTCCCCTAAAAGAAGGTAACATTAAGAATATGCAAAATTCAGATAATATTTCTTCTGAATCCAGTTATGATCCCAATTCTGAATGGTAACAGGTTTCTGACTTTGGGCAAGTGTCATAAATTCTGAAAGACAGATTAGCATTTTATAATCGATAATTCAATGATAAGAGCGATCTCAGGTACCTAATAAAAGCTCTAAGACAGAACAAGAGGCCAGTAAGTGGGAATCACAAGCTTGAAGGTAGTGTGGACAGCTGGCCTAGACCAGGACTATGCAGGGAAAACACGGAGGAAGGATAGTTGGACAGAGACTGCATAGGTAGACAAAAATTGGTCAGGCCAGAATTGAGATTAAAGAAAAGGAAGACATGGAAAAGCATTTATTAAAATTGTTTAAATGTCAAACACAAAATGCAAGAAAACTTAATGATGAAATAACTACTAATAGTTTTTTGGAGATTAACAAAAAGGCTTATTTATGGATATGAAGCACAAAAATCACAATTTATAAAATGTTAAAACTGTAACATTAAGATGACCAATTCCAATGACTGTGTTTAAGTTTAAGTCACTATTTGGTAAATTTTTAAATTTATTTACTTATGACGCAATGTTTTAAGATTTAGAAGAACAGGTTTATTGGATATAGATAAAGTGATAAAGTAAGCAAATCAATCATCAGGTACCTAAATATTTTAACACATAAGGTTTCCTTTTCCACTACTAATGACAAAAAAAAAAATGAGTTTATCAAATTGGGCCTGGTGGCTCAGGTCTGTAATTTCAGCACTTGGGAGGCTGAGGCAGGAGGATCGTTGTGAGTTCAAGACCAGACTGGGCTACAAAGTGAGCTCAAGGCCAGCCTGAACTGCATAGTGAGAACCTGTCTCAAAAAGACAAAATAATAATAATAATTAATAATAATAATAGGGACTTACTTGGGACTCAACAATTGAGAAAGAAACCAAAAATGCATGAATATAGTACAGCTATTTTAGCTCTAATAACTATTGATCATAGCATTAACATAATACAACTTCACAACACCTTATCCACAATTGCAAAATGTCCGATTCTTAAAAGTTTTATTACAAAAATCTTATGCTAGCAAAACCTGTCCTGATGTGAATTCTGCTGGCAAATATTCCTAATTTGGACTGATATGATGTAATTTACGATTTCTACCCATTTTTTCCCTATTAGTGTGACATGCTTTACATTTCAGTGGAAAAAGAGTAATTTTGAAATTCGGAGTAGTGATCCAGATTTGTGCATAAATGCACAGCACTGCACAGAAATAACACAACTTCAAAAATTCCGTAAGATCTGCAGTTCTATGCTAATCAGTCTGTAGATCTGTTGTATCTTAAATTCTGTTTAAACAACTAAAATGTTTTCACATAAACTGATATGCTAATTTACTTTGCAAATCAAGCATAACTGCTTAATATCTTAAAGACATCTTTAGCATGTAAGAATGAAACAAGCCTTCTGTGTCATGACAGTCAGTGTAAATAAGTCCACTCTTAAGAAACAGTTTGTGGGATTCTTTATGACTTTCCCACCTTTACAGCCAAATCAAGTGTCATTTATGTAGATCTGAGTCCTTTGCTCTTCACATCAATAAAAAAATTAAAATTATTTTAGTAATTTCATTAAGAAAATAAAAACAAAAAAGTAAAAGTAATTTTAATAATATGATTTATATATCTTATTATAAACATATGTTTTATTTCAATACATGAACAATTAAAAAGTTAGTTTTCACTGCCTTCGAAATTTAGTGTATAAGGGTGGGAGATTTAGCTCAGCAGCACAAGTGGCTGCCTGGCAAGTACAAGGTTGTGAGTTCGATCCCTTGTACCCAAAATTTAGTGTGCATTTTAAATTACTAAACAAATCCATCTGGAAAGGCCATATTTCAGTACTCCAGGGGTGCATATCAGAGGGGGCTACCATGCTAAGCTGTGTGATTCTATACCCAGTAACTGTTTGGCATTAAATGTGCTGTAATATTCTCCACACTCTTCCTAAAAAAAAAAAAAATGCTTTATCCTATTTTCTCTGAACCATGAGGCCCTTTTGGTCTGTATTTTGTTTTGTCTTTTACATAAGAATATATATACAAAGATATATTTCTAAATATATTTCAGTATTTCTCTATAAATCCCTCAATTAATGATAGACAAGTATATGTTTCATTGTTAGGGAGGGAATAAGAAGTTATAGGATGCAAAGTGAATTCTGTTTCCATGCCCAATGTTGACATACATTCCTCACTTCCAGTGTCTTCACACTACCTTGGAAAGCAGATCCACTGATGCTGGAGTTCCTCTACTATTCAACAAAAGGAAGAAACAAGAAATCTTCTGGGAAAATCATTAGCTTTATAAAAGTTGACTCTGCAACTCACATGTCAACTACCCATAGCACTGAAGGTGTGTTTGTGCCACTTGCCTGATCCAGAGGTCAGTTTTTGAATAATAGAACTATTTATTCCAAACACATACAAATGTCAAGATCTGCCTGCATTTAGAGCTCAAGATTGTGCACATGTTTGGAACAGAGATTTTTTTTCTTACTTCTTATTTTGTATCATAAACACATTGCATATGTGTATATATAACTTTAAAATCTTAAAATTAAGAGACATCTCTATATGCAACTTTTTATGCCTAAAACTGTAAGAGACACTCTTGCTCTCGAAGTCCATGTTGCTAAGTCAGTATTTACTTTAGTAAGACACTTTGAAATCTCACAGAATTCACATATTTTCTCCTAAAACTTCCATTTTAGATTGACTCTTTCTACTTTTGTCTTTTCTGTATTTCTAGCACAACTATATTTAGTACCTTAGACATTTAAATTGTTTGATACTCCTTCATTCAGTGATACAATATATATTTCTTCATAAAAATACAACAAAAATGAACATTACAGGAGAGCAGGGCAAAGATGTTATTGTAATTTTGACACTATTATCATTCTGTCTAATTATTAGAAGCCAATGTAGACCATGAATAGAAAAAAATAATTCTGAAGACGTCTATGACTTTCACACTTGCTTTGCCTGTGTCTCTCTCATTTCTCTTGGATTAATTTAAAGTGTCTTCCTCCAAGATTTTATAAAATATAGTTCCTGTTACCATATCAGAGTTAAGTAATTTCTGGCACAAGAAAAAGGAGTAGTAACACAGCTCAGAACAACATTTAATGATTTTCTAATTCTTTAGAGTCACTATAGCTTATTTTTTAAAATTTGTTAGTTATGATTCTTTTTTCTATTACTTTTATTAGTATACATTTACAGTGGATAATGATTACATGCACTGCAGTGGATTTGTACATGTACATAACACATTTCAGTTCCCTTTTTCCCCTTCCCTCAACCTCTTCTAATGTTCAGGCATCAAATTTACTTACTGATCTTATTAAAACTTACACAGTATATTAACGCTTATACAATTGAAAAATCAAGATAATAGGCCAAAGAACTTATAAAACTTGTAAGATAAGTGTACTAAATCAAGTTATACTTTTATATACTTTTCCCCTTTCTCTTTGACTTTATTACTTGTATTTTATTTTGAAATATATATACATACGCATATATATAGCAATATACCATATATATATATATATATATGATAGATAAGCAGATGTTCATAAGAGAAACCATGCAATGTTTAAGCTTGTGTGTCAGAGTTATTTCAGTTAATTATCATCTCAAGTTTCATCAGTTTTTATACAAATGACTCACTTTTTTTTATTCTTGTAAGAATCCTTTATTTTGCTTTAAAAAGTGTTAAAAAAAAAGTTTGTAGTGTGTTAAGACTCTTTTAGAGTTGCTTCTCCTGATAAAAAATCATTGATTGAGAAAGATGATGGTTCAGTTTGAGGTCAAAATTGGATTGCATATCTAATAAATGTAAACTCATGCTCCTTTTACAATCAATTCTGCCAAAAACTTTCAGTTTGGATTGTAATTAGAAACCAATAACAAGAAATCTAAGAGTACGAACAATTAAAGGTGACACACCTTATTACTAATAAGGAAATTTTCCCCCTTATATAATAAGAAGTGCTGTGAAAGACAATACTGGTCACCTAGAGGTTAACTCAGTATTATCCTGCATGAAGCTTGCTCCTGTCTTAGCTCTGATGCATTTAGCATGTTGAGTTCTGTCCTAATTCTTGTACATGATCTCTCTACTAACTCAGCCAAGAAAAAGAGAAGGGAAAAATCTGTGTAGCAGTAATTATTTTCCCTTTAGATAACAAATATTAGATTTTCCATAAAAGTATACTTCTTTAATACTCCTCCGCCTATGTGTTTTTGGCCAAAACTGAGTTCCACAGCCCCTGTATGGCAGGGAAGTTTAGAAAATTGATTGGACAGAAGGTAAAGTTGCTCAGTGAGCCTAATTGCAGTATCTACCAAAGCTTTATTCAATAATGCAAACTTATTGCTAAATATAGCTTCAAAACAATAGTATATATGCTTTTCACTATACTTAGTGATACAATTATTGTCATGATCCCTGACAATTGGGTATAATCCATACATATAAATTCAAGGTATCGATGCTTGAATTTATGTGTCAACTAGCTATAATAACTTAGGTATTGAATCAAAGCCTTATCTAGGTGTTACTGCAAGATCAAAACCTATACTCTGCTGTTATTAGTTACACATGATCATCCTCCGTAATGTAGATAGATTACCTCAAGTCAATTGAAGGTTTTAATAGGAAAGCCTGATGTTGTTGAAGAAGAGAGATCTCAAGAATGAAATCTGTGTTCCCAGCCTGTGGAACTGTCAGATAGATTTTAGATTCAAAAACCAGCATCACTTCCTGTCTGTATGTTAGTGTACAAATACTGAGCTTCACAGTAATCAGTACAATTCCTTGAGCCACTTTCTTCAAACTGATCCTTAAGAAAACTGTTTCTTTTAAGCATAAGTGGAGTGACAGGGCCAATCAGTGCAGAGCAACAAATAAGCATTTCCCCTCAGACAGCAAGCTTGGCATTGCAGGTAGAAAGCACTTAACTCTGCAGGTTCTTCTCTGGGGATCTGTGACTGACTCAAGGTTTAGCTTCCATCACATGAATAAGTTCCGTATCCTCAATTTTAAAGATAAAAATTTATCAAGTGTTGATAACTATGTGACCTAGGCTAATAATTATAGCTTGCGATGACTTAATCACATGTGATCACAATGGTGCTGGAGATAGCATTCAACACATAAGATATTATAACTGTGACTTTGATGAAAGAAAGCTCCCAGAAGGAAATGCATTTACATAATTTAAATTATTAAATTAGTTATTACATTTAATGAAATTAGAACAATGCCTGGCACATAATAAGTACTATATAAATGTTCTTCATCTTCTCATTATTATAATAATTATCCTCATAGTCACCAGGAAGCTTAAAACATATTGACACTGAGATGATTAAAAAAGGGACACCTTTGTTCCTGAGCTTCTGGCATATGTTTTAAAGCAATAAACTATCAACTACACTAATGGAACTAATAGGTTAACTTTCCCATGTTGCCTGAGTTATTTCCCCAAGAAAATTAAATTTTCTTAATAGAAAATCTAATTTTATCTCCAGTAACTTGAAAATCTTAATTAGTGACACAAAAGCCATGTTAAAATTACTTAGATCAGAAATAAACACATCATTATACCAAAATAAACAAATTGAAGTGCTACTGTAGGTTAGCTGGCATTCCACATGCAGTATTCTGATAAAAATAAGATACAAATAGGTAATTTCCAAAGGAAAGAATCAACATCAATCACACAAATTAAATTGATTAACTTTCATACTTAATCCATCACAGGCACGAATCTTACACAATCTGCTGGTGACCTCAGTTACTTTGTTTAATCATGCACACCAATATCGGTGCAATGCTTGATTTTCCAATTAAAACAACTTTGCAATTAGATCTAATTAACGTGTTCCAATTAAATAGGTTAAATGCAGCAGCAGTCACTAAAATGTAAGCCCCCTTCTTTTCTCTTGGTGAAAAGGTTCTCTGAAATTGTTTGGATACATAATCCTTTTGGTGCCAGAGCTTAACAAAAGAAGTAAGAAAAGGTCAACAGCTTGGCTCAGAAATAACATAAGCCAGATTTGGTAGAGAAGAACAAGCATCCCAAATTTCTCAATTATCTCCTGGATCATCACATAAACCCTTCCTGATAGTCCTGTTAACAATTCGCCAACAGGAGCATTTGCTAGAGTGGTATTTGCCCTTTCCACAACGAAAGACATATTCCTTCCCAGAGTCATGTGGCTTCAATAGGGATTCTTCTGGAAAGAAATATGGTTTATTGGAAATTTGCACTGGTAAATTATTCTTTTGGTCTCTGGTTAAAATAATACACAATAAATCTCCTTTCCAAAGCTGCCTATTGGGAGAAATTGAGGTAATAGTTTTTTAAGCCTTTAATTCATAGAATTCTGAATTTAGGCTCTATTCTTAGTAGCCTTTAAACAACAGGGCTCTGATTAATTTATTGTAATGAGTGCCACTGATTTCTCTTGGAAAACACAATGCTCTCAGGGAAGTATCACTATTTGGCAAGTTAGACACCGTGAAAGTTGATGATCAGAAGATGCTGGGGGCTTGTAGGTGAGCAATATCCCCTGAAACTTATGCCCAACCCAGATAAGACACGAATAAAAAGCCCACTCTTTCCAGTTAGCATATATTTCTAAATGTACACTTTGTTCTTTGAAATCCTCAAAATTTCTCATACTTCCCACTTTAATATAAAGGATAATATAAAATAATTTAGCATAGCTTATTATATAACACATTACAATAGTACATATTGTAACATAACATATTACAATAGTACAGCATTTGATCTTTAGGCAGCTACTTTCTAAAGTGTGAATTGTACATATTTTTGTCAATTCCTTATTCATCATCTTCCCTTATTTTTAGAGTGTTTTCTATCATAAGAAATGAAGCTATCAATGCACAAAAATCAATTCAATGAATATAGTTTGTTCTACAGTTTTATCCATTTTGGAAATAAATATATAATACTTCATATATATTGGACTTATTCATACTATTTCACATGTTTACCCCAAAGATGAGTGAAACTAGTGAAATGTTTCTTGACTTTTGAAAGAGGAGATTTGAACTTCCATATAATTCAAAATCAAGTATTCATTGCTGCAATCTTCTTAGTGTATAGTGGTCTATAAGTAAATATTGACAGGGTCAGATTGACAAACTTTAAAATTTAAAAAAAATATATAGACATATAGTAATTTTTGGCTTTAGATAGGATAGAAATCTCAGTAAGTTTTGAACTGGAGCTTATCTGCAGGACAATGTACCGGCAATGCTTATGCTATGTCAAGACAGACAGGCCTTCTGTAGTTCGGTAGACTTACTAAAATTTTGGGTAAATTCATAGGATTTAAAATGAAAGGCACAAAGAACACAATACTATTTCTTTTAGAAGGGTCACATCTTCTACTTCCTGCAGTAAACCCTAGAAAGTATCACTTGATTAAAAGCATGGGCTATGGAGCCAGAATGCTAGAGTTCAAAGTGCAGTCCTGGCTACTTTTCTCCTTACACAATCATCCGTAAGTTACCCTTCACTTTCTGCCACTGTTCCGTTACTTTAAAAATATCACTGACTTCATAGATTTATTCTCCAAATAAATGAGTTACTCCTGGCAAAGAACACAGAAGTCTTGGAAGATAAAAGTCCTCAATGAACAAAAACTGCTATCCTCTTTTACATTTATTATATTTTACCATATATTAACTAAAAAATATAAGTACATTATGACATTTAACACATGCAAATAATGTATTTTAATTGCATTCACCTGCTTTTATAGATGTCTTTTACCCACTGTTCCCTTTTCTTTTCTAATAGTACCCTTCCTACATTCACGTAAACATGTTCCTGAATGGATTCCACATATAAAAGAAAATGCGATACTTATCTTTCTAAGTCTGGCTTATTTAGTTAACAAGATGATCTCTCATTATGCCTATTTTCTTCCAATGATGTAATTTTCTTCCTCTTTGTGACAGAATAATGCTCCACTGTATATATCACTTTTTATCCATTCATTCATTGATAGGCATCTCGACCAATTTCTTAACTTAGTTATTTTAAATAATGCCATTATAAACATGGTTGTGCAGGAATTTCTGTCATTTACTGATTTTGAATCCTTCAAGCATATGTTTCAAGTGATATAACTGGTTCTATTTTTATAGCATACATTTTTATAAGTAAATATCTGGAATTTAGTTCTATTCAATGAAAATGAAGAGGCTGGGCAAATTAATTTCTATCATTCCTTCCAACTCTAACACTCTGTGGAATTCTAATTATATAGTGTCAACAGTTTTTGTGAACCTGTGTGATCTGATGATGAAGTACTTAGCATCATAAATTAATTTTAATTATCAAATTATCTTCTTTTATAAATAACCCTGTCATATACTGTTTTTGGCCATCAAGCATTAATTTGCCATATCTGATAAAAGTACAGGAAATTTTCATTAAAGAAGCATTCTTTGCTCTCTCATTTAAAGTGGACAAGTCCAGCCTAGGCCAATCAGAGCATTTATCTCCCTCTCAGAACTGAAAGGGAAGGGTATATTATACCAGAATCAATGAAGTTCTGATTTCAGACATTTGTGAAATTGTTAAAAAGAGAGACACTTATTTTTCAGTGATTTTAGAATGCTGAAGACCGAAGCCTAATGGTATTAGGGATAACTACAATAAGAATCTTAATAATGAACTCTGTGAATAAAAATACCACACTTGATCTTAGCCAAAAGGCTGAGAAGTGATCATTGAATAAAACTAATCAAACAAGAGACAAGAGCAAGAAAGATAAGTGAGTAAGGGAGGGAAGATGGGAACAGACAGAGGGAGACTTTTAGCCTTTTCAGCTGTAATGATTAAGACGGTTTTGATTTAGTTAAGCCCATATAATATGGGTGTAACTTTATTTACAAATATGAGGAAAGTTGCCTATGTTTTCCACAGGTAGTACCTTCAAACTTTGCTTTTATGCTCCAGTGTTTCTAGGGAAGAGTCCTCGTTTTATTACTGAAATTTATATGTATCAACCACAGGTATATTGGTGAAATTATCATAGAGAGAAAACTACTTCAAGAGATTTAAAAATAAAATAACTTGATGGTAACACACTTTGTACCATATCTTAAGGACAGAGGAAATTTTAAAAAAGCAATATACTTTATGTAACAATATTTTACAGTAACTTTATTAATGGATTTTTGAAGCTGTTTTGCTGCATTGCTGGACAAAACAAATGAAGACTATATTCCATCAATGCTGTTGTTACTGACAACTGGATTTATCTGTTTTTTAAAGTGATACGCTACTATAAAAATTAAAAGATAAAATGCAATTCTTACAGAATTTAACTCAATTAGAAATGCAAGAATGGATATACATGTTTTTATCTTTTAAAAGCACATGATGTACTTTGTCTTTATAACAGCTCTTGGTCTCGTCAGTGAAATGAGCTAGAAACAACGTAAAATCCAGTGCCACTGCATGCTGAGCATTGAGAAATAAATAAATAAAATGGGCAAGCCAATTTAGGGAAGCTTCCACTTTCCAGAGTTGGTATTTGGATCATGAGCACATGTAAAAATCAATAGACTGGATATTATCAAATATTTTTTTCTTTTGCATATGTTAAGAAGTTAAATCTATTATTTTGGAAATTAGCAAATGAAAAATCCAAGTATTTATTCTACTTTTTTAATATAAACTATACCACTGAATTAGGATAGGTAAGAGGAAATTTCTTTTTTCACATAAGAATGCAAGCTTATAGATGATAGCATTATAGCACAATCATTGTGCAGACTCCAAAGAGTGATGGAACTAAATGCTGATTATCAACTGCTGCTTATGTCACAAAAGACAAAGCGCTGTATTGCTCTTGAAGACAGGATGCAGGATCTCCTGCGGAGGGTGACTGCCAAACAATTAAATGTAAATAAGACAAATCCTCTTGATCAGCATTCTATAGTAGAGTTTTCTACTATGAGAATAATATTTTTAATTAATTGTAATTGTGATTGTGATTTTAAAGTGCAAAGGTGCATGTCTAGAACTTACTACACTTGGACAGTGTCTAAAATCCAACTACTTATTTACAGGAAACCAGGGTAAAGAAGCATATGCAAAATTATTCTAGAGAATGTAATTATCAAATTCTAAGCTGTAGAATTTCCTTAGATATCAAAGTCAGGAAGAGGAAAAGAAAGAATTTGAGTAGGAAACTACATTAGTGAAATATAATTGATATAAACATATCAGTGCAACAGAATATGTAAGCTTGTTTTCCATACTAAGTAACTAAACAAAAAAAAGATACTTACTTTTCAAAGGACATTTTAAAATAAAAAATAAAGATATTTATTTAAAAATGACAGTTTAACAATGAATAAATATTTAAAATTATGACTGACATTTCTTTAGGTATATCAATATACTACATTTATTTTTATAATATTATGCTTCTAAAAAAAGTTATTTATACATGAAATAAATGAACGAGATTTACTCACTCCTGAGATTTATTTAAAATGATAGAATATGGGAAAATTGATGTAGTTCAAAATGGGCATATATTATACTAATTAAAGTTGAGAACACTTACATACAAAGAAGAAATGAATGTTTATAATTTATAAAATACAGAAGTGATGACATAATTAAACATGCAGACATATATTGTTGCAAATCATCTCACAAAATATTAGAAAGATAAAAGTTTAAGAGCATGATGAAAGCATTGAAAACACTATTATTTTCTAGTAATAAAGCAAATACTTTAGCAAAGATTCTGGTACCATGATTTAGGCAAAGTTTTTTTTTTTTTTAATACATACATCACTCTTTCCATTTTTGAAAATATTTAGTCATATATAATTGTTTAAAGATCAGGACAAAATTAAATAAAATAATTAAAAACAAATGACTTCCATTCTTTTTCACACCTCAGTCATCATATAATTATAGAAATATAACATTTAGCATCACTTGCTAGCATAGTTTGAGAATACAGTTTGGGATGTTGAGGCTATTTGGCAATAAATTCTTCCTCTAATTTTTGATCTTTCAATCTGCATCTGAAATAGAATGTTCAGATAGGTATTTAATTACATGCAATAGAAAGTGCTACTTAACCCACGGTGATCCAAATGCTAGAACACAGAGATAAGTATTCCAGATTTAATGTGTTGGTCCTGCCTTACAGGATCTTCTAACACAGAAAAGAGATGAGAAGTTTGAAACAGTCAAGTAAACATGCTGGCTTAAAAGAAATAACTTGGGAAAGAATAAATGATTCATTTTATCTTTTCCTCAAAGGTAGCACTTAGGTTCCACATCTTCTTTCTGGGGAAGAAGTGAGAAAAGGAGGATGCAAATTAAGACAAAAGCTAATCTTTCAAAAATACTGAGAGAATGAAAGCGTTTATGCATAGAGGAGGAAACACTGGGAAAAGCGAGTTTCTAAAATGAGCTATGGGAGAGAGCCATAGATACATGACAGGAGTCATGTTGAATATTGGAAAAAAATTAAAGCATTGCACAATTTGCAAGAAAAGTCGAAATTAAATGAATGGGAGAGAATTGCTGAAAATTATTCACAAAACCTATTTCAAACAATTGTTGTTTACACAGAAATGCTAAATATACACATATATAAAAACAGAAGATCTTGGCACCTATGCTAAATGCATCTAAATTCCTGTAATTCCTGTAATGTGGGAAATGATTCTTACTATAATGTCAAAGATAGCCTACACTGTTGGAAATATCATCTGAAAGCTAAATTTCTCATATAAATATATTGATATATAGCTCATATCTCAATATCATATATATATATATATATATATATATATTTTGATACATTACACATTTCTCTTACCCTCATCTGTCAACAGACAATGCTTTTAAGATAGTATGCAACTCCAGATTTCCTTGCCTTCAATGATGCTGAAATACATTTAATAAATGACTGCTCCACACCCTCTTTGCTTGCTAGCAATTGAAAGAGCAATTGATTCACTAGCTTAAAGTGCACAATTTATAAGTGGCCAAATATCATAGTGAGTAATGTTCTTCCACTTCTGTAGGAAGTATAAATTTATCCAAAAGAAAGTTTTGGAGTCATCAGTCACATCCATATATGACCCCACCATCAGAGCCAGGCTCTGAATGCCATTTCGTGACTGCATTCCAATAGTCACATGCCAAACCCATCAAAGTTTATTTGGTAATTTGCAGGAAAAATGATGGCATAAGTTGTGATTAATAGCCATAGACCCACCTTTGCTGATATCTATGGTATTTGTGTGAAATAATTACCAACTTGCTTAGGAGTTCTGAGGATTCTCTTGTTTGAGAGTCTCTATAGGGATGATTCTTCATAATTTTGAGACAATTCCACAAAGGAAAATAAAACAATGTAAATTGGATGCATTTATTTGTTCTGCAGTAAGCTTTGGATGTGTTCTACTCAGAGCCTAGAGGTCACATGTATTTCAATGAGATAGCAATGTAGACTGGAAAATAAGAATTCAAGTAATGGAGAGACTTAGGTAATTTGCATTGAGATCAGAGTCAAAGGTGACACTAAGAAGAACAAGGTATAGAATATGGATTTGATTCAGATTAAGAAAAATGGTGAGTGTTAAAATAAACTTGTGATATTTCTATCAACAATGAGAACCATTGTTTCATCTGACAAATTGATTTAACTAACTAAAGTAAGTTCTAATGACAAACTTGAACAGCAGAGAAAGGAAATGGCAAGTATTATAGAGCAAGAAAACAGCCCATGATTAGGACAGTGTAGTAATGCATCATGCTTGAGATAATAAAATCCTAAAGCATAACACTGGAAGTAAAACGACATATGGCAAATGAAGAATACATTTTTGTGGATTTACATATACACAATAGGTTTGGAAAGAATTAGAATTGACAGTGTTTTCTTAGAGGCAGATCTTTTATAACAAGATAAATATTTTTGAGTTTCTGAAATTTTAATTGTAGATCAGAGAAAATTGTGCTAAAGAACACAATGGCTTGTGGTATTTCGAGGGGCATTTTTGCCTCTAGCACGTTCCCTAACATAGTTGCTTATCGATGACACTTATTTTGCACGGTCCTGATCTATTACATCTAGACATCACTTGTGCTCATCAGTTTCACTTGTAATTTTATATCCCGATTAGAACGACTGAAACACCTACATCTTCAAGATTTTTTTTGCTCTGGAAGCATTCTCGGATTATTTCTTCAATTTGTCAGTGATCATGCGTGGAGTCATCACTTTATATAAAGGACAGTCGTTACTCGCAATAGAATTCCCTTTTCACTTCTTAGTGCAGCCAAATTGTTGGAAGGTACACCATTTCACAGTCAGCTGGTGGTGCATGGTCACATCAAAATTCTTACATTCTTGTGCTTCCCAAATGGTCAGCCTTCACGGCGCCTGCCACAGTAGACAGGTTCTGAAGAGACTGCCCTTTCCTGAGGTCTTTGGCACATTTTCTCACATGGAACACGAAAGACACTTGTTTGGCCCAAAACCTCAATCATTCAGGACAAAATAAAAAGTTTTATCAACTTTTCAATGATAACTGTGTAAATGTTTAGAATCAAATGTCATCTAAGTGGATTACAGACCTGAAAATATTATTCCATGTCTCTACTTTTCTTCTCAAAACCTCTTTCCTCAACACATTACTTGCTTATATATTATAGAAAAATCAAAAACAAATCTATGTGTGTGCTGAGATGTGCTGCTTTGAAAGGGAAAATGATTTTATCAGTTTCAAAATCTCTTATCTGGAAACTTTGGACCGTATTATTTTAGAATATATGATTTTTAAAAATTTTGATCATGGAATCATCATACAGAATATATCATCATTAATTTGTTTCTAGCAATGAAACAAAAGACTTTAATATCTACTACATTGGTTTAAGTGCAGTTTTGATACAAAAATTGATAAAAATTGTTTTGATACTAAGAGATTGCTGAATTTTGGATTCGTTGGAAAGATATTATGGACCTGAATTATGATTTAAAGCCACAAGTCCAAAGCACTTTCCCAACCAGAATTATTTGATACTATAAATGTTTCTTTAGTTTTCCCAGCAGTGGAAAATGAATCATTCAAATTAAGACACACACACACACACACACACACACACACACGAATATACATATATATATATATATATATATATATATATATATATATATATATAATTTTATAGACATACAAAAGTATAGCTATTTTTCAAATCTTTGGAAATTTAGTAATATCAATATCTTAATACTTAAAATACCAGATTTAGTTAGCTCTACTTTAGTATACATATTCACTTAAATGAAATTTATTCTCATGTTGAAAATAGTAAAATCTACCTCAAAAATTTCATTTAAATCACCTTATGCTGTTTTGGGATTTGTGCATGTGAGCTAGAGAGTAACTTTTTATTGCAACTTTGCAGCATACAATAGAGATGAATTAGATTTTAGAGGATTTAATAATAATGTGACACAAAACATGGTTTAAAAATAATGGACACAAAGGTAAGAGAAAAGCTAATATTGCATAGAAAAAAAGACAGACTAAATTTTAGCTCATCTTTGCTGAGGCCTGACTTCCTTTTTTGTTAGCTCAATCTAAACACCACTTTTTTTGTGAATATGCATCACATTCATTTTGGATTATTTAATTTAACTTCCTTTCCAGATGAACTAGCTTTATTAAATGCTTGCCATGGATGGGCAAACAGAGTTTATGCAGGCTATAAATATCTATGATTAGTTTGGTATAGTATATTGCAATCTAAAGTGTAGCAATTATGCATAATATTTTTCCCAAGCTTGATAAAACATTTCAGAGTAAAAATAGGAAAAGAAAAACCTAAAAAATAATTTATGCAAGTCCCATGAATGTATGACATTTGCAAGCCTTACATTTCTCTTAATTTCTGTTCAGTAGTCCATAGATATACAGGATTAGAGCCCTGGGCTAAAAAGGAGAAAAGTTTAACGTTAAATGCTTTAAAATGTGTATGACATAAAAAGTTACATTATGTGTGACATCAGCTATGATTCCTATAGCACAGTTACTAACTTGGGTGTGATATGAGCACTCATATAATGTTCATGTCATTCCCCAAAACTTACCACTCATCACTCACATATACCTATATATGACACATCTATTATTCAAATAAATCTACTATTAAACACACACAAATAGTACTTTAATACATGCACCTTTCCTAAACCTTTCAAAAATTCCTGGTTTTATATATTTGTAACCACCATTAAGATAATACATTGTATGTATTGGATAAAAATTTATTTCTTATAGTTTATGAATTCTATAAAGAAACTGAGCTTGTAAAGGCTTGACATTTTACCATAGATAAAGCAAATAAATATTATATACAATAATCATGCCAAGTAAATGAACACAGTACAGATTACACTGTGACATGCTACTGTATAGACCTCTTTGAAATACAAAACACTACTCGGAGAGAGGGGGAATCGCATGTCATTGGGTAGGCTAGGAATGGATTTGAGAGGATGAGATTTGAATAGCTTATGAAGCACAAGTAGAACTTTGAAAGAGAAGAGAGCTAAAAAAGAAAAATAGAATTACTCCAGGTGGATGAATCACACAAGCAAAGAAAAAGAGGTGAATCATTTCATGATATAACTGAACCACAGCAGATGAACAATACAAAATTTGCATTAGAAATAGATTGTTAATACTTCCAGGCTAGATTGTCTCTCTGTTTGGATTTTCCAGTGAATCTCAAATTGAAAATTTTCCATTATGTTACATATGTATTTTGCCAACCCCAATCATTCTCACACTTCTCTATGCTGCAAATTAATCAATAACAATACTATAAGTTGCCTTTATTGCATTATATTTAATATAAAATGTTTATTATGATATTATACTTGCTTGAGGAAACTGGTACATGCCTATCTTGTCCATTTGTATTCCTTTATCCGACTCTTTTTTCATATGTAATATACTTTAAAAACTATATTGAACAGGAATGATACAATGTACATCTTTGTCTTGTTCCAGATTTTAGAAGAAATGTTTTCAGTTTTTCCTTATTTAATATGATGTTGGCAGTAGGTTTGTCATAAACACTTTTTACTGGACTGAGATGAATTCTTTCTATAACTATTTTCCTGTTTTGTTTTATGCATGAATGTCAGATTTTGTCGAAGACTCTTTCTGCACCTTTGAGATGAGCGCGAGCCTTTGTCTTTCTTTCTGTGCCATGTGATGCATTCCTTTTTCTGATTTGGAAACACTGAGCCAACCTGCATTCTTGGAATGAAGCCTACTTGGTCATGATGATCTTTGTGATGATTTTTTGCATTAGTTTTTGCTAGTCTTGGGAATTTTTACATCTATGTTCATTAGACTGGTCTTTCGTTCCTTTGTTGTTTGCGTCATTTTTATGATTTTGGAATCAAGATAATACTAGCTTCTAGACATGACTTTAGGGGTACTCCTTTCCTTTCAATTTCATTAAAGGCTTTGAAGGGCAGTAGCATTAGATCTACATTAAAATTCTTGAAAATTTAGTGGTGAATCCATAAGCTATGAACTTTTCTTGGTTACTAAGTTTTCTGAATAGGTTTCAATTTCAGTACCATTTATTAGATTATTCAGGATTTTATATATTCTTCATTCTGTTCTGTAATTCATTTGTAGCTAAGAATCTATTTTTTCTGCATTCATGAATCTACTGGAGTACAGGCCTTCCAAATACTTGCTAGTAATATTGCAGATTTCAGAAATGTCCTCTGTAATTTCACCTGTTTTGTTTTGAATTCCAATCAAAGGTACATTCTTTCTTTTGGTAGGATTACCTAAGGGTTTATCTGTGCTGTTTATTCTTTTGAAGAACTGGCTTCTGACTCGTTGATTCTTCATCTTTTTTGGTCTCGATTTCATTAATTTCTGCTCTGATTTTCATAATTTCCTTTTGTGTGCCAGCTTTTGGTGGTTTTTGATTTTCTAAGACCCTGATATATATATATATATCACTGGACTATTGAACCAGAGCAATCAGTCAAGAGAAGAAATAAGAGTTACAAAGTCAAACTAACATTCATGGATGATGGCAACTGAAATAAAGAAACTACCTAAATCTTGTATTGTTTGATTGACTTTTGAAACCTAAAGCCAGTGGCCTGAGCAACTGTTTACAAGAAAACCGTCTGCAATAGAATAACTGTGGTAGATTTTCTTCTGTCCTAGATTTGATATCCAATGTCAGGTTATCACTGTTTTGTTTTGTTTCATTTTATTGTTCTGTTTTATTCCCTTTAAAAGAAAATAAAAAACAAACAAACATAACAACAACAATAAAAGCACATGGGATTATATCAAATTAAAAATCTCTACAGAGCAAAGGAAACAACCAACATAATGAAGAGACAACCTACAAAATGGGAAAACATTGTGTCAGTTATTCCTCAGAGAATTAATTTCTACGACATATAATGAACTAAAAGAAATTGACCCTGCCAAAATAAAAAGTCCAATAAAAAACTGGACAATTTAAAAAAATAGACATTTCACAGAAGAAGTACAAATGGTTAATAAATCCATGAAAAAAATGTTCACAATCTCTGTCCATTACAAAAATTCAAATTAAAACAACACCAAAACTCCATCTTACCCCAGAATTAATGGTTATCATAAAGAAATCAAACATTAACAAATTTTAGTAAAGCCCTGAGGGAAACATAGCCTATATGCATTGATAAAGGAAATGTAAACTAGTATAGAAATCAGTATAGCAAAAAACTAAACTTAGAAACTCCATTTGACCCAGTTATCAATCTTCTGGGTATCTTGCTGAAAGTGTTAAAAACATATTTCATTGATACATTGATGCCAATGTTTACAGCAGCACTACACATAATAGCTATAGCTTGGAAGCAGAATATATGTTCATCAACAGATGAACAGGTAAAGGAAATATAGCATTTATGTATAGTAGATATACTATGCCACAATAAAGAAGAACATATTTGAATCATTCGTAGGAAAATGAATGCATCTTAGATATAAATGATAAGTGAAATCAATCAGAAAAAATTTAAATATGGTATAGTTTCTCTTATACGAGCAAACCAAAGTATAACCAATTTCAAGATCAAAATAAAAGTTTGATAACAGGAAATAAGGAGATAGACCTTTTATAAAAGAAAAGCATACAAGAGATGGAGTGATAAGAGAGGTAGAAGAGAAGTAAAAAGATTTAAGATGGTTATATACATATACCTACTACCCAAAAAGAATGTAATCATTATGTACTATCAACATGTTAATAAAAAATGAAAAAGAAAACCAAATTCAATATGAAATTACTATGCAATCCAATAGTTTCACTTCTGGCAATTTACTCCAGAGAAATAAAAACTATGTTCACAAATAAATTCTCTTTAGTTAGTTTATCCATTCATTTATTTGTTTAATTCAATTATGCAAAATGTCTTTTATATATACTATGCACTAGACAATAAAGAAACAAACAAACAAACCTGATATGGCACTTTCTCTTGCCAAATGCACAGAATATAAACTACAACACACCACAGTATTTATTAAAATACAGAGCTGTGCAGAACGCTGTAAGTGTAGCATCACAATTGTGATTAAGCGAGCCAAAATTTCCTGAGCATCTACAATAATGCAAATTGCCAGCGAGTCACTGAGAATTAAAAATGAATGCTACTTGGCTGCCCTCCACTTGGTCACAATCTAAGGTAGAATTCTCGGGACAAACAGATAATTGAAGTGCAATGATTAACAGTCCAATGTGAAATGGCCCCATAGTAGGAACTGGCTGATTATAATGCAAGAAAAGGATGGGTTAAGGGTCACTCCCCTTCCTAGGTGAAGTTTTTCCTTAACCTACCTTTCCCTTCAGTAGAAGCAGTTATTGAAAGGAGGTTGTCATTATGTTAGGAACAGCCAAGAAATGCCAAGTTCCAGCTTGGCAAATACAGGAAACAAGCAGGGTCTTACTTTGAATTTATTTTAGAAAGAATCAAAGAGATGTAAAATGTGAAAGCTAGATTTCAGACATGGGTATGTTAGCTATTTCTTTGGAAAAATTTTTTGTTCTGTTATTTTTTGTATTTTTTCAAAGCCCATGTCATATGTTTACCAGTAATGGTTTGATTTTGTCTATCTTTATAAGCCAACAGAGGCATCCAGGAGAGTGATGCATGAAAATTCATCTGGTTTGTCAGTAAGAATAAAAATATTTAGTGGAGTTCATGGGGTGAGGATTAGAAATACCTACACAACATGGAAGGGATAGCAATGAACAGTGACTGCTTTGTCCACAGAGGAAAGAAGGAAATATGAGGAGAAGGGGATTTTTACTACCTGTGCAAACAACTTCCCCATAAGGAAGCTGATCCTTCGAATATTCCCAAGCACAACTTTCTTCAATGCATCCTCTACTGAATAAATTTTCCCCACCTTTTCTCAAAATGCTATGTAGTATTCCAATCTATCTTTCTCTATTTAATACTAGGTTATTTAAATCCACATAAATTTAAATATGTGACCTGTTTTTGCACATCTGACATTTCCTCTAATTTGCTATTGTCATCCTTTCTCTATTTTGGTTCTACTCCAACTCATCCATTACACATCCTACTTTTAGAACATTACTAATAAATAAGAATATACACCTCTCCTTGCTTACATCCCTTATCCATTCTAATCATCTTCTCATAAAACCTAATGAACAGTCTTAATTTTATTTGTGTGCCTGTTTTGTTTTTGCTAAGAACTGAGTGTGATAGTAGAAATCTGTATTTTTCTTTACATTATTTTTCCCTTCTCGTGATTTAATTTTTCTTACACTATTACATATGCCTTTGCTTTAGTTGTCATGAACAATTTTCTCTATATCCTTTATCTTAATTTTGATTTAAAATAGCTTCAAGATCCATTGTGTTTATTGACAGTGCTTACACATACATTTCTGTATGGAAAAAATTAACTTTTTCTTTTCACTTCAAAATCATTTCCCCATGATGTTCACACTTGTCAATTGTATCCTTGGAATCACACACTTGATACACAGTAAATCTTAACTATGTTCATCAAAACATGTTTGGTTGTAAATGAAGAAAGAACTCACACCAGCGTAGGCCAGAGAGAAGTGTTAATTTAAAAAGCATTAGAGTAGCTCATATAATCAAATTATTAGAAGGACTGGAGACAATGTGAGGTTCCAAACTGTAACTGGCAAATACAGGACCTCAGCACTGCTGTAATATCTCAATTGTTCATTTTCTATGAACCTTGGCTTCATTATCTGGCACAGTGGACCAGGTTTGCCCATAGAGAGGAAAATACAACTTTTCAGCAGCTGCATATCCCTTACTCTTTATTATTGGACAGGGCAAAGCGAACTCTAGGTTAGTACTAGAGTATGTACATGGCTTTTCTAGATAATATACTACAGAATTTATATCTGCATCTGTCTGTGTCATCTATATCTATATCTGTATCTATCTATTTCTATCTATATCTGAAAATGACTCTCAATCCATCATTGAAATCATTAGTTTTATAGAAACAATGGATAATGTGGCAGAGCTGACAATTTTTCTCTGTTCCCCCAGAAGAACAAGCTGTATCAGCCAAGAAACCACTTTCTTTTGTATCTCCTACAAATAATGCACACTAGCTGATAGTAAGGAATTGTTGACATCACCCCTCCACAAACTGCATCTCAGAGCCTACAAGTTAACTATGTAATTGTTTCTTATAAACAGAAGTGTTATTCTAGACAACCAACTCAGCTTTCCCTAGATAAGACATCTGCATTTCTGAATAAGGACATGGAAATAATATCTTTGTGACTGATGACATATACTAGGATTAAATTTTCCATGGGTGGACAAATAATGCTAGACAACCAGTCTACATTATGATTAGCAAAAACAATTTTGAAAATTTGATGCATGAAGTAAAAAATCAGTGTAGCCACTATAAACTGCAAACTATGAATATCATTTTAGTAATCTGTAAAACTAGCTGCTTTTTTTTCTTTTGGAGTGTATTACATATTAACTAATTTAGTTTTTCAACAATATAAAAATGTTAAGTTTAATTTTGTTTTTGGTTAAAGAAAATATATCCCCAAACTTGTAAATCAAACATGCTGGTTAATATTATTTTATACCATCTAAACTATGACTCAAATATATAGATGATTCAAAAAAAGTCTATCATGTTTCAAATTGAGATGAATGTAAAATTTAAAAAGTCACTCATTCTTCTTCCAAAAAATGCTATAATATATGTTCTATCTCTCCTTCAAGCTTAGAGTTTTCCATGTGAACTTGGAAGCCACTGTTAATTGCTGACACTTTTTAACATGTAAGATGTTACTAGATTGTCGTTTTGTTTCTCTGCGATTATATTAAGACGCTTTTATTTTTTTAACAAAGTGATGTCAAATATTAGTTTTCTGTTAGCAGTTTAGATCTATTCAGAAGAATTTAGTGGCTTTTCTTGACTGTCTATTTACTTTAAGCACTCTAGATAAACTATAACTACTACTGTTGTTTTCATTTTAAAATTAACCAGTAAACTTTTAAGTGTGTTCTTTGTGCCAGGTCCTGTGCTTTCAAATGACCCTTACTTTTTGTGTTATTTTAGTGATTTTCATATATTCCTCTACTTCTCTAGCCTGTGTTGAGATCTTGCAGTGGTCATGGTACAAAACAAAACAAGAAAACTCATTTCTCTTCAAGATTCCTGTGGACCAGGCTATAGAATGATAATGCAACAAATAGAATATGGAATATCAAGTAATACTCTCTATGAGGAAAAAAGAAAGCATGAAAAAATGTGTCAGAGCTTGCTACTTCAGATGAGGTGATAAAGGAAAACTACTCTAAGAAGCTACCAGTTGAGCATAGAGGTCAAGGAAATCAGCAAGTAAAACAAACAAATAACTGGTAAATTTTTGAAAGTTGAAATCAGAAAGTGCAGATTCTGATGCAACACTTTGGGGCCGTTGTGTGCAGTATGGTAACATAGTTTACTTTAGAAAGATCACTGATGGCTACAAGCTATGTCTCAGGCCAGGCATCCTGAGTTGGGTTAACTTGTCTCCACATCTTGGCTGTGGTTGTGGCAAGCTACCTGTCCTCCCTGAGCCTCAGTTTCTCCGTTTCTAATGTAAAGAACTAATTCCCCAGAGATGAGTACAGTGTGCAACAGAGAGTTAGTATCTTTATTTTCAACAATAGTCCCTTTTAAATTTTGCAGTATCAATTGCTTTGCTGTCTTAAGGTAATGGTATAGTCTCTGGTTCTTATTTTACAGAAAGGATTCCTGGAAAAAGTGTACACTGTCATACACCGGTGTCTACAGAAGTGAGTGTTCAGATACTGGGCAAGGGGATTTTTACTCTGACTGATTTCCATCAAAAGAAGAATAAATTAAGAATGATTAAGTGACTTAGATAAAACCTATTTCTAAAGCAAGTCATCATAAAAGCTGCAGTAGGCAAAGAAGTAAAAAAAAAAGCTAGAGATTATAACATAGTATCTTTGGATAGTCTTTTGGAGACGTTTAAATTGTTAAATAGTACCATTAATAATTGCACATTTCTTTAGAATATAATTATCTATGCAGAATGGTTAGCTTTCTTAAGCATAGAAATGGAAGTGACCATTTTATTCTGACTGTACTTATTCTTGGATGTCTAAAACTGTGTCCACTTATCTTCATTCACCTTGTACCTAGTGCATACAGAAGGGAATACTCTTTGTCTTGTTAAGACTGAAGTGTCAAATAAAAACATTCATTCTTCCATTGGAAGACAAGGAACCGTTATCTCCTTGGAGCTAATAAATATGTTGACTTATTACATGTCTGGTACTCCAGTTGAAAATGATATTCTGGACAGAAAAATGTAGCAAAAACAGTGAAGAATTGTAGTAAGGTAGAATGGTTCTGAAAGAGCTGTTTTCTCCTCAACACATGTCACAAAGTAAGGAAAAAAGGTAGTTCTTTAGCAAAATTCTTAAGGCCAATACGCAATAATCATCATCTGACTACTTACCAAACACATAATTACATACTCTGTTTACAAAGTTTCTCTCAGTTACAAAGACCTTCACGGTCTCTACATTTTCCTATTAAAATAATAACAGTAATAATTTATTAAGAGAACTTACTCTGCACTATGTGGTGTCCATACATCATTTCTTTTAATTCTCATGACAATATTGACATGGGTTCCATTATCCCATAATTTTCAAATCAGAAACAAAAATGCAGAAGTCCTAAGAACTTTGTTTAAATTTTCAGATCTGTTTACAGATCTGATTCTCGAATCCTGTCTGACTGATCCGGAATGATTTCTCTCACAATCTTAATCTCAGGCAAGATAACAGGTAGGCATTATTGTTCTTCATTGAACGCTGAAAATAAAAAATAAAAAGCACCCAAGATGTTAGGTAATTTTTCCAAAATGCTATGATCAGAGGCAAGTCGGGCCAGGCATTTAGGGTGGGAAGAATGAATAGTCTTCCACGCTGGTGAATAATAGCCAGATGTTTCCCTTTCATGCAATCACACAGCAGAAAATGAAAATAGTACAACATTAAAGTTTATTGGATTTAAAAAACAGCTTCAACCAATTAACATTTCAACTATATAAAGGTGGACTCGATTCCTTCCTCATGGCTGAATTAATTTTATTATCAGATCAATTGCTTTTTTTTTTCTAACTAAAATCTTCCAATTGCTCCTTCTTACTAATCATTTTGGTCATGGCTTTATATTTACTTCCCCTTAGATCATCACTGACCCCTATTTAAAGGAGTAACTCTTTCTTTTCCTAATTGATTTTTGTCAAATAGCTATTGTGTTAGCCTAATGATTATCTTCTAGCACTTATCTTTGTGAGAATATATTTATATGCTTATTTGTCATCATTTCTTTCCATTAATAAAATATAAGTTACATGACAGTGATTCAATATTTGCTTTGCTTCTGTATCCCTAAAGTTTAAATGTGCATTTGGTACACAATGGGTACACGGTGAATATCAATTAAATGAATGGATTCAGAATTATAGCAAATTATATGAAGCAATGTAGTCTCCGATGTATATTTGGGTATGTATGAAGGTATTTATGTATAGATACATCGATATACAAACATACACACAAAGTATGTTTCAAAAACAGCAGCTATATTCTGACTTTATGTCTTTAATTATCCATCAGAGCAACAACCATGTTATTAAAATTTAGAAAGAGGCTTAATGAAAATATAAATGCAAAGCTGTCTCTAAAGCCTTTAATGATGAAGAAAAGGCCAAGAGAGAAAAAAAAAGTCTCTGGACATCTTTAGAAAGCACCTCAAGTCTATCTGATTCACACTCACTACAATATTGAGATATGGTGACAAATGTGATAGGTGCAATAAAAACCTCAATAGTATGACTTTATGAAGTATTCTTGTTAAAGTAAGGTATTTAAAAAGAATCATCAAAGTGCACTAGAAACTACTGAACCAACACAATAAAAATAGACCTGCCACATATCAGGGTTCTTTTCATTTTTTTTTCCTACACAAATGAAAACAAGGGTCTATACAGGCCCAACTTTAAAACTGAACTCAAGAGACAAGCCAATTAAAATAATTGTAAATGTTGGTTCATCTAACTCACATCCTCTACACAACAGAATCTTTATGTCATATCCCTCTAGATAGGGATATGACATAAATTTAATCTTTGCATATTACTCTTAATGGTTATAATAGACCAGAGTCAGATTTTCTTTTCTTTTCTTTTCTTTTCTTTTCTTTTCTTTTCTTTTCTTTTCTTTTCTTTTCTTTTCTTTTCTTTTTTTTTCTTTTCTTTTCTTTTCTTTTTTTTCTCTTCTCTTCTCTTCTCTTCTCTTCTCTTCTCTTCTCTTCTCTTCTCTTCTCTTCTCTTCTCTTCTCTTCTCCTCTCTTCTCTTTTTCTTTTTTTTTTTTTTGTGGGACACCAGGGATTGAACTCACAACCTTGCGTTTGCCAAGCAGGCAATTATAGATTTTCAAAATGCATTGTAAAGTTGAATTTTGATTGACACCATTAATCTCATAGAGCTAAACATTCTTCCCATTTGTCTACAAATGGCAGATACAAAAACTGAGATACCATTTTTGAAAGATAATCATGGAGTTCTATAGGTTCTAATAACAAAATAATTGGATTTAGTATTGAGCTTATGGAGGAATTTTAGTGAAACAAATTCAAATTTGATTTTAGGTATGAGAGGTAAGCTTACAATGATGAAGAGGATGAGAGGAGAAACGAAACAGAATGGCATTGCAAGAGTTCGTTTGGTGCAGGCAATGTGGAGTGCAAAAAGACATGAAACAGCCCAAGCAATCAGAGCCTAGAGAATGAAGAAGAAAGGAGCTTCATAAAACGTAGAAGAGGTCAGCACACACACGGAGGGGAGATCACTCACTGAGCTTCACTGAGAGGAAGCAGTGAATGAAAATCAGATTGCTAGGGTAAATGTTTGAATTTTTCAGTGTTATCAAGAGAAATAATACAGAAGGGAAAGGTTTATCACTTAATCAGCGCCTTTCAAATTTCCAATGCACCACCAATTTCCTGTTTTAAAGGCTTATTAATTTTCTAGTACACGTAGAACGGATCATTTCACTAGCTGCTGCTGCTTTCAGTGATCTAGAGTGGAGAGCACAATCAGCCATCACCCAAGTGACAAGTGTATAGAACCTATGCATTAGCTACTCAGTATCCTGTCTTTTCACCCTTTTTCCTGATTGACCTAAGTTTTCTATTAAGGTGCTAAATCTGCCCATAAACATATGCTTCTCAGAGAAACACGCAGAATCAACTACGTAATTCTGTGAAGTTTAGTACAAAAATGAAAATAGCGTTGCTATTAAAAATTATTCAGAATTTCCACCTACTGTGTGCGGAGCCTTAAACTTAGAATAGTACTGTTCTCAGCCCATTTCTCCTCTTCGGTGAGCAGACCCGCAGGCCTGTCATGGCATGTGGCTGGTCTCAGCACCTGGAATGATTTTGCTCGGTCTAGAAAAGAGGACAGTGCTAAAAACTCATGAATTAAGCATGATGGGGAGGAGCCAGGTTTGCCTAAGTTTCTTGCCTTTGGCTTTTTTTTTTTTCCTATTACTTAAACTAGTGGTGAAGAAAGACATGATCTCTGCTTTCTGCTTATATTCTTTCTGAGTTTGATGCCTAGAAATATTGTATCTGTCTGGAACAAAGCAAATATTTATGATGGCACAAAAGCAAGTATCAAAAAGAGTAGAGAAAACTACCTGTACTGTTACACTAATATACCAAATACCCAGACACCTATTATGATCCAAGACTTTCTATTATACTGACTAATGCATGTTCCTCATTGTTTAAGTCATTTTGAGTCAAGGTTTTGTTATTAGAACACAGAACCAGTCCAACTGACAGAAATAATAGTCTCTGAAGCTAAATTTGCTGAAAGAAGTAGTTACTTATTTGGCTAATAATATTGCTGTACTGTTAAATAATTTCAGAGCTGTACATGTTTAGAAAAATGACTATTACCTAGAATAACAGAAGCTGGCAGTTCATTCTTGTAATGCTAAACATGCCATATGATATGAAATAAAATGCAGTAACATTATCTTTTTTGACATTCTAGAATAAATATTCAATTGCCACATAACTTTCAGATGAGTAACACTATTTCAGTCTGTTTTTTCTAATACTCTATATGGATATGGATTTTGCTTTTTTTTTTTTTTTGCTAAGTTTTATAATGAAACAAGACATTATCCAGAACTCTTACAAGGTAAAGGATAATGACCATATATTTCTTTAGACAAACAAGCAGCATAGCAAAAAGATAGCTATAAAAAATAAATAGAATAAATTTATGAGAAAGTAAAGAGTGTTTTCTTGAACAATTCATTAGTGTTATGATTCTCAATCAGCACCACCTTCTCCATTTATTGCTTCTCTCAGTATGGTTATATAAATTACCTTTATAATTGTGACAGAAGATGGAAAACTTGATCTATCCTCTTTTTCTGAGCAATTAAAATGGATGAAAAAAGGGAGATTTTCTAGGATGGGAAAAGGGAGCCATCTGTATCACCCACTACAAAGCTACTTTCAGGAATGAAGTGAACACAACTTGATCCTTTATCATTCAGATTTTGATTCTGCATTGTCAGCTGTTTTTTGGACCATAAAGGCAATAGAAGGCCAAAGTCAGATTGGACTCTAGCCCTTTTGTGGAAGTCTAAATGCTTAATTCCTGAAAATTGAAATGTCCACTTATACATAAAAACATGGCTACAATAGAAAGAAGTTCATATATTGAACAAACAACAAAGTACAAGCAAATACTGCCTAGTAAGATTAACTGTCTAAATTATAATAGTATTACTAAGTGGATCTTACAGTGGGATTTATTTTTTAGATAAAATGTGGTAAATTGACTTATACACAAGGAGGTAACCTCTATAAATACTTATAAAGGTTCGATTCTCCAAATGGTCCTAGATTGTCATCATGGAGAGTAAATCCTCTTTAGGAAGATTAGGTTGATGTTGCTACACAAAGTGAATTGGGTTCAAGCAAACCTAAGTCGTAGTAGTAGTACCAACTGTGAACTGAGAAGAATTTAAATTCCTTTTGAGTAAACTAGAAAGTAAAAGAGAGCACATCAAATCAATGCAATAAGTTTAAGTACTCTTTCTAGACAAAAGAAAGTGAACATAATACACAGAAACAAATAACTGTTTACTAAATAAAGACTGGAATTTTTCCAACATTCAAATATTTAGATATGCCTTTTCAATGGATAGTTAGGATGCTTAAATGCAGAGGGAAGATCTGAGCCATCTTACAAGGATAGATTAAAGGTAGAGGGTAGGAATAGGAGGGCAGTCAAAGACAGTAGGAAATCAGATGGAAGCCTGCAACAGGAGTCACTTAGACGAGGAGACAGTTGTGAAGAAGCCTGAGGCTTCATTAAAAGACACCAGTAACAGAACACGAGAGAGTTAGCTGTTGTAAAGTCCTGGGTAATATGAGGCTCTGAGTTTAGGACTAAGCATTGCAGAGAAACTCAGAAGTTCGCTGAGTGATATTCTGCGAATATTACTTAGAGCTGTCAATGGCCCTATACTGTTCAGCATGAACTGAAACGAGAGAACCTAGGTTCAGGGAAGCCAACCAAAAGGAACATATAGCCTGACTTCCTAGGAAACACAGGTGGCAGTGGCCATCAGGAGAATAAACGATATGTAGTACAAGGAAAGAATGAATAGATGTTATTAACTGATGGCATAATAGAGCGAGAGCCAATGAGATAACTGACTGCTTTCTGTTTACAGAGGCAGTGACTCATTTTTTGACATGGGAAGTTAGTATCAACTTTCCTCTTTGTGTGCAATCACATAAAGAGTATCTGCACAAAAGTCTTCCCAAAATGGTTTCCACTCTTGTAGACAGAGTTTTCCCCACCCTTGTTGTTTTGTTTCTATTTTTAATGCTCAGTGCCCTGTTTATTCACCAAGTAGTTACTGAGTACCTACCATAGGTGTGATATTGTCCCAAGAATAAGGGAGCCAATGGTCAAATGATAAACAGTGTATTTTCAATCTTATGGGCCATTGCACATGCTAGTTTAGTTAGGCAGTCAATCAAAGTAGCAAGACAGTTCCTTCCCTTCAACACCCACTTGCATGCCCCTGTTTACAGGATTTACATAAGGAGCACTCCCGCAGGTAGGCGTCTGAGTTGCCCACATCACCCAATAAAATACCAAGTAAGACATCAGCATATAATTAATACTAAATTAAAATATAGACATCAGATTTCATTAAAAAAAGTGTAAGGGGCTCTCTATCAACAAGATCAAGGCAAAAACATATGAAACTTTACATTTAGGATATTCATTTCCAATTTAAATAATTCGAGTAACACTGATAGAATAAAATTAAAGATGTACCCATGGTCATTTTGCCTTTTCATCAAGGGTAAACAATTCAAAGTTTAACGAGTTCTGCTTCTAATGTTTATGAGAGCCATGCATGGTATTTGGCATGTTTTTTAGTCTATAAATAAAAATAGAAATGTTGCGATTTAACTTAAGTACTTTCTGCAGCCCCCTAAATTCCTCATTAGATGCTGATGAATATTCTAAACTGTAGCATCTTGCCATCTCCCATGACATTTAACTTTGGTCACCTGATCACACAGGAATGCTGAGCAACACTTTATCTGCTGAGATTGTGCATTTTAAACCTAATGCACATGATGTGATGAGATAAATCACAAGAATATCCTATGCTTAGATGGAGGTCTGTGATTATCATTTTTCACTTTCTTGAAGAAACAGTCACTTAGGAAATTCTGTCTTCTGCTCAATTCAGAGTCTGATTCCCTTCTGGTATAAGTATGTATCATTCCTTTCTCTTTTCTCTCCACATATTCCAAAACTTTTTGCTTGCTGGCATGAAAAATGTCATAATTTTTTCAAATGCTATCTAAAGCATCTTCTTTTTTTAGATTGGTCTCTTGCACTTCTAGGTTTTATTTCATTTTTTTTTTCATTGAGCATTCCACTATATACAGGTATTACACATTTTTTAAATTTTTATTTTAAAGAGGGTAAAACAAAACAGAACAAAGCAGATCAGAAGAAAACAACATGACAGATTTCAAAGCAAGATAACAGGAGATCAACAGAGCTACCATAATGTTTCTTGTTTTCTTCTAGTTGTCTATATATTCACACACAATGAATGCATACAAAACAAAATAGTATAAAACTGATCAAAACAGAACAATAAAAGCATTACAGTCCTTCAAAATCAGACAATAGGAAAATCAACAATGGATACCATAATGTCTCTTGTTCTCTTTAAAATAACTGTCCATACCTTCGTGTGTGTTGAAATTAAATAATACAAAACAGACTAAAATCCCTCTGAACAAAGAATAAAAAAAATACTGGATTTCACAGCATGATGATATGGAATCTGCAATGGATACCATAATGTCTTTTTTTCTTCAGAGTAGCTGTTCATTTCATCATGCATAATATAAGCAATTCTCATAAACTGTTTAGGAAAAGCCTGTAAATGTATACCTATCTTCTGTATTATAGGTTAAAACAAAACAAAACAAATTATTAGAAAAACACAAAACAAAAAAAGACAGATAAATAACATCAACAGCCAAAAACAATGACGATATAGGCCTTCAAAACAAGGTGGTAAGAACATAACTAAAGTTGTTATTTTACATAATGATCTCCAAAAGAGTTCCTCAGATCACCAGACATAAACATGCAAAATTGTTCCAATCCTATGGATGCTATTTTGTTCCAAGAACTTACAGAATTTGTAGCATGATCATCTTAGCTATCCTAAGTGTGTTTATACAAATTTAAATATGTTTTTCTTGTTTTCTCTTCCTTTTTCTTTTTCCTCCTTTTCCCTGAGATACTATTTTTCCCCTTAGAGCCGATTTTGACACTTTCACTGTATTTTTGAGGAATTTGTGTGTTATGTACTCTTACCATTTTTTATACTAGGGAGACAATATGATATTTACACATGTGAGTTTATTTCTCTTATCAGTATGGTCTCAAGTTGCACCCATTTACTTATAAATATCTTAATGTGTTCATTCTTTATAGCTGAGTAGTACTCCATTGTAAAAAAAAATACCACAACTTTTTTATCCATTCCTCAGTTGATGGGCATTTAGGTTGTATCCAAGATCTGGCTATTACAAATTGTGCAACTATAAACATGGGTGCACATATATCACTGTGATATGATGTTTTCAATTCTTCTGGGAATATGCCCAGAAGTGGGGTAGCTGGGTCAAGTGGAACTTCCAATCCCAACTTTTTGAGGAACCTCCAGATTGACCTCCACAGTGGCTGCACCAGTGCACCCTCCCACTAATAGTGTAGAAGAGTTCCTTTTTCCCCGCAGCCTCTCCAGCATTTGTTGTGGGTAGTTTCCTTTCTCCTGGCCATTCTTTCTGGAGTGAGATGGAATCTCAGTGTGGTTTTAATTTGCATTTCTCTAATGACCAATGATGCTGAACATTTTTTCATGTATTTATTTTCCATTTATATTACTTTATCTTAGAACTGTGTGTTCATCTCAGATGCCCATTTTTGGATTGGGTTTTTGAATTTTGGAGGTCTGATTTTTTTTTAATTCTTTATATGTTCTAGACAGAAGTCTTTTGTCTGAGGGACAGATGACCATGATTTTTTTCAAAATTCATGGGTTTCTTTTTCACTCTGTTAGAGATTTCTTTCTACATGCAAAAACTTTTTAATAAGACAAGATCCAAGTTATTGATTCTGAAAAGTATTTCCCGTGTGGTTTGATTTTTGTTCATGAATTCTCTGCCTACCTCTATGTATGCAAGATTTTTACCTGCTTTGTCTTCCAACAGAGTTAGTGTTTCTGTTTTAATATTTAGATCTTTGATCCATTTAGACTTTAGTTTACTACATGGTGATAGGCATGGGTCTAGTTTTAGTTTTCCACATGTGGAGAGCCAGGTATTCCAGCACCACTTATTAAAGAGACTATCTTTCTTCCAGTGAATGTGTTTGGCCCTTTTATCAAAGGTAAGGTTTCTGAGTGCGTTTGAATTTGTAGTTGTATATTCTAATCTATTCCATTGATCTTCAGGTCTGTTTTGATTCCAGTACCATGCTGATTTTATTACAGTAGCTTTGGAGTATAACTTCAGCTCAGGGATTGTGATGCCTCCTGCCTTGCCTTTCTTGCTCAGAATTGCCTTTGCTATTCCAGGTGTTTTCTGGTACCAGATGAATTTTAGGAATGATTTCTCTATATCTGTGAGGTATGCTAGTGGCATTTTGTTTGGGATTGTATTAAATCTGTATAACAATTTTGGGAGAACAATTGCATTAAATCTGTATAACAATTTTGTCCATTTTCACAATGTTTGTTCTTCCTATGCATGAACAAGGAACATTTTTCCATTTTCTGAGATCCCCTTCAATTTCTTTTTTCAGAGTATTACAATTTTCCTTAAATAGATCTTTTACTTATTTTGTTAGAGTGATTTCTAAGTATTTTGTTTTTTGGGATGCTAACTTGAAGGATGTGGCTTCTCTAATTTCTTAGTGAGTTTGTTGTTTGTGTATATAAATGATATTGAATTTTGAGTGTTGACTTTGTATCCAGCTACATTACTGAATTTAGTTATTATACCTAGGAGTCTTTCAATGGAGTTTTGGATATCTGCTATGTAGAGTATCATGTCATCTGCAAATAATGATAATTTAACTTCTACTTTTCCTAACCTTACTCCTTTTATTTCTCTGTCTATCTAATTACTCTGGCTAGTATTTCCAGCACTATATTGAATAGGAGTGGTGAAAATGGACATCTTTGTATTGTTCCTGATGTTAGAGTAAAAGCTCTCAGCTTTTGGCCATTTCATATGATGCTGGTTGTTTGTTTGTCATAGATGGCTTTTTATCATATTGCATTAAAGACCATCTATTTCAATTTCCTGTAGAGTTCTTATCATGAATGAGTACTTGATCTTATCAAAAGCTTTTTCTGCATCTATAGAAATAATCATGAGATTCTTATTTTTGGCTCTATTGATGTGGTGTATTACATATATTGATTTGTGTAGGTTACACCATTCCTGAATTCCTGGGAGGAATTCCACTTGGTCATGGTATATAATCTTATTGACAATTTGCTGTATTCTGTTTACCAGTATTTTATTTATAATTTTTGTATCTATGTTCATTAGGTATATTGGCCTGTAATTCCCTTGTTTCATTGGGTCTTTCTCTGGTTTTGGTAGTAGAGAATTACTTGCTTCCAGGAATGAGTTAGGAAGAATTGCTTCCCTTTTGATTTCACTGAAGAGTTTGAGGAGTGTTGGCATTAAGTCTTCTTTGGATTTCTTGTAGCATTCTGCAGTAAATTCATCTTTCTTGATGGCTTTTCTTTTTGGTAAAGTTTTAATTACATTTTCAATTTCATTACTTGAAATTTGTTTATTCAGCAGTTTTATATCTTCTAGATTCAGCTTTGTTAATTCATATGTTTCTAGGAATCTGTCCATTTCTTCTGTGTTATCAAACCTATGAGAGTAGAGGTTTTCAAAGTAAGTATTGATGATTTCTGTAGTTCTACATGGCCTGTAGTGATTTCAGCCTTTTTATTCCTTATTGCACGAATTTGAGTTTTTTCTTGCCTTTTTTAAATTAAGGTTGGCTAGGGGTTTTTCAGTTCTTTGATTCATTGATTCTTTGTATTGTTTTCTTCATCTCTCTTGCATTGATTTCTTCTATGATCTTTATAATTTCTCCCTTCTTTTGGATTTGGGCTTGACTTTCTCCTCTTTTTCTAGATGTTTTGAGGTATAGCATCAGATTGTTTATTTGTGTTCATTCTGCTTTCCTGATGTGGGAATTCAGTGCAATAAATTTTCCTCTGAGGACTGCTTTCATTGCATGCCATAGGTTCCAGTAAGTTGTATTTGTATTTTCATTTGCTTGTAGGTATTGTTTAATTTCTTCTTTAATTTCCTCTATGACTCACTGATTGCTCAAGAGTGTATAATTTAATTTCCATGTGTTTGTGGAGTTTTTGCAGTTTTTTTGTCATTAATTTCTAGTTTCATGGCACTATGATCCAATAACATGCATAGGATAATTTCAGTTTTTTGCATTTACTTAAGCATGTTCTGTGGGCTGCTATATGATCTATTTTAGAGAATGTGCAAATGTGCTGCTGAGAAGAATGCATACTCTTACATTGTTGGGTGAAACAGTCTGTTCACATCCACTAAGTTCATTTGTTCACAGGTCTTATTCAGTTGTGTTTTATTTGCTGATTTTCTGTCTAGTTGATCTGTCTCTGTGTCAGTGGTGTGTTAAGGTCTCTCAGTATAATTGTGTTATCACTTATTTGATTTTTCATTTCTGTTAATATTTGTTTTGAATATCCAGGTGCTCCTTTGAATATCTAGGTGCTCCTGAATGTGGTGCATATATATTTAAGATTGTTATCTCTTCCTCTTGATGTTAACTAGTATGTAGTGACCTTCTTTATCTTTTTTGATGATTATTGGTTTGAAATTCACATTGTCTGCAAACAGAATAGCTACCCCTGCTTGTCTTTGGGTTCCTGTTGCATGAAATATTATTTTCCATCCTTTGACTTTCAGTCTATGTTTCCTTTTGGGTTAGATGGATTTTTCGCATATAGCGTATTGTTGGATGTTGTTTCTTGATCCATTCTGCCAGTCTGTTTCTTTTAATTGGTGAATTGAGGCCATTTACATTAATGGCTGTAACTGATATATATTGGTTTACTTTTGACATGGTATCTTTCTGTTATTGATTCTTCACATTTCCCCTCTGTTTAATAGTTTGTCTTGCTTAGTGGATTTTTTCCTATGTCTATCTAGAATGTCTTTCAGTATTCTTTGCCAAGTTGGTTTGGTGGTCATGAAGTTCTTCAGCTGTTCTTTGTTTTGGAGTATCTTATTTCTCCATCAATTTTGAAGGACAGTTTTGCTGGGTACACTAGTCTGGCTTGGAAGTCATTTTCCTTTAGGGTCTAATATACTTCACTCCATGCTCTTCTTGACTTCACTGTTTGTGTTGAGAAGTCTGCTGTGATTCTGATAGGCTTTCTGTTACAGGTGACCTATCTCTTCTCTCTGAGAGCCTTTAATATTCTTTTCTTATTTTGGATTTTAGGGCCTCTGATTATTATATGTCTGGGTATAGTTTTATTTTGGTTATGCTTATTTGGAGTTCTATATGCTTTACTGATCGTTATGTCAGTTTCCATTCTTATGTTTGGGAAATTTTCAGCTATTACTTCTATAAATAGCTTCTTGATATTATTTGTGTTGTCACTTTTTTGTTTATATCTATCAATCTTATGTTGTTGTTGTTTCTGTTGTTGTTGTTTTGCATCATCTTGCAGCTGTTGAATTATTTCCTGATTCCTTGTTATTGTTAGATCTTTCCTTTCCTGTCCACTAGCTGCAATCTTCTGTTTGATGTCTGAAATTCTATCTTCACTTTCATTGAGGTGGTTTTGCCAACTTTCAATGGAATTTTTGATTTTCTGTTTGAATCTGTTTCATGCATTCTGTTTGTTTCTTATGTTGTTTATTCAGAGTTTCCATCTTTTTGTATTGTTCCTCTAATTTTTTAAACTATGTCTTCTTTAGATGTGTTCAGCATTTCTTTCATTACATTTATCATTTCTTCTTTTACTTCAGAGATGAGTTCTTTTATAGCTCCCAGAGTTGTGTCTTTACTTCAGTTGCTATCATTTCAGGAGTTTCAGGTATATAGCTTACTATTTGCTTTATGTCATGTCTCCTAGGCTTCTTGGCATGGACTGGAGGTTTGAGATTGCATTTTGCTCTTTTGTTTTGTCATTTTCCTATATTCCCTTAGGGAAGCTGAAGGGAAGGTCTCACCTGTTTCTTGAGTTTAGAATATCTACTCCTATTGTAAGGCATTTCCCCAGTGGAGAGGAGGTCATTAGACAGAGCTTACCAGGTGGTTCCCAGTCACTTGGGGTCATTAGGCAGAGTCTTACCACTCTTGGAGCAGCACACCAAGTCTTCCCTGTAGGATGGAAATCACTGCATGGATTTTAGCTCAGGAGGCAGTGCACAGGCAGCTGCAGGCCCCTCAGAGATGCTGGGTGGGGCCCAAATAGGCCCAGAGGGACCTTCTGAGGGAGATGGGGGATGATGGGTGAGGCTCTACCAGTCTTGGAGCAGTGAGTCAATGCTTCCCTTTGGGATGGAAATCACTGTGCTTACATACACTATGTGGTATTATGCATCTTTTAACACACACTTTATAATCATATATTCATTTGGAAAGGCCAATAAAAGCAAATGGTTATTATTAATCAGAAAGTTTATTATTATCATCTTATTTGAGTATATTCAGGAAATATTATTCTTATTATATTATTATTAGTTTGGGTACTGGGGATTGAACTCATGACCTCATGCTTGCCAGGCAAGCACTTGTGCCTCTGAGCTAACTCCTTGGTCCTATTTAGAAATTATTAACCACATTAGTTTTATAGTATTTTGCCCAGTTTATTCTTCTGATGAGTCTATTACCCATTGTCTCAAGTAAGGGGCAATATAGTAGCTAGAAAATGTAGATACATGGACATTTTGGTGGGAATTTTTCTATATTTATATGGCACTTGTCCAATGTATTTGCCTCTGACTAATTTTTTGTGAATAACAATATGCATAAGAGTGTCCCTTATATGTTAATATAAATTTATATAAGGATCAGACAATAAGATATTAAAATATTCTTTTTGGTCTTTGCAATTGTTTGCCATTACTTTTACACTCAAAGTGTTATCAGTTACCTTATACTTGTGAAACTCTAAGACCTTGCTTGTTTTTTTCCCTTATGCTTTTCTTTTTTTCAGTATTTATAAACTAACCCAAGGCCACTGAGAGATGTATGAAAAATACAGAAAAAAAAAGGGAAAATCATCCTGATTATAGCACCAGGAAAAAACTGCCATCAACATTTTGTTATATAAACTTCTAAGTCAGCTTTGAGTAAACTTCTAAGTCAGCTTTGGTAAAAATGTCAAAATAGGGTGCTATATTAAAACACACACACACACACACACACACACACACAATTGAAAGTCACCAGCAGTTTTCTTGTCTTAAAATGACATTTTCAGTGTCTTCGTATTCCACTGTGTGGATGCTTCTCAGTTTAACAAATCTCCTAACTTTAGAGATGTGTCTAATATTTCACATGTGTCTTTATGAATGTATCTCATTATTTCTAAAAATTAATCTGCTGGAACAATAAGAAATCAGACCTGATTTTCTTAATTTGCTAGCTATTCTTATTTTGTTCACCATGACAATTTTATCCATTAACCTTCTGTTAGTATGACATTTTTATTATAGAATTAAAAAATAAATAGTTTTTATTATCAGAGATTTGTTGGCAATGTATGTACATCCTATACTTTGCAATTTGTCTTTGATCATTTTGGTTATTTCTTGTTACATATGAGCTTTATATTTTAGTTCTTCTCTGTTTAATATTGAAGTTTATATTCATCTTAGACATTTGGAGCTAAATTTACATATTGTGAATAAGGGTTGAGGTTTGTCTTTCTTTTACCTTTTTACTTTTTATGCATAAATATCAAATTAAAACTGCATTATCTACTGAAAAGATGGCTCTTTCTCTTTCATTTGCTGTGGTAGTTCCATTGTAAGTTGATGGACCCCCATCATGTTACTTATTTTTGGTTTCTCTATTCTGTTGTATCAGTTTCTTTATTTTTATGCCAGTCCCATATTACCTTGATAAAAATAGGTGCACAGTGAGACTAAAGTTGAAATTAAATTCTACCTTTGTTTGCAAAGTACTTCTGGGTAGACCATATTTTAATAAATATTTTAAAATTGGATTGTCAACTTTTGAAAAAAATTATGGAGAGTTTGAACAGGAGTAAGTATATATATGAATTTGGACTAATTCATCTCCTAGTCTATGATTATATTGCAATTTGCTCCTTTTATTTTGTTTTCTTTTAATTTCATCATTTAAAAAATTCAATTGACAGGATCTATTTTTTTTCATTTTTGAAAATTATCCTTAAATATTTCATACAATTGATTATAATTGTTATGTTAAATTTTAATTTCTACCTATTTGGAATCTAGCACCTAGACATTGCATTCATTTTTATATATAGTTCCATTTACAACTTAACTAAACTCAATAGTGGTAATAGTGGCTTTTTGTTATATTCTTTAGAATTCACTTGCATAGATCATCAAGTCTTTTGCAACTAAAGGGCATTTTATTCTTTTCTAACTGAGTATCTTTTATTGACCTTAATTGCTTCCTTACATTGAATAAGCTATTGTACAATGTTGAACAGAAGTGATGAGACTAAATATCTTTGCTGTGGTACTGATTTTAGAGGGAACATATTCAGGTTTTCACCATCAGTTCTAATTTCTGGGTACAGATTTTTCATGGGTACTCCTTTCAGGTTGAATAATATCCCTGGTCTTGCTTACTGGTTTTATAACTACCATAATTTTTTCTTTGTTTTAGTGTACTGAAGAGAGAACTTCCTGCTTCCTACATAGTAGGCATGGCCTCCACCACCAAGCCACATCTGTAGTCTTTAAGTTAATTTTCAATTAGAAAAATGAATGTTGGATTGTTAAAAATGCATTCTCTCCATCTATTTAAATGACCATACTTATTTTCTTTTCTACTCAAAATGTAATTTATTCAATTTTCTTATGAAACCAAGTTCATCTTCTTTGCCACATTTCACTTGGCCACAATGAATTATCTTGATCTGTTTGTGATGACTCATTTGGCAAAAGTTTTTATTCTTTGCATCTGTGTTTGCAAGAGACACTTGGCTACAGTTTTGCTGTGCTACCCTTGTTTGTAATTGATGTGAGAATATGTCAGGTATTACACAATTGTTCAGAAGGGTTTCGAAAAAATACATTAATAAAAAAAGAAAAGGTTTCAATAGGGTGTTATTAGTATGTCTTCTTTAAATATTTGGGAGAATTCACCACGGAACTCACCTGAAATGTGAATTTTTTTTTTCTTTCTTCGTTTACTTGCTTAAATTTATCACAAATTCAAAACATTAAATGTTTGTAAAACTAGTCATGCTATTTATTTCTTCTGAAGTCAGATTTGGTAATTTAATATTTAAAAAGAAGCTAGTCTTATGTGTAATCTTATGCCATATTTACTGTACATGGCAATCATTCATTAACAATACCAGCACACATATGGTAGCTAGGTCTTATTTTCACAATTTACACTTTTTAGTTTCTGCAACTAAATTCCAATTGCAAACTATATTATATGGTTTATGTGCTTCCATAAATCTTCCAAAGACATTTTAACCTATGATACAATAACTGAGTTTCTGTATATATGGTTGTTAATATCTTCTTTGCCAAGAAATATAGAGGATTCTTTACTGGGCTGCTTCCCTATTTGTTATTGTTGGGGCACTAAGGCTTATGCTAGTCTATGGGCAGTTTTATCTGTAATGGTCACACTGCCAGGCTTGAGATTTTAGACACCTTGGTCACATTAGCATTATCTGAGACCCAGATTGGGTGATTTGCTATTGTGCTGAGTTCCACAAAGAGTAGTTGAATTTTTCAAATTCTTGTTATCAACCTCCATGTATGGAGCCCAATTCCAACTGTGTGTCACAATTTGTGCTTGTTTTCTCAGCTCAGACTCTCTGTCAGGACTGCAAACACATCTTTTAAGTTGGTGACTGATTCCGCTCATTTCAGTGTCAACTCTGATTCATTAGTATGAGTTTGAGTTTATCTCTCTTTCTTGAAATGAAAGGGTTTTCTCTTCTTTATTACATACCTTTTGAATTGCACACTTTCATGTCAACTCAGTACATTTTAAAAATATCGCCCACCTCCTTTGATTTCTGATATATATACCCATACCCTAATCCCTAATAAGTGAAGGTTAAAAAAAAGAAAACTAAGAAGTCCCCAATATGCTCCTGCTTCCCAATCACAGTGAATCCCAGCAGTATACAGTTGTCTTTTGGGAAAAGTTCAGCTGAAGAATATCGCAGCCTCCTTGCAGAAAAACAGTGACTCTCAAATATGGGAGACAAAAATTATTTTTTCCCACAATCTCCTTAGTATTGGTTGTATGTGTAAAAATATCTTCATGGAACTATTACCTTGAGAACTCAAGAATTTGAGATCACCTTCTCTTAATTCTGTGTGGGAGGACTGCTTCTGACAGGCTTAATTTTTTTGCTCCAAATAACTCACCTCTCAACCTGTCACGTATCTGATGAGAGATCCAGTGTTAAACAAAGACTCACAGTGAAAGACTTACACAAGTGGGAAAGTTTAAAGCAAGGAAGGGTATGGTTCTCATTAATGAAAAGAAAAATTCCATAACCTTTTGCCTCTCTCATGAAAATAATTTGCAAATAGGCTTTCTTTATTCAGTCAAACTGTTATTACAGCTCTGAATAAATATGAATGTTAATCTAAATTTTTTCAGCTCTATTTCAATTTTCAGTGCTATTTTCCAAAGATTTTAATATTATTTCTATTTCATCATTAACACAGCTAGAATATTAAATGCCTATGATTTAAATCTATTGAGTCAAAGTGTTGACAATGGAGTCAAATCATAAAACAGGAAATATGAGATTTATGGTGTCTATAAGACTATTTCCATTTATCTTTCTGCAATGTCAAAGGACCTGTCTTTGTGAAGATTTCTCTAGCTCTTCTTTCCCTTTGGGAAATGTGTATTTCAACAGCACAAGTGTCTGTCCCTAACATGACATAAATGTGGCTATTCTCTACTCCACCTTGAAGCTTCAGAGCCATTGTGTAAGAAGAAACATGCAACGGTCTTGTTTGTAAAAAAACAGCAGTGGTTCATCAGTAGCTATCCTGTTACGTCTATGAGGCTGCCTGATGTCAGGCAACCAGAAAATACTACTTGTTATTAATGAATCAAAGTCGCCTATTAATGATATCTTCATCAAAATCACTATGTCTTCTAGAAACAGGAATTGACTCATTTCTCATTTTATGTGGTACATGGTATTAAATATGGGGAATTCACAAAGAGCTATATCCCTAGCCTCCTTTTGAAATCTTCATTGTTGAGATAGAGTCTCCATAAGTGACTGAGGCAGAGCTTAAATTTGCAGCCCTCCTTCCTCAACCACCTTGTGGGTCTCAGGCCTGCACCCCTGTGCTTGGATGCATTTTTCCCTTTTTTCAAACATTGCAACTTTTTCTTTCTTGCCCTGTATCTCAACTTTTGCTATAATTGATAACTCCCCTGCCTAATTTAAATGCTTTAAAACAAGATTTTCAAAATGTCTACCCAAATGTGAAATCTGCAATGTTAGGATGCTATAGGACATGCATTTATCAGTTTGCTGCCTTTTGCCTTATTTTTCCTTTGTCTATGTGTCACTCAGTGACAACACATGGATCAAAGACCCAAGTGGTGAAAGGGTGCGTGCTGCGTTACTGTCGCCAAGATCCCGGACAGTACTGGAAAAAGACTAAAGAAGAAGGGAGCAGCTAAGGATGATACAGTTGGTAAAACTGATTAAATCTTCCTACCCTCCAAGGAAACTGTATTCCTTCCAATTATCTAAGACACTTAATAATAAAACTAATAAGTTAGCTCTTATTAAGGAGTGTAACTTCAAAAAAGCAATATTTTTAAAACACATTATCTTCTGAATACAAATCCCTTTTATCTCCTAATCATTTAGGCGACAAGCTTTCCAATATATCAAAATAAAAGACTGTGCATTATTACACATGTTCCCCATTTGAAAAGCTGAGAACGGACATTTTGAAAGAAAAAAAATTTCTCAGTCAAACCCATAAAAATAAGTATTGTTTGACCAACTTCTCACAAATTTAATTTCTCCTTTTAGTCTAATAACATACAGAATGCCATTTTCCAGTCTGAGCTATATTCTAAGTATCAAAAACTCAGAAGGACATCTGAAACAATAAAATACATTTTGTACCTGCTCTCTCCCCTCCCACCAAAATCGGATTTTTCAAGAACTACTTTCTTGCTGAGGTCTTCTCTTGTGTGTCACTTTTTTGCCGGAAGCCAATTTTTATTGCCAGGTTAGAAACCTCTAAAACAGTAGGTCTGTTATGAAAACAGTGCCACCACCTTAGCCATGGTGATGTGAGTGGCAGAAATATAATACTCCGAACACAGCATCATGCATTAGCTCAAATGGCTTGATTTTTCCCCATTGTTGTTCATTGGCCCCTATACACTTGCTATAACGCCTGTGGTGCATTTCAATGTGACTTAACTATAGGCTGTCCTCCAGGAAATGTCAGGCATAGCCACCTCTGGTGACATGCAGACATGTGCTAGTTAACACTGGTTTGTCACTGAGATTCTAACCTAATACACTTAAATTTTTTTTCTATAAAAAACCACACTCTTTTACTCCCCTCAAAAAAATAACCTGCAAGCTATCTTCTAATGTGAAGCTAACAACTTACCTCATTAAGGTCTATTGCTTTTAGGTAGTTTACTAATGAGAAAGATGTCTGGACCAAACTATGGCTTACAGAGCAGGGGGTAGGAAAAAAAATCTGCTATTTCCCCCTAACTTTTTACTTAATCAATTCTTTCTATCTTGATTGTGTTGGTGTTTTACCTGCATGCACACCATTATAACACAGATTTATGCAATGAGGTGATGGATTACAGACTAATCATGCTGAATTATAATATCTCAGCCTAATAGTTATCAGTGTGGCCAGGGAATCAAGCTATGCAAAATGAGACTTTCTTGAGACCATCTCCCTGAACCTCCCAATAGGTGAGGGAGAAATAACTTGCTTTCTTCAGCAAAGTGAAAAACTCTCAGCAAATCTGCTGGGGACATGCAAAAAAGATATACACAAGGTTTCTGGCTTGTTCCACTAGAGCTAAACAAAGGCAGGCACAGCTTAATGACAGCTATGGTTTTCCTTCTTGAATTTTGTATGCAAAGACTTCTGGTGGGAAATTCATGTAAGATACTCATGTAAACTTTTGGCAAAGATAGGCATGGTATTTTGCATCGACAATACTAACATTGCTATGGTAACTTTCTACTGGAGTGGTTGGCTAATAATGAGTAGATTGGTGAATTTTAACAAGATCCTATAATTTTTGATGTGTGCCTAATAATTTCATGACAATATATCTAACCCCCTAAAAATAAAGCTGGAGTAAAATCAGAGAAGACTGAATAAAGAGAAATAAGGATATTAGAGAAATGAATTTGCTTTGCAATTCTCCCACTAATATAAAAATGAATGTGGAAAATTTAAATACATTTGCTTAATTTTTGAAGGGTCATGAATTGTGAGGTTAGGTCACAATGGAGAAGATAACATTTTGTCTCCTTCATCTACAAAATAAAAAAAGTTTCCAATGGAACCACAAGTTTTCAGTTAGAATCCAAATTGTAAAAGAAGTTTGAGACATTCTCCAATCCTGGATATACAGTCCATAGGGAATACATGGTCCGAGGCCATTGAAATTGAAATTCCAGCACACACAGACACACGCACACACACACACACAGACACACACACACACACACACTATACACAGTTTAAGTGAAGGAGCAGTGGTGTGAACATGTAAAACTGCAGGGTAGCATATTCAATTTATACCATTGTCTTAACAAATTTCTCAAATTCGGCAGCTTAAAACAACTCAGATTTTTTTATCCCACAGTTTCTTCAGTGTGGAAGTTGAGCAGGCTAAGCCGGGTCTTTGTTTTGAGTATCAGAGGGCAAAAACTAAAATGTCAGCAGGTCTCTCTCTGTTCCTTTTCAGAAACTCTAGGGAAGAATCTACCCACCTAGTCATTCAGGCTGTTGGCAGAAATCAGTTCCATCCAGCTGTGTGATTGAGGTCCCAGCTATTTGCAGGCTGTCATCCAAGGGTCTTTCTCTTTAGTTTGGAGGTCTCCTGATTGCTTGTCTCATGGTCTCCCTTCTCCATCTCCAAAGCCAGCAACAGCCAAGTTGATTCCTCATGTGTTTCTTTTGCCTCTGTCTCTGTCTCTGTCTCTCTCTCTCTTTAATCTTCTACCTCTTTTCCACACTTCAATAGCCCATATGATTACCATGAGTCATGCAAATAATCCATGACATTGACCTTATGTCAAAGTGGATTAACATTCTTTCCATCTGCAAAGTCCTGTTGGCCCTGGAAGGCAGCACTTACAAGTAAAATGTTAGAGTTGGGTAGTAGGGAAAAGAGACTGATCACAGAAACCAAAATGCTTCCCGCCACAAGAATTATTGTATTCTTGTCCTTTAAATTATGATCGATTTCCTTCTATTACTAACAACTACTCAGAAGGAAAAGATTCAACTTTTGTAAATTAGAAAAAAGAAGCTTCTTGTCTTGAGGAGAGTTAAAAAATTTTAGTTTCATCAGAATTTTATTACATTCACATCCCAGAACCCAACAAATTCATTTCTGTTTAACTGTTCTGTTCTCCCCTACAATTGTAAATATATTTGGTAAACAACTACAAATATCCATTCTCATGGCCTTTGAATAATAAAATACTGAATCCACTTTAAATGGGCCATGGTATTGTTGGAAATCACTTACTAGTAAACTTCCTGAAAGAAAATGAAAATGACAAAATTTCTCTCCCATCCAGATCATGCTGAAATAGCACCTACAATAACAGAAACATTTGCTGGTTGAAGATTTATACATATCATAAAGCTTGACTGTAAAGTACGATAACTTAATTTTGAAATCTGTTCATCAACCATGACTGCTTTTATTATGTTTTCTTGGCCACGCACTCTCTGAAAAAAGAGATTTGCAAAAAACAAGAAACTACTCCTAAATGTCCTGCCACAACTGCCAATAGTCACCTGGCTTGCAGAGAAAGCCTGACACATTCCAAGCAAGACCTACCAACTGGAATTACATTGGTATGGCCGATAGATAATAAAGCAGTTACTGCAACACCGTACTTTGCCAGACCCAGAGGAAAGACTGAGGCAAATTTCATGCTCATGTGACTCTGCTTGTCACATAAATGCTAAAAAGCATAAAGGTAGATTATGGTACACAAACAACTGGAAGACAAGCAAGTAATAATCAATAGTAAAAAAATGCTCGATGGAGAATAGTTTCAAAGAAAGTTTAAAAGAGTCACTTGGTAAAGATAAACAATACCCCTGGTGGAAAATATTACCCTGTCATTATGTTCATGAATCTTTTGGATTAAAAACCAGAAGACATGGCTACAATTTATCAGATGCAGTTATAGCTGTTTGTATTACTCTTCTTTAAACAAACAAAAAAGTGATCAAACTGAAGGTTTAAAATATTTGCAGCAGGTGGTCTGTAAGACAAGCTTCTTTGTGAATTTAGAAAGTCATCATTCTTAAGACATTACTTAGAAAAAGGCAGAATTTATTTAAATGTTTTATTCTCAAAATGTTAAAATTATGTTTGTTTTTATGATGAATTTTTCCCATGCTATGGTTTTTCCACAAAATGAATGTTCTTGAGTATCAATTTGTAAAGATTGTGATTTTTTTTATAATAATCAACTTAATGAAATTTCAGTTTTCTCTGTGGTATAGGTAAAAATTTTATTGAACTAATCTTACCTTACTCAAAAGGCTCGGTAATATAACGATTGTCTTTCTAAATTTGAAAAAAAAAATGATAGACTGAAATTTACACTTAAAGATTTACATTTAAAGATGACATTTAATATAATTAATTAAAATATAACCTTAACCCCAAAGGCTACTATTACTCCCTGGATATTTTACCACTGACTCAAAGGCTGATATGTATTTCACTTGTCTCTAAAGTTTTACAGATAATACAGAGGTTGATTGTGTTAAAGTTGATGCTGTGTATTCTCTACTAACTACTTTGATCTTTATACAATTACTTTTATAAAATGAAGAGTTAATGCTTTCCAAAATAGTCATATATGTGAAGCCATAATATTAGTTTTAAGGTTAAAAACACATGACACTGTGAATGAGATATCTATTTTCCAGTATTAATTTGCATGACTAAAAGAAAACTTTTGCCTAGGTGAAATTTGAGGGACAAACTGTCTAGTTTTTGTTTATAGTAACTATGTTTAATGTTTTCTTTCTTTCTTTCTTTTTTTTTGTACCTGGGATTGAACTCACAACCTTGAGTTTTCCAGGTAGGCACTTATACTGCTGAGCTAAATCACCAGCCCTATGTTTTCCTTTCAAATTTTCACTACATTTGAATACCAGTCAAATCAAATTTATATGAAATAAAATTATATATATATATATATATATATATATATATATATGAAACAAAATCATGTAGTCTGTGATAGGATCATTATAAAGATAATGTAGTCCAACAATTTCTGCATAGCATAGGCTTTAAAAATTTTTAGCCTCAATATGATCCCTCTCATCCCCTACCTTTGAAAAAGTACAAGTTTTTGGCATTTTTAAGTAATTCCAGTTTTCAAATTTGTTTTTCCTTTTAAAATGAGTCAAAATGTGTCTTTTTGCTGTTTTCCTGTTGCTGCAACTCTACACAGCAAGTCTAGAATGTCTTTCCTAAGAAAACACTTCACAGGTTGTAAAACCCCTTTGTCCGCTGAAGTTGTCTTTCTCATACTTAGGAATCTTAATCATCTTAACCCTTTTTAAAGATGTCCTCATTTTTCTTCTTCTTGCTGGGAGAGGAGGTAAAACAAAGCAGTGAAGGTCTCAATCTTTGGAGTGAGTCATGTTGTGCTCTGAAATCTTTTTTCTGTCTCCATGATCAAACATATGTTTGGATCAAACTGGTAATTTTACCTCTCTAAACCTCTATTTCTTCTGGCACTTTCATGACCTTAAGCAACTTATCCAAACTCACTGAGTATTTTTTTCTGCTCTATATTGTCTGTATTAACTTGAGTAAACTATTAACCATTTCCCAGTTCTTACATCTTTCTATCTTCATGTATATATGGAAACAATGGAGTTGCTGGTATGGACTAGCCAACATGATTTGCATAAAATATTTAAAAAGAATTTCTCAAAAGTAGAATCAACACTACAAAGTGGTAGTGTTTCTGCCTTCTATTTGACCTAATCACATTTATCAATATCCCTAAATTTCTTAATTAGAGACATCTACAAAAACAAAAATTTACATGTCAGGGCAAACATTAAAATGGTAATTTATTTGAGAAGTGTAAGCCCAGGAAAAGTAGAGGAATGCAAGGAAAACCTTGAACTGTGTTGCATGATTCCTTCTTCTTCCCAAGGAGCTGCACATATGCAGCAAGGCTGCAGGGCCAAATGTTTGCTATTAGGGTGGAAATTCACTGGAAAAGTCCCGGTACAACCATCCCTGGACGCTGAGAACAAAGGGAAAGAAGAAAAATTGGTTTGCTAAGATGCTTTCTGTGTCTTATTTCCCATTGACCTGCTTCCCTTTTGTTTTATTCCGTTCCTCTGTGACTGCCTAGCAAGCTGGAACTAAAATCTAGAGATGTGATACGGGCGTCAGCAGAGTACAGGCAGTAAGGAAAGTTTCAGGGTGGCTCAAGAACAGTTAAGACATAGAGGGAAATCTGAGAAAACACTACAAAATTCATTATTATAAACACATTCCTTTTGAAACTAACAAAAAGATAGTGCATTAGTACATAAATTTTGTTTTCCAAAATTTTTAAATTGATTCCATTTTAATGTTTCTATTATATCCAACTTGTTTTGAAATATATATGGTATGATCAAAATATACAGTGATTATTTAAGTGTTCTCCTTCATTTTTGTACTTATTTATCCCATTGTTTTTTCCACTTTCTGAAGCAGTTCTTCAAGTCATATTCTGTGAACATCTTTAAAAGTTGTTTTAAAATATAGGTAAATGTTGCTGCCACATGACATCCAATGGACACGTTCAGAAACACTTCACAGTGTTTTGTCATTCACCTGATTTGCAGGATCTTCCACTGTGCAATTTCTGGGTCTTCCCCAATTCAAAATTTAACTCAAGAAAGTTTAATGTTTTGGATCAATTCAGAACACCTAGGCAGCTGTGATACTACAACTAAAAATACGATACTGGACTTCCAGAACTGCTTCCAAAAGCGCCAAGAAAGACAGGATGCAAGCAAGTATTTAGTCTGAGGAGGGTTAACAGCAATCCAATTTATACATTCTCCAAATTTTTTGATCACACCTCAGATATTTTGGATTGATTCAGAGCTGCTAATGAATAAGTTCATTACCTCACACAGTTTTTTGGTGACAGCACACAATATCCACTGAAAGTTTTTGTTCTGATCATTTTGTTACTGCTCCCTCTTTTAATTAGTGTAGAAATCACACCATGGCTAATATTTTTATAGACAATCAGCCAATTATTATTCTGCTCTGCCATCCTGTTGCCCCTTTGGCACTTATCACCTTACTATTGCAGACCTTCCAAAATCTGTCCCAAATTTTATTGTCCAGATGAAACATGAATTTATAGTCTCTTCATTCTAGTTGATTTGAACTTTGTACTCTCTCTAAGATTTCACTGTAAACTATCAGCTATGCAGAGAAATCACTTTCAAAAATTTCACATAGCTGCATTCAAATCCTTTCTTAAGAACTTGTTACCATGAAGTGCTATCATACCCCTACATGGAAGTCTATTTTTCACAAGAAAGTTTTTGTGGTCCGTGGTGAGAACGGAAGATCTGAAGAGGTGTAACCTGGAATGTCTTCCCTCTCCCCTCCTCCCTCACCTGCTTCACCCCTCATTCTTTCCAGCAGCTCAGGGGCTCCCGGTTCTCTCCACATGGGCCCCTGCTCTGGAAGACTATGATGTGGATCACATTTTATATTAACTTTTTCTAGTAGTCTTTTTAAAAATATTTCTAGATGGGATTAAATTTTTTAATAATACATTTATTTGGCCAATATATTCAATATATTACCACTCCATGCATTGAAGTCAAGTTACTAAAATTCACTGTTTTTCACACTGTGTTGTCTAAATCTATCCACCAAAGTTTTCATTAGTCATATGTAAGAGTTCAGTAATCACAGGAGACTAATGATTACTTGGATGGCCCAAATTTGTATTATGTGAATGTATTTATCTTTCCCAAGGTCCTGCCTCCAACTCTTACATTATCATCTCTTGCATTATTTTTCTCTTATGTATGCATTATGTTCCTAAATTATAAGTTACCGGAGGGCAAACCTTTGTTCTTATTTATTTACCTGCTAACTCATTTGTGTATTTATACCATGTACACCATGAGGTTCATGGTATAAATTTGTCAGTTAATTAACACAGGGTGTGGGACTCTTAAAATACTCTTTGTTAATTTGCAAGCCTTTGTTTTTGGTATTTGCTGTTCTTCTGGAGATCTACTGTGTCTTTATCTACCTTTAGTATAGTAATCAAAGATACAGTTTGATACAATAGAGACAGCACAAATACACATTGTTCAGCTCTTGAATCACATCTACACTTTCGCTTCTTAAGCTATAAAATGAAGACAGATTCATGAATATCCTGTAACAGTAGAATAGTGCTGCTCGTGTGTTTTGGGAATGTATGCAGAAGCACTCTACATTGTGAGGATCAAAAACAATACAAAGAGTACATGGTTTTGGCGTTTCCGTTTTGTTTTCAATATGCTGCCTACACTTCACGGTCCGTGACTGGAGTAGAGCATTGTGCCAGTGGTTCACAATAGCTTTTAAAATCTCCTCATAGTTCATAATTTATAGTTTTGGATCCAGTAAGTTATAAAACCACTTGGGATTAATTTTTTCTAAGTGTATTAATTTACTTGCCTACATGGAAGCTTTATATTGCTATGTTTTACAGACGACTTGGAGGATTCTGAAGCTAGCCAAATACCTTCATGTGTTACCGAGCATTTTAATCCCGGGAAGAAAGAAGCAAAGAGAACTTTTAAAAAGAAAAAAGCATTCTAAGTACACTTTTGAATAATTGGATTTATTACAACTGGAAGAATAAGCTTTGCTAAGATTATTAGTACCCATTGCAAATCAATCTTGTCAGAGTTCTAAATTCGTTTTAATAATTTCCTAAGTTGATTTGCTCTGCTTTGGCAAAATTACAATTCATCAAAGCCCCAAAGTCAATGAAAAATAGGAGTTTTTAAACTTAGCGAGGGCCTTTATTACTCATCTTTTCCTAAGATGCAGATGTAACAGGAATGTGGACTGCCTCTAAATGCCATAGGATTTGCATGCTTATTTGTATATTTATGTTTATTTTTACAAACAAACATATCTAAAGCCATCTGATTAAAACTAAAACACTAATTCAAATAGACACACCTAGCCACCTACTATGAAAACCACTTAATAAACATCCTTTGGAATAGCACAACTGCTCAGTCTGAAAACAACAGCAGAAGAGATTCAGAGCAACACATTTCACTGCATTCAAACAATGGGCGAGCTGTTTAATCACCTCCGATCATGTTTACTCCCGTGTAATCACATTTTGTTCCATGGAGCAGCAGGTTCTTAGACTCGAGTTAAATTCTTTACTGTGAGTTTTTAGCACACTTCATGTATTCACTTATCTTATTAGTATATCAAACATTTACTCCTAACTAATTTTATTTTAAAAATTAGGTTAATGTTTGTTGGGGTGATCATTTGCTGGAAGCATTCTGAAACATCACTATCATATGTAATATTTCATTTTTACAAACAACAGCCATTCAATTTTTAGTTTTGTCTTTGATGTTCTGAGCAAGTTAAGAGCTTTTCAAAGTCTGAACACACTCTCATTTTCCCTTCCTGCCTATTTCATGTAAAGATCTAATTTGATTATTTCTGAGTTCAATCTTCAACTAACATTCTCCTTATGCAAACAGGTGAAAGCCTGAGTTTCTCCAGGTTTTCTAGCATAGTAACAGAAGAAAAATCATAAAGTTAAAATTACTAAGGTTGTAGCAAATTCAGCAAAAAAAAAAAAAATACAGGAAAAAGAAACTACCAAGAACCCCAGGTTTGATGGTTTTTAAAAGAAAAGAACAATATGGCCCTGCAACCTATGGCATTAGGGTCCTAAAGCCAAACTTGCAGTCAATAAATATCATGGACCACAACCAACCTGAATTTGATTACTCAGTGGTTAGAGAGCTGAGAATCAAAGCCTCTAAAAAGAATCCTAAGCTTGTGACATTTACAAAGCTGTTTCTAAAGACAAAACAGGTATGAAAGGTCATGACAGACTAAGGCTTCGGAGCAGGAGGAGGGAGCTCCTATCCACAAGGAGATTAAAGGATTCGAAGTTGGAGAGAAGAAAGTTTGTAATTTTTCTGTAGATGAGAAGTAGTATTGTTTTTGATGCATGTATATGCTATTAATCTCCAAAGTAAAAATAAAATAAAAATGAAATAACTTCTCTCATTCTGATTCATATTATCAGGTCTCCATTCCTGTATGTAACCTCTGAATTCCATGATAAGAGCACATATAAAAAGACAGTGTGTACTTGTGCGTGTGTGTGTGTGTGTGTGTGTGTGTGTGTGTGTTTGTGTGTACGGGCACAATTTTGTAAGAGAAAGGAAAAGAGGAAAATGAACTGATAAAAAGACTTCATTGTTTTTATATTTATGTTCAAGGGGATACTTCAGACAGTATATAACAACCTGGAAGCCTTTTACATAGTAGATACTTTTAAATGTCTTCACTACCATCTAGTTCTCTATTTTTCCAAATATTTATTGATTTGTCTCTCGAAAGTCATAATTAAAGAAAGTTGTTTTGGGAAGACCAAACTAATATAAATTAAAACCAATCCAGTCTCTTGTTTTTCCATAAATCTGCACTAAAATAAAATTTCATTTTTTTTCTTTGAACTGGTGGGAGTCATGTTTGTGGTTATCTGCTGCAGTGAAATGTGTCCTAAGTGGTATTCGAGCATAAAGCTGCAGCAAAAGCCAAATTAAGGCTATGAGAGAATGTAAAATTGCAAAGTATTCAGGTATTAGTATTTTAAAACTTGCCATACTTGTAAAAATTTTAATATTTTGGAATCATCAAAGATTGATAGCAAAAATACTGATTTTAAATTGCAAAAAGTCCTGACGCTGGTAATCACAAGTTATTAATTAATATTCCAAGCAAGAGGTAACCATTGGTATATTAATTGATTGCATTTTCTTTCATATGATTTTGCCAAATTTTAACATCCCCCGTTAATTAGGTTTTTTTGTTTGTTTGTTTTGTTTTTTATTTTGTTTTCTTTTTTTTCCCCCAGTACTGGGGATCAAACTCATGACCTCATGCTTGCCAGGTAGGCGCTTATGTCACTGAGCTAAAACCTGGCCCCAATCCTCTGTTAATTAGGAACAGTCATAAACTTATATTTTAGTGCATGATGTTTGAAATTTTGGATTGTTCAAAGCAATGTCCTTTGTAATATTTCAGAGGTCATATTTGTATAATATGGGCATGTAAATAAATGTGTACTTACACAATCTATGTAAAGGTCTGCTAAGGCCTAATAAACTTTTGATCATCATAATATAAATTTATGAGCAGTATTTTCCTTGCTTGTTGCTTTGAAACAAACGCGTATGAAGGAATTGTTTATTGTTCAAAGATAAAATCCTCATTTTTCTAGAGCTTCCAAGTCATCTACAAAGAAACAAAAAGAACAAAATGAAACAAAACAAAAACAGTTCAGAGTTTCTCTCCAAACTGCAAGGTCTATGAAAAATGGTATGCAGCATAATCATCTTTCCCAAAAATTGCAATCGGAATAAACTCTTCAACTAAAGGCTAATAATAAAAATACTTCAAATCATCACAATGAAACTTTCCTACTGTTAACTTCCATAGTTTAAGTTTGCACAGGCAATGTGAAATTTTATTTATTTTATTAAAGGCTGACAACACATTAAGCCTTAAATCTTATATTCCTTAACATTTGTATTTGGTCAACAGAATATGAATAAACTACGAAAAGAAAAGAGTTGAAAAACTTAAAAAAAATAAAAAAATAAAAAGAAAAGTTGCCCTCTAAATAATAATAGGTTACTTTACTTTTGGCCTCTATGCAAAAGCTGTAGTAAAGATGATTAAAAAGGAGAAAAAGGAAACAGTATTTGCATTCATTCTGCTAATAGAATATGAAATTAAAGCATGAAGGGATTAATGTTTTAAAGCTTGACTTGCAGTGATAAAGCTAAGGTATTAGACCAGACAACGTAATGGTTACAAGATAGACAAGCGAAGAAAAAGCAGCCAGTGCCTTAAAGATGAGCCAGCCAACCTAGAATGGAATTACAAAATGATTAATCAATACAAATGAGAAACTGTACAAGGAAAGAGAGCTTGGTGAGACTTCTTATGGGACTCCACGGTGCCGCCGCTTAAAGATAATGAAAGGAGCCAGGCAAAGCCAAAGAAATGCTTTCATTCCGTCTCAAAGTCATTTGTGAACAGTTTAAATTACCCTAATCACCTCCCCTCCAGCCGTCAGTAGGCTCTGACTCTTTAGTTATTTAAAAAAAGGAGTTTGGGGAAATGAGTTCTGCGAATCTAAGCTGCAAAATAATTATACACACACCGTTTTAGCATTTTAACAATGCAATCCCAAACATTTATTCTCATTAGAATGCAAATCGACTCATTTAATAATCCCACAAGAGAATTCTACCACACTCAGCTTAAAAAGCGCAATGGTATTCAAAATATTATTAATAAATGCCAAGTATGGAAAAGCCAGTTTGCTTTGCCAACAGCTTGGGCTAGATAAAAGGAATAAACTTACATTTCCATCTTTTATTTATTTTTTCCTGACAAAATTTAGTTTAATTGAAATTTAACAGCTGAACTGGTCTGGGATAGACTTCAAAAAAGAAAAAAAAAATCAAGGTGACAATCCTTTCTGTCTGGCACATAAACTTTCACACTCAACACAGAGTTTGTCATGCAAACCAAAGACATCCATTTATCCTGAGCATTTATCCTAATTTCATTACCCCAAATTGTCACTAATTGTCTTAACCTGTGCTAGACAGAAGACAGTTATAGGATTCAGTTTACCCTAAATAGACAATTTGGAACAAATCACTAGAATTTATAACTTGCCTTTTTTTTTTTTTTTGCAAGACTCTTGCCAGAAGAGGATACATTTTAACACTAAATTGTATAGTGGTTTTTGCACACAGCTAAGATTGAAAGTTTGAAAAATTTATATTATACATAGTCTGCTTTTAGCAGAAAAACCCCAAAATTATTATTTTTTAAATATTATTTTTCAGTTAGGAATTGCTTACATAGGGAAAGGACACAATTTTAGTAAAATTTAATTCCCATTTTGCTCACTTTGCTTTCAGACTTTTAAGCGTGGTGAGGTGGTGTCCTGTTTTATTTCTGTTTTTGTCTTTCCATCACTGCATGCTCTCTCTCCCTCTTCCTTTCTCTTCTTCCCTCCTTCCCTCTGTCATGCAATATCCTGATAATATCTCAGGCCTCCCTTTTAAAGACTCTCAAAGAACTACTAAGACTATTAATTAAATTTTCTAATTTATCATGCATCTACAAAAGAAAAGATTTAAAGTATGTATTCAGAGTGAAGTGGCTAAAAAGTTTTATTTTTCATAGGAGCAGAGTCATCTTACTGACCTTTACCTAAACAGATAGAATGACTTTTAGACCTAAAAGCATGCTTAACTATCTCTGATGCAAGCTCATTGTCAGGGTAGATGGCTTTATGTTATTGAATTATCAAGACCAGAAGACAAAATAAAAGTGAATACACACATATACATCTTATAGGATGAATTTCTGAATTATTTCCTGTGTTAACTATTGTCCAATATAAGTATGATTTAGTTATAAGCAATGAAGTTCCTATCCAAGTGAGTTAGTAATAGATATTCAGACCTTTTGTGCATATTACAAATGGGTAGCCAGCCTAGGTTAGACAGTATATTTGTATAAATATTTACATATCAAAAAGTACTGAAAAGGTGTGATATGGACTGAATCTTGTTTCCCCACATAATTTCATTGGAGTTACAGCCTTTAAAGAGGTTAATTACAGACAAATGAAGTTAAGAGTAGGACCCTCCCCTCCTGTCATTGCAAGAAGAGGAGGAGCCTCCCAGAGCGGTGAGATCCTTAAAGAGGCCTGTGAGAAAAAGGAGAGAAGCCAGCCATGGACACAGGACTCAAGAAAAACATGCGAGTATCTTGACCTTGAACTTTCAGCCTCCGAAAGGGTGACACAATAACTTTTTCTTGTGTGAGCCATCAAGGCTATAGTAGTTTATTTATTATAGGAGACCTCTGATGACCATAGGATGTCATCTTTTTTTCCCTCAATATTGTTTGTATAATTTCCGCAGCTTTCTCAGGCTGTGTACCTAGATTAGCAGAAAGGACAGGTTTTTCCACAAGGGACAAGAAAGAATGAGATCTTTTATTAAATATGGGGTTGAGAATGATATTCAAATTAGCAATTAGAAATAAAAAGTTTCATAATGAAGAACAATTGGGGGAAATAAAAGTATACATTTACCTAATTGCAATAATGGTTAAAAATTCCCTAAAGCAGGTATGTTTTAATTCTCAGGCTGAACATAACATTATGTTTATTTCTTGGTTTCCAGGCAACAAAAAATGTGAAAGGGTGAACTAAAACTAACCCTACTTAGGAGACTCTTAAGAATAAAGGAGATAAGAAAATGCATAGTGTCACCCTTTGTCAGGATGCCTTACAATAAAGGCAGAAGAATTTTATTTCCACCTAAGAGACTCAGAGAAATGAGGGAGACTCAGAAGACATATTTGGAATAACACTTATCCATAATAACTGACAGGTGACAATTATCACGCTCATTGTAAACTACTCAGAATCAGTTACCTTGAACATCTAATGTTAATCCAGTACATAGTTGAAACACTCAGGTCAATGTCTCAGACTTTACTCTCCAATCAGAGGAGGGCTTATGAATAATAGCAAACAGAACTACCCTATCATAGTTTTCCAGGATTAAAGTGGAAGTAAGTTTAAAAATGGAAGTGACTCCAGATAAACCAGATGTATAGGTGCTGATTTGCCTTGAGGGGTATATTTTATTTTTCTTCCATATGATACAGATTTCTTGATATTTCCTTGTCGTATCTACTCATGAGACACCTGGAATAATTGGGCATTAGAGAAAAACAATTTTAAAAACTTGAAAAAGACTTAATGAGGATATTTCCTAGGGTGGAACACTGAAAAGCAAAGGATAACTGATGGATACAAAAAAAGATGCAAACAGTCCACTGTCAGTTTGCTTTATTTGCTTCTGATTTCACATAAGACACTCTTGGTTGTAAGAAACTAAAATGATGGTTGGTAACTGAGGAAATAGCCTGGACTACAGCTGTAAACCAGAGATGAGAGTGTTTTCAAAAAGCTAACCTATACCCAATGACTACTTGGTCTTGAACCCTATAAACTTTCCAGAACTAACATCCATTATCAAGAAATGGGAAAGGAGGGAAAGAGGTTGCAGTAAATAATATGACAAGAACTAAAAAGAAAAAAATGACCTATGAAACATTTTGGGATGAATGAAACATTGCTGACTTTGATAGATGGGCCAGTAGCACTGGAGCAATACATTTGATAAGAAAATATTATTTTTTAGATATACACAGAAAATACATATGATGTAAACATTACGATATCTGGAATTTCTTTTAAAATATTTCACAAAATGTAAAGAAATATAATATATAAAGCTACTTTGAGGAAAAGCCTTGATAATTTTAAATACAGGTGAAAGGTGTTAGATTTACTTTTAAATCTGTTTTTTTGTTTGTTTGTTTTATATTGAACTCAGAACCTTACACTTGCCATCCATGCATTATGCCACTAGCTATATTCCTAGATCCCCACTTCTAAATCATTTTCATAATAAAAATTTAAAAGAACTAAATCTAATGAAGATATTGGTTTTGAAAAAAAAATGAACTAGTAGAATCAATAGTTTCCAGAGCAGCTAGATTTTCTGTTTTACCATTTTCTGTCTTCCCGTATCACCAAATCTAAAGAACACTGCACTCTCGGTTAGCGCTAAGGTGGCTAAACAGTTGCGCAGACAAAGCTTTGCAGAGCCCAGCAAGTCATGACTGAGAGAGCAGGCAGTGTTCAGCATTAGGCTCTGAATATTGCTTGATCGTAATGACAAGCTGGTTTCTGTCCCGAGATAAGCACAGAAGCATCAAGCCAGTGGACAATAAGCCATTGCTGGCAGCTCTTATTTCATCAAGTCATTTTAAAATAGTTTAATTGTTTAATAGTTTAAAATAGTTTAAAAAAATGGATTTGACATGAAAATTCTGTTTCCTGACTTTCCTAAAAATTCAGGATGATAACGTTTTGTTTTCAATTGTTTTGTTTTGATGTGGCTATTAAGCAACATTAAGAAGAAATAACTTTCCATATGGCAAATTCTCTCCTGTCTTCAGGAATAGGTAACAATTAACCAAACTATCATTTCAGTGATACATATTATCATCCTGGCTACTGTAAGCATTTATTTTATAACTGATGATGTATTGTGGTCAAGAATATTCTATTAATATCTATCCATCATATATACAGGGTGAAATAACTAAGCTAAGCTGATGCTATTGAATATTTTGTTCACCATGTTCCATATTTTCAGATTCCATGACAAACAAACTGTCTACAAGTTCCCAGGAAGAATCACCCTCATGGTATTCCCTTGTGATATATGGACAATCCTGTACGTATTTGAATATCAATATTTCATTCCATATCTTCAACCCTCTCATACTTAACTTTTCTAATCTCTCAGATTGGGTTAATAAGTACACAGGCTCAGAAAGTTGCTCTAAATAGTAAATAAGGAAATTAATATAAAGCATCTTGCCTAAAGACCGACATATATTAAACATGGAGTCTATTATCAGATGTAGCAGTTGGAACAACAGGGATATTGCATAGGATTGACATAATTTTGGTGACAGTATATCATTTTTCAAATATGATTCAGATTTCCATGAGGGGAAGAGATTGATCAGGCAAAAATAAAATACGTCTTTATCAACCTATTGCTGCTTAGCTCCGAATTTACTCTTTTTTCCTTAGTTTTTTGTGATTAAAGCTAGATCCTGTAAACATTTCTCCTTCACTAGCCGTCATGATATTATTCCATTAGAAGACTCCAGTGAGGCACCATGAAACGAATGGGCTACTCTTCCTGTTCTGACACTTGGTTTGTTGCTGTTTTCTTGGGAGGGTAGATTTGTACAGGAAATGGTAACTTACAGCTTCTGGTATCTGTAGCATCTTACTGGGAAGTTTCCTAGCAAGTTCCACCAGCAGTTTATCCAAAAATGTCTCCTTACCTGATCTGGCCTACAGCACTGCAGGAAACATTTCTGCCATCTACAGGACTGGCCACAGCCTCACACTGCAATGAAGTCAAAATGACAAGGGAAGACAGTGACTTTTATAACTTGGTTCCTTCTTAAAGTGCTCTAGTCTACCTCAACGTGAGAGGCAACCATTATTCTCGACATCTACGAGTCTGGCATCCTTCAGAGTTTAGTCCTGCAAGAAGTTAGTCCACTCTAGATACATGATCCTACAATCATTACAAATCATTCTGCCTCAGTATCCCCCCACCCTAACTCATCTTCTCCTCCTAAAGATTTATTCTCTCCTTCATTTGTTTAACATGTACATGGATTTTTATCAATTGTAAAACTTCATATGTCTGGCTATGTTAATTAATTCTACCATGGTCATGTGATTCATTGTAGGGAATGGATCCAAATATGCTGATCATGTGATCTCAATATGTTGCAGCATATTTGCATAAGAAAAAAGAAAACCTCTCCTCCCTCCTGGATTATCAAATCTAAATCGTTAAAATTCTTTTTACTTGTATGCAAGTCAACTATGACTGAAACAGAGAACAGAGAACATGAGCAAGGAGGTAGGAGCAGGGACCAATAGTAAGTTGAAATGAGATGGGTGGAGGGGAAAGCATATGAAATTGCTGGCTTTTTGCTAACAGTACTATTTCAGTTCATGAATTTCTGGAAGCAGCTTTAGCCTTGGGGCTCATCATTGCATGAACTTTCATTTTTAACCTTATTTGCTGTGTTATTTCAGTATTTTCAATTATAAAGTCACAACCAATTTCACTGTTAATTAATTCATTAATATGATACTCTTCTCAATATCATGGTGATTTGAGTATTTTTGAATCCATATTTCATAGCTGCACACTTGACATTACTGAGAATTAAATATATTGTTTCTCAGTACTAAGAATAATATACAAATGGCCTTTACTTAAGTACTTTGTAATTCTGAGGATTCTTAATATTTTTCTACGTATGTAATACAGTATGAGAACATTCTCAAGGGCAACTCTACAAAAATACATGTCATGTTCTTCATAGAACCTTCCGGCAAAGCACTGATGGAGTTCCCTTTTTCTGACTACTGTACTATTTTCAGCTATTGATTGCATTTCTATTACTTTGTGTGATTTAGAAGTCTAATCCCCTTTTACATCAACTACCTTCAAAAACTACAGAAAAAATTTAGGACACAAATATTAGGAATATTTTATAATAATTTCCCAAATAAAAGTGTGGTAGCTATAAATCACTGAATAGCACAATGTTGTATTCAAAAAATATCTCCTTTATGGCTATGCAAATTTCATACTTTTCTTCAAAGAAATTTATAATTTAAAAAACTAAAATATGTACTATTTTCACTGAACTCAAATGTATAACAAAATGCATGGTTATTAAATATGGAGTTTGAACAGGTTTAACACTTACATTCTTGTTCTATACTCAAAAAATGTTCTGATCACCCAATTACCTTATGGCTTATAAAATCAATATTGTCACTTCAGCACACCAATCTTTTTAGTTATTAATTAGCATTACTAGCAACATGTAAGTAATTTGTTTACCTATATTTAAGTTCCCTATGATGAAACTGTGATATTTAGAATCAGACTGTTTTTTGTGATCTATTCATGCTTTTATATGCATCTGTGGTTTGAAGCAGTGTTTTTCTACTGTGAAATGCATCACGCTTTTTAAAATTATCTTGTTCCTGGAATTTTTTTCACTGAATTCTTCTGGCTTTCAGGAACAAATCTCTCTTGATACTATTTTATGAACATTTTTGTGAAGATTTATATTATCTTAGTTAAATTCCTTCAAGTACAGTGTATATTCAACCACACAAAAATCATTTAAACTTTTTTCCAAAGTGTGTTTTCATCATTTGCATACATATCAGTATTTCATACAATTTCCAGTTTCCTCATGTCCGTGGAAACATCTTGCATTATCAGTTTTTATAATATGGGGAAAAGTGCCAGCTATTACTAGGGTAGAGCACTAATATTTAGAACACATAAAGAACCCCCCCAAAAAATATCTTCCAAAATATAAGACCTAATCAAAAATGGGCAGTTTATTAAATAGACTTCCTCAGAAGAAGTACAAATGGCCATTAAATGCATGAAAACAATGTTTGCCTTCACAAGCCATTTTATAAATGCAAATTAAAACAACACTGATGTCCATTTTACTCCAGAAAGAATGTCTATCATCAAGAGAAGTCAAAGAACAACAAATACTGGAAAAGCTGTACAGGAAAAAAACTCTTGTACTCTGTTGGTAAGAACATAAACTAGTACAACCACCATGGAAGTCAGAATGGAGAGTTCTCAAAATCTAAAACTGGACATTCCTATCAACCTAGCTACACCCCTTCTCCAGATGTTTCTCAAAGAGCCAAAGACATCAAATTATTATGACACATGCATACCCATGTACATGGCAGCGCAATTCACTGTAGTTTAACATTAGAAGTAGTCTACATGTCCATCCACAGACGAAAGGGTAAAGACGCTGACGTTCAAACACAATGGATTTCTGTTCTGCCACAAAGAAGGATAAACTTGAGTGATTTTTAGGATAACGGATGCACTTGATAGCATAAAGTTAAGTGAAAAAAATCAGACACACAAGCTTAAATATTGCATAGCTTCTCTTACATGAGAAACTCAAATTATAAATAAGAAACAAAATAACAAGTGGGTAAGAAGAAATAGGGAGGTAGATATTTTTCAAATGGGAAGACAACCAAAAGGTAGAGGAAGAGGAGAGGGGGAGGTGAGATAAACAATTACAATGTATTATTTACATGAAAAAACTCCCCTCATAAATGTGTCATTGTATACTGCAAAAATGTACTAATAAAAAATTGAAAAAAGCAACAATTTTATCCATTGTACTATATATGTGTCAGTGTTTCATTGTCATTTTAATTTACATTTCATTGATGAGAAAGGCTGATGAGAATCTTGTCATTTGTACATTTTCTCTTGTATTACTTGCCTCTTCAAATTTGGGTTCAGTTTTATTAGGCTACTTAGCTTTGCATTATGTGAGTGTGAAATTCATTAAATATGGATGCAATATTTTATTGTGCCTTGTCAATGTGTTTTAGCAGCTTCAGGCTTATCTTTCTATTGTCTAATTTCTATTCTTACAACTAAGTTATTAAAATTTTTATAAAGAAAAATTACTTTGTGTGTTCTTTTCTGAGTACCACTTTTGGGGTCACTCAAGGATCTGTTTGCTAATTTTTCAACCTAAAGAATAATCCCCAATAGTTTATTCTAGAAGCTTTTATGTTGAGATCTATGACATACCTCATATGACTTCTTATATCATCTATGTATGTATCTTGGCTAAGAATGATTTATTGAAAAGACATATCTCTTTATTAAATTGTTTTGGTATTTTTTAAAAAAATTGATTAATCTTAAATATGCTTTTGAACTGTTTATTTCACTATGTAAGAGTGGACAATACCACTGTACTTCTCTAGAAGAGTTAGGTGCTCTCAACTTACTTTTTAGTCTTAGCCAATGAGATGACAAAAAGCTAGAAATCTCAGACAGTTTTCGGAACGTGAGAGCACAGAGAAACTGTTTTATACATTGTGGTTATAAAACGATGGTGGAAGGATGGACAGCGGTGTTAAGCAACATTAAGTTGTGACAGCAGTTAAAACGAATGGCACTGAAACATCTAACAGAGGATAGTTCAAAAGAGCATCCCGTGCCTCCAGCAGGACAGCGCTCAGATATTCCATGCCGCCCTTGGAAGGAGTAGACAGCTAATGGCAAAGACTGCCTAGCCCTGGAGTTGCCCCATAAAAACTAACTGAAGATGAGAGTATCAGCTCTACAGCGGGTTCATCAGACGGGAGTGCCAAATACTCGGCAGCAATGGCACAGACCATGACCAGGGATGGAGTATCTCCCTCCTACATTTCTGTGGCAACAGATGATATTCTGAGATATAAGCTCCTACTGGGTGGAAAGGGAGAGGGAGCACTTCCATTTTGGTTCAGTTATCTCAGTTCATGAAAGTCATTGTTTTCTTCTTTGGGCTACTTTGAATTTTACAGTAATGATTAGCTTCAGACAATGGAAATTCAAAGGAGTTCATTATATGTTTGACCATCATTAGTGAGAAATTTGTATTATTTATAATTATTACACATTTTCCAAGTCTTACATCTTTGCTATGAAAATAGCAGTAGCATATAGAAGAAAAAAAATCAGTGTGGAGTCAGAAGGCTTCTCTATGGTATTATTTCTGTTATTTTGTCACTATATATTCATGGAATAATATCTTTAGCATCTTTTCTTGAAGAGAAGTTTTCATGCTGCATGAAATATATTGAGCACTCCTAGTGGTTTCTATATTATAACAAGAGAGATGGATATTACCTTATCTTCATTTTATAGAAGAGAAAAAGTTTTATTGTTTTCATATATAAAATGAAATTGTAATCACTTTTCTTTCTCAGAAAGTTTTGTGTGTGTCAGATTAGACAAGGTATTTGAATATTCTCTACTTGTCAAAGAACTAAACCTTTGCTACTGTTAAATTATTCATCTTCTCAGTTTCTCCAGATTGATTCACATTTCTTTCTTCTTCAGTACCCTTTAGCATAACTCTGATCCTATGTAATGATTTCTGTGAACATCTTGTCCACTTTCTTTATCCATACCATGTTTTCTAGCTTGGACTACAGTAAATCTCCAGGACCTAAGAATTTAATTTCAAAGAGAGACAAAGATCCAGTCATTTTAAGAAGTTTATTGTGAAGATCTGTCCTCAGCTCTATTTTTACACTTCCTGCTTTCCCTCAAACCTGATGCATTTAGGGCTCATTTCCATCTTCTGATCATATATGTGGGTATTTCAGCATTAAATGAAGCTCTTTTCCTGCTGTATACTTACTAATATATTACTTTAAGTCAGAAGTTGATTGTCTATTAGACTTTAGACCCATTACTCTATCTTACTATGTAGGTAAACACGAAGAATTGGCTCAGTAATGTACTATTAGCGGACACACTTCATTTTAGTAAAAGATCAAGGTAAATTCAGAGGGAGTTCTTTTTTAAAATTTTGCTTGTCTTTAGGCAATCCTAGTTTACTCAGCATTTCATATTTCTTTTTTGTAATGTGCTGTCATGTAGTTTCTCTGACATACTTAGCACATCTTCACTTGTGGCTAGTTTATGTAAGAGAGTTAAATAATGTTTTCTGACTCTACGAGCACAATTTATTGTTTTCCTTATTACAAAAACACAATGGGTGGTAATCTCCTTACTGCAAAACATCAATGCTATTTCTTAAAATTTAACTTATAACAGGAGTGCCTTCTTTGTGCCTTGAAAAACTAAAAAAAAAAGAAAAGAAAACCTCTCATTTATTCATATTTCTCTAATGATCAAAATAAAGCAGAGCTATTTCATGTTTACAAATATCATATTTTATGTCTTTAGAGGTCAGATCTAAATATCAGTAATGTTCTTAATAAAGCGAGTTGACATCTGTATGCTTGAGTATGAACATTTTCTTCCCACTTCTAAAACACTTGTTGCTATAGTTTCTAAGCACCTAGTAATTATAATTATTTTTAATTAGCCTAATGTCACACTGTTATTTAAAAAGAATTCCTGTAATATTGAAGTCTAAAACTCTATTTCAAATTAATGTAAGCCTGAAGTCAGAAGTTACAGTTTGATATTCTGTAAGCATGAACTGATGGTGTACTACTTAGTAAGTGTGATTAACTGGTAACATTTTGAAATTTTAAAAGGTATCAACCACAATATTAACTAATAAGTAAAGAAAGCATATATAGCTTATTTACCTTTTCTAATTCATGGAAATATGAGAATAGTCTGCTAATACATTTTAGTCTTATCCAATTTCAGTCTCTCTTACCCCTGAAAAGTGATTTGTGGAGTCTATTTGGTTTTGCTCTAACCTTTTGAAATAATCATTCAGCTGTGACAAAGTGTGTTACTGTTTTTTTAAAGGAGGTGCTCCAGCTTGCAAAGATTTTCTTTTACTCATGCTTTCAATCATGATAAATATATAATTAATTATACTGCTGTTTCTTAAAGACATCGCTTATTTTTAAATATAAGAAAGAACCTACAAATTCATTTTTAAAAAATTAAACTTCTGGGACATTTTTATTCTAATTTACCAGTTGTATTTGTAAGTGTTTGTGAGCCTTTTCATTCTTAGTCAGATTTGTTAAATTATCCAGCAGATGAAGATCCTCATTATTGTCATGCAGTCATTTTTCAAATATTAAAAAAAAAATCTCAGTTTATTTATAATTGATTGACTATCTGCTATTACCCTCAATGTAATATTCACATATTACAAGATAAGTAACTTAGTGCATACAGGAACAAATCAAGTGGATTCAGAGTTCAAAACAGACTGCCAATAAAAGGAGCGTTTTGTGCTGCGTTCAAGCCAAAAAATATCTGCATGTTGAGGAACTCAAGTGAAATTTATGCTACGCAGGCTAAGTCTTCTTGGAATTGGTTACATGTAAAATAGGAGACATTTTATTGACGTATTTTAAATGATATCATCAAAGAGAGAGCTCCTTATGTGGGCTTATGAATGGTTAGAATAGCAATGCTTTCACGCAGTATAGGTCCATGTATTAGTCTGCTCTCTCATCTGGGATCCAGACTCTAAAGAGAGGTTAAATTTAACTCATGGTTTCAGGCCACGGATGCAGGGCTCCAAGAAAAAAACAGGCTGATGGGAGGGAATGGAGGAGTAAAGCTACTTAGTTCTTGACAGCCTGGAAGCAGAGTAGCAGAGAAGAGGCTGAGGATAGAGACAGAACTCAGAACACCGCTCCACGATGATCCACCCAGGTACCCCAGAAGTTTATTTCAGCCACTCCTTGGGGAACCCAAATTCAGTGACAGTGATGCTCCACCCTCACCGTTTCATCATTCTCTTCATCAGCGTTGTCCTAAGACTGAACATTTACTCTCTCCACTCTTACAAAAATCTAGTGTGTTCTTTGGAAACTCTTCTACATTTTAATGCCTGCTGAGATATTTGCTCCATATCTCCACAAACTCTATACAAAGACATATTAAAATAACACTTAAGCATGAAAATAGAGAATGTACTGAGAAACATAGCTATATTTGTGTCCTGTTTAAATATCATTTCCAGCGTCCATAGGCCAATGTTATGTGATATTTAGTAAATCTCAGTTTCATGCGTATTTGAGACTTTTTTTTTCTTTGCCTAGATCACTTGGGGATACTATTTTGTTTGAATGTAAAAATACTCATTCCCTTGACCACATCTGTTCTCTCACCATTGCATTTTGAATATCCTTTCTTCCTGAAGAAAACACAAGTGTCTTTTTCATCAGTAGTCTGCGTGCCTATTGATCTGCCTCTGGGAGACCCTTCTGCCATGTTTATAAGGTTGACTGGCCTCTACCCACAACTCAGATGTTCAGATGTACAGACTTCTCTGCCCGCAGCACATTCCCTAAACAGCTCTACTGTGCTAAACTTCTTTTCCCATTAAAGTTCTCTCTCTCTCTCTCTCTCTCTCTCTCTCTCTCTCTCTCTCTGGCTCTTATTCATTTATAAAATGATTTTATTTAAAATTTTTTTGAGTTTGTATGCCACCCATGCCAGAATAGTTATAAGGAAATTAGCAGCCCTTGATATATTTTGAGAAATTATTATAAATCATGAATTCCAAGGATTTTACAGGCATTGACAGTTAAACAACTTAATAGCATTGTGAAATTGGTATTATTATTATCCTAATTTTATAGGTGAAGAAACTAAGTAGCAAAAGGCAGCCTCTTGGATGACCCACGTTCTATCTCTTACAATGCCCTCTCCTAAACTCTCCATTCAGTACTTTTCTCTTCGTTCTTTTCTGTGGTCTGCCTAAATACTGGTTTGCACTGCTAACCATAAAATGAGAACTTCAGTCATCATAAAAGTGAAATAATTATTGTAACAAAGATGTTAAGAGTACATTTTTGGATACTTGTAATTATGTACTAGATATGATATACTGGCCAAAGATGTAATTCACTTTGCGCTTTCATTTCTGGGAATAATCCAGAATGCTGAAGGTCATTTATTCAGCACTTTGGTGGCTCCAACACTTTGATTGTCTTGATTCTTTCCTCTACAATCTTCATATAATTGCTTTTGCCCAACTGTTATTGACAGAAAGGGGAAGAGATACCACATTGCTGTCACCATTTTCTTTTGTCCAATCTGATAGGGCACTGAGAAGGTTCTAGGAAAATGATGGCAGTCAGCTATGTTTTCCTACTATGTAGTTATTTTTCTGTCCTTCTTTTTCTCTCTCTAACCTTCTCAGATTCTTTCTTTTCTAGGTCTAAATCTAGTTCACAAGTCCTTTCTACTCAGTAACTTCTGACCAGTACATCTAGGTTATAAAAATGAAGTTATTTAGGTAAAGGTAGAGTAATTTAGATAAAGCTGGAGTAAGTTATCTTAATATAAAGGCATAGCATTTTCCCAGAGATGGGGGGGATAATTTGACTCTAAGCAGAGCCAACTCAATTTGTAATAATTTAGAAATTACCTGCTGCTATTTCTACTGCAATTATTAGGCAATTTGCCTTTTGCTTTTCTATCTCCTCTTGTATGTTGTACAGAACCTTTGTAGAAATGATTTTAAACATACATTTGTCTGCAATGGAGAACTAGTTCTGTGGTAGAAAAAGTTGCCTAGATGCACAATGATTTGGTTCAATCATGATCCCCAGGTTTGGGAAAAAGAAGAGTGCACCAGTTCATTCATTTCAAACAATAAAACTGTCCCTTCAAACACAAGCAACCATCTTTGAAGCCTTGCAAAATATATTCATGCTCCACCAATACAAAATATTATCCTTAGGTTTACATTCCGGAAAGAAATAAATGGTATACCTGGGTACATGTATGCATTCTTTACATATACTGTATTATAATTGTAATGCACTTATAAAGCATTAGTATTACTTTTACATGTGTAGACATGCTCAGATAATAAATGTTGGATAAATTGTTGATCATCCTTAAATTATCACAATTTATTTTATTTTGGAAAACAAAATAGTAGGGGTGGTGGGAGATCTGGTCAAATAATTTTGAGATACATTACTTACTGTTTCTCTCTTTGAGAGGATCAGAATACATAATTGCATATTAATAACTCAGAAAAAGAACAAGAAAACTGCTAAGTTTGATTTGGTGTACATTACCAAAACTTCTTCAGATATATGTGTCTATGTCCCTTATTTTTGATGTAGTTTTACTAATATCCCTGGGAACATTACAGGGTGGTATACTTTTTTGGAAAGTGTCATTAATTTATGTGAATAAACAAAGGTGGAAATATGGATTACCTCAATCATATTTAATGTTTTTATTTCTTTTGCCATATCATCATCATTATCATCATCTAGATCAGTGGTTATTATTTAAATTGAAGGAAGAAGGGAAATGTCAGAATCATTTTCTCAAATTATCACTCTTTAGGCTCCTCCAAAATGTTTGAGTCAAAATCTGCAAGGGAAACACTGAGCAATATAAATCACTGGAAAAGCTCCACAACTGTCTATGATATAGATATATCTCTTTTTCATCTAGTTTTATCTCTCTTCTCCAAACATTTATCTATATAATTACTCCAAATTTTCACTTTACTTTGTTTTGGGAAACAAACATATAAATCTTTTAAGACTACATCTAATATAATCACAAGTATCACAATTATCTGTTAGTTTACAATATTCAGAGTAAGCTTTTTGCTTGTTTCTAATCATATAGTGAAGTAAATCTACACAAATATTGGTGTACTTATTTTCAAAAATTATCAGTGTTTTTTGAACTTCAAATACCTACTGGATATTACTTTTTCGTTCCTCTGTAATATAAGCATCTCTTTCTATAAACTATGAGTCTATCAAAGATAAAAACTTTACCAAAAATATTTCTATATTTAAGAATGCATGTGTCTGCATACAACACTGTGTTCAAAATTACTCATAATCCTGGCATATTAACTTAGTGCTTCAGCTTAGAAACTGCTATGCAGACGTCATCTCTGAAAAGTATCAGTAATCATCCTCTTTACAATTTTTTATATCCTTTAAAAATTATAATCTGATGAACCAACTAGATAACATTTGTGTAGTGTTAAGTTTAAATTTACTAGTAAGATTTTTTTTGTGGTTGTTTAGCAAACTACATGGAAATAAGTGCTGGAGATTTAGCTCAGTGGCATAAGCACCTGCTTTGCATGCGTGTAGTCATGAATTTGATCCCTGGTACAAAAAAAAAAAAAAAAAAAACTACATGGAGACATGATGCATTTATAGCAAACTGGACATAGCACTACTAATCTTGGCCAAAGATGTGTTTTGATCGCATTGAGCAAGTTTGTTGTAAGACACTGAACTTCAAGATCCAACTAGCTTTTGCTATGCACATGTATATCCAATGGGCATTCATCTGGTTTTAGTAAGAGTCTCATTTTTATTTGTGAAAGATTTTTCCACTTCATCAACTGGTATTTATTCATTTTATTGGACTTCTGAATTACAGGAAATTTCTAGACCAAATGTATGTATAAACTCATATATTAATCAGAGCTCAGATTAAGGCCACAAAAAATAGTAATCATCTATACATCCCTCAGCTGTTCATTAAGTATATTGTGCATATGCATTATGCATAGTATATAGAAGAAGAAAATAAAGATATTTCTTATGTGCTTAAAGGGTTACTGCCCTTTAAACATTATTGTCTAGCTGATCTCCCCTCTATATATAAATGAAGTGGTATCAAGCTTGCATAAAATATAAAATCTAAACCATTTTAAAGCTTTTATTTTAAAAATGAGAATCAACTATATTTATATATGAAAGAAATACAATGGAGCTGGTAAACTAGATTGCTTACCAAAAATAAGATTTTTTTTTAAAGAGAACTGTCAGTATGATCACTTGTGTGTGGCTAGTATATGCATATGCTAAAGCAGGAACATGCATAGTTCCTGTATAAATTCAAAACCAACTGTCCTGTTAATAATCCCGCTACCGTCGTATCCAAATGTTTCTTGGAAGCAATTATCTCTGTTAGTACAACACACAATTAAATTAGTATCTACTGATTAGAAATATTTTGACACAGCAAATATGTTCTCTACTCATTAGAAGGGGAAGAAAATAAACTATCATAATACCTTTAGATGAGTGCCAGCTTTCCACGTTAAGCCAGTAAACCTTAATTTGAACACCAACGTTTAAAAACTGTCATTCGAGTTTACAATTCTATAAAGTAAATTGATCTCATGGGAAATCAAAGATTTTTTTTTTTTATTTCTACCGAGCGGTTCTCTTTCTAGTGAAGAAAATCATTGTTACACATAGATTTGCTGACGATATCGGCATGCAGCCGGCATCACGTATCTCCAAAGTCTGTAGTCAGCTTGGGGCAGAGGTGAATTATCTGGTTTACAGGGGCTCAGATAGAGGTCACTGCTTGGATTGCAATTCTGACTTGCCTGTAGTTTATTTTGTGTAAATGTGGAAGTAGCAACTTCTGAATCCCTGTAGTGAAGCAAACCTTATCCCTCTGAAGCTGGATTTACCCTGAGTTTCCATGATGAGATCTTATAAGCAGAATTCTTTTCTTGGCACATATAAATATGGAAAGATTTAGCTTATGGCTCTCCTTTCTGAATCCTAATACACTACAAAATGTGGCTTTTAATATATCAAAGCATAATTGGGATGTAAGGTGGACATGTCCATTTTTAAAATGTGCAAACTGAAACACAAGGCAATGATTTTCGTGAAATAAGGCCCTCAATAACAGACTTGCTTCTAAAGAATCACAATTTCAGTGTCTGGAAGGGGGATTTACACTTTTGCATCTGTAGAAGTAGGAACATACTTTAATTATAATGCTATTATTGTGTTAGTAAATTAGAATCAAGGAAACACTTTTGAACGATTTTTCCAGAATAAAATTTTGTGCCATTTCTATTGTTTATAGGCAATGAGAAGGAAAAATGTTTGGGTCACAGTTTAATGTCCTTGCAAAATTCAAAATATCCAGCATAGTAAAGAACTAGCCGCGTGCCCAATACCCCTGCAAAGGTCATTGTCTGGAGGCAGGATGAGCACCTACCATACAGCTGGGTGCTTTTAGGTCACAAAAGAGCACATTTTAAAACAAAATTCTCCAGGTCTCAGAGTTGGCAATTCAGGAAGACAGAGTAAATTGCCAAAAACTATCTCTCCAACAGGTGGTGCTTAATGAAACGATGTTGGACATCTCAGATACTCAGAGAATTGTTTTTCTTACGTACAAGTAATTCTTTACCTACCAGTATAAAACAAATAGATCATGTGTTGGCCTCAGGACGAAGGCAGGGAAGCATAATTGTTTTACTTCTTAACTTAAATAGGGACATTGAGTCACTGATTATTTATTCTCCTTTAGAATCACCTTTTTCCCCTGCTGGTGTTAAGAGAGTAGTTTGCAATAATGGAAAATCCATTTAGCTTGATTACGCAGAAGGTATTCAAAGGCAATAAAACTATTGTCAAAATGGGGTTGGCTCAGCAGAAAATGATTTCAAAACATCCTTTGTTTTGGTAGGTGATTATTTATGTATCAATTCTAAAAAGGCTAAAAATGGAAATAATGACATAATTATCATTGCATTTAGTTGGCAGGGATGAAGCATCAGTAGACTATAAGGAATAAAAACTTGAGTTTGATCATAAAAATGAACATATTAAGACATTAGAGTGTCAGTCCTATGAAAATATAACAGTGTTGTTTGATGACATAACAAAGAGCTTTTTTGATGTTGTTGTAGTTGTTGTTTTATTGATGCACTATTGTTTGTGTAAAAAACATAGTGAAAATGGTAAGATCTAGCATGTATCTTAAAAGAAGATCTTCAGATCGTAAGGAGAAGGGTGAGAATAATCATAGAAAATCTGTATTATTTTTCCAGGAACCACTGATAGCCATTTTCTAAGATAAAATCTGAGAAACACTCAGATTTGGTAAATTAAGGGCTGAGAATTAGAATTTTGTTTTGATTTTGTTTTGTTTTGATTTTAATATGTGAAGTACAGGTCAGCTTTGGTGACACACGCCTCAAATCACAGTCTTCAGGAGGCTGTGGCAGGAGGATCATTGCAATTTTGAGACCAGGTTGGGCTACAAAGGGAGCCAAGGCCAGCCTGAACTGCATAGGGAGACCCTGCCTCAAAAAGACAAGAAAGAAAATAAATACATAAATAAATAAATTTTTAAAACAGGTTTTTAAAAATGTGATGTACAAAGTGAGAGAGGACCAAGTATAACCTCCTAATAGAAGTGACCTTAATATTTGTAATATTGCAGGTAGCTGAGTTGGTTAGAAATACTATAGACAGTCAGATAGGGCTGGGCCCTCAAAGGAGCCAGTACAGAAGACCAGATACCTTGCAACCCTAGAGGAGACAAACACCTCCCCCGTGGGCCAGATCTCAAGACAAAAGGCAAAAGCAAATCATATCCTAAGGATTGATAGTCTATTGATAGTCTAAACAGTTCCCTTTCTCCCTGCCTCCTACAGGAAGAGTCACTGCTATGAAGCATGCCTACTTGCTGTGTGACTCACTTCCCCATTTGTTCCTGATTTAATCAATTTTACCTGAACAATTAATTTCACTGGTTGACCACAGTACTGTCCCGCCTTGTAACCACCTTGTAACTTCCTATTTTTCCCATCTTGGACCCATCTCACCTCATAGTTTTACTCTATGAAAGTCCCTAGAAAAGACAGAGTCCTTCGCAACCCACTCGGGACCCCTTCTGTCACTCTCAGATGGAAGCTTTCTTTCTCTTACTAACTATATTCTGCTCTTAACCTCCATTGTTCCTAAAATTCATTCTTCAATTTTAGAGAACATGAACTCTTCTGGACATGTAATAGGTTGGGAGTTTCATTCCCCTATATCAATAAGTTGAAAAAACTGATTAGTGGATTACATTTAAAATAAAGCTGTCTTGTTTCAGTGTTTTTAACACAGCCATGGTTTATTTCCTAATTACACAATGTACTCATCTCTCCTGGACAACTCTTAAACAGTATCTTGGACTTCAGGGTTCCATCTGTATTTTGACAGTGTGATAAAACAGGCTTTCGTCAACACACAAACTAGTTTGCTTGGGAACTATGTTTACCCTGAAGGAGTACTGCAGACATGAATAGGATTTTACTGAATTCTAGTCTATTGAGAATATTTTTTTTTCATAGTGATCAACCAATAATTCAAAAATCTTTCCTTTTGATCTTCCCATTATGGAACTCAGAAATTATAGATGGATAGTGTATGAAATGCTTTTATGTATCCATGATTGATTTGCAGAAAAATACCACAAAATAATTTCAAGAATTTAAGACATTTGAGGCTCTAAAAATTTAACTAATATAGGCTTAAAATTATGTAATACATAGTTAAGAGTTGATAAAACATAGGAAAAGCCTGTGACCGAAGAGTACGTAGCACCATGAAGAATACACTTACGCACACCATACTTATGTGTATTTACAGTAATTCCATAAATCATTAATGTCTAGGATCTGACTATGAAGTTGATATCGTAAACTTAAAAATACTTAGAATATGTGAATTCTATTATTTTTAAGTACATGTCATTGTCATATGCTTGTCAATAACTATAAAACATATTTTTGTTTACTAACTTCTGACTAACTAAAGTAACTTCTGAAAGCTACTTTTTATGTGTAAAACATTTAATTTTCCTGAGTTGCTAAGTTTCTTTATCAAGAACGTGTATTAGTAGTGTTTTATATTTGTTGTTTTTGTAAAGAAGCTGAAATGTTCCTACTATTCCTTTAAAAAGTTAAAGTAAACAGACACTTTCTTTTGCTTGGTGGGAGGTTTAAGAAAAGTGAATATGGATAGAAATAGATTAGCTTCAATAAATAAGAATCACCTTGGAAACCGAGGGATATACTTCCTTCCCTGTAGCTTGTCCCTGTCACAAGGTATCTACAGGTAACAGTGATAAACAAAGTAGGCACTTAAAATGAAAATCACATGCAACTTTAAAAAATTGCTGCTGGAAGAAGCAAACTTAAGATTTATAACAAAATTGGATACGCAATGATGCAAAGGTAAACATTCAAACCTCTTCCCAAGATTCAAACATATATAAACATTTATATTTATATTTTTTATATTTATATGTCTGAAAATGTTCCAAGACCTTTAAGGCATTTTCCCATTTATTTTTATGATTGTTAGTTATAGAAAATTAATAAATGTTTTTAATTGATTTGATATACACATCATATATCTAAAATACCGTTCACTTTAGACCCAGTACATGAAAATACCGCAGGCATCGGAGCGCGAACTTCCTGGTGAATAATTCCTAGGTGGCCACTACCCCACAGAAGATAGTGAGGTGGATTCACAGCTTCTAGTACAAAAGATAATGTCAATGAATTAGCATCTCTTAAAAAACTGAGGCTCCCTTCTGCGAACTTCAACCTCAGGAACGCTAAATCCCTGCGTATGTGTTCACCTGTGATCATAATGATGTGGCTCAGGAAAAAAAAAAAAAATTAAGTCACATAAATTTAGCATTCAACCAAAAATTGTACATCTAGGTTTCCTTCATGTAACAATGTCTTCTTTCAAAGAACAGATGAAAATGTTAAAATGTACAAGTGTTCATTTGAAAATTTGTATTTCTCTTGTTTTCTGCTTCAATTATGACTACAAAGCACTTACAGGAAATTTAAGACAAAAATGACTTACCCACAGCTGGGCATGATGGCACATACCTTTAGTCTCAGAAGGCTGAGGCAGGAGGATCTCTGCAAGTTTGAGGCCAGCCTGGGCTACAAGGTGGGTGCAAGGCCAGTCTGAGCAGTGTTGCAAAGGGCTGTCTGGGAAAAAAATTAAAAAAAGATTTACCCATCAGTCATTGATCCTTCAGATGTGTATTAGGGAGCCAGTACATCCTTATAGCCTTTGTACAAAAATTAAATGAGAAATTTTATACTGTTCATTTGTTATTTCATAAACTAGCCAAGCAATTATTTATGTTCTCTGAGTGTGAAAGGACTGGTTGTATCAGGGAGAAAAAAAATCATTCCTGTTTGGAGTGAAAAATGATTCAATATATGAATAAATATATTTACTTCATTTCATAGTTACTAGCACAGCACTTGCAGTGCATCAGTGTCTGTTTTAAGTGCTTTACAGATTTGTTTTCATTAAATCCTCATAGAAAACCTTTGAACAGAGAACCATTTTCACATTTCATGGATCAGGTAGACTGAGGCACAGATCACCTGTGAGGCTCAGTGTTGGGAGGAACAAACCTGTGCACTGAGCCCACACTACTGCTTTGCAGCTTTTTAGATATTAACAATGGTGATGTTTGCTCAAGACAATTAGTGATTTGATTATTAAATGGCACTTATTTCTATAAAAGTATTGCACCATTTAAATTCTGTCATGAATAAGTAGACATTCAAAGCAAATATCTGTGAAAGCATGTAATAAGCCATCAGTTGCTGCTTTGTTTATGGCTGAATTGAATTGTAGATTTACGTTTTAGAGACTCATTCTACAAAGTTTTTTTTTTTTTTAAAGAAACTTGTATCAATCTAACATTCCTTGACCAAATAAAATGTGCTAGGCCTTGTCTTAGCAATATTTTTGATTAACTCATTTTATTTTTAAACATAAATAGAATAATTTTTGTTTGTTTGTTTCTTTTATTAGTTCCATACTCTTTGAGCAATTTGTGAATTGGATATGCTCATTGGACCTATAAAGAGACCCTTTCTCTTCTTCTTTTTTTTTTTTTTTTTTTTTTACCAGGGATCAAACTCACATCCTAATGCTTATGAGGAGAACTCTTGAGACACTGAGCTAAATCTCAAACCCCAGCCCTTCTTGAGATATAGGCAAAGCCCCTGCATTTTTGCCTTTCATCTTTATAGGTAGAAAGTCACAATACACTTTTATGTTTCTCTGAAGTATGTAGAGAAATGTAATAGATATATCGGTTTTACAAACTTGGGTGGGAAAAGATAGAAAAAGTAACATTTCCAGTTGTCAATACATCGAAACAACAGAAGATTTATTTGTAGAGAGCCACGTTTCCTTTAAGAGGTATTTTCTTGTCATGAGATGTAGACGATCTTTTCATGGCCTTTAAGTTGTACAGCAGCTATTTAATGCTTAAAGAGAGTTTCACAGGCTTATCTATGGACAGCATGAATTCATGTGTATCCAAAGCCTCATTTGAACAAAAATAATTCTTTCTAGTTTCACTGATACTGGGTTAGAAAAATGGCATTTATCTTTTGCCACATATTATGTTCAATGTGGTTTGTGAAAAATTGTTTTCCTCAGTCTTCCAAAGTATCCTCCACCAGCACCAAGACTGCAGCATGAGTTATAATTAACCTATGTAAAAAGAAATGAAATAGACAACCATGCAGAGCACTGAAGAGATTGAAAGAAGCACTGTCTATTGTATTTCTCAGAGAATATTAGATTAAAATTCAAATTCTTCCTAGGGACACATTGTTACAGGAATAAAAAATGGCACAAACAATCCATTTCAGGATAAAGATTTAACAAAAATAGGAAGGTTGATTATAATTGAATATTCCCTATGGATATCTCACAAGCTATGCCTTAGACTATTTCCTATTGACAGGTGGTAGTGTAAATTAAACATGGTATTATGCATTCAAATTGAATTTCAAATACTCATCATCCAAAGTGTGACTAGAATTAGCCCCAATAATGACAGTCTAAAGATCATAATGAGACTGGGTACCCTTTTCCATTCATAGTGTACTTTTATTAGTGGGGAGGGTAAGCGTTGGAGATTTGATTAGTAATTTTGTTATAATCTTTGCTGCCTGAGAAATTCACTCTATGAATGGACTATCCTGAATATTAATGTTATGCTGACTTTCTCTGAATTAATGACAGACAAAAGGCCAATTGTCTTTCCAAACTGCATGTATCAGTCCACAAAAGCATTGTCCTAAATCTAGTCTACTCCATCAGTTACTATTTAACCGGTTACGTAAGAACTGTGATGGTGGTGAGTTTTCTAAAGCCTCTGTTTCTGTCTCCATCTCTGTATCCTCTTTATCTTTCCATCTCTGTCTCTGTCTGTTTTTCTGTCTCTCTGTCACACACACCCACCCACCCACCCACACACACAGACACACACACACAGAATGAGGCAGTACACACAGAATGAGGCAATAAAAAAGAAAGAATAAAAGGCCTTTCTGTCTTATACACCCATGTGTCATTTCAATTGCAGGAACCCTGGTTCTCGATCTGATGTAGAAGTCCATCAAAGGTTTTCACGTGCCTGAGTGCACAAACAACCACATCACGCCCTGTGTCATCATGAGTCACAGCTATCCTTGTAAAGCTTTCCATTATTTCTCCCAGTGAGCAATGATGATGATCTGAATTGGAAAAAGCACTGAGATAGGGCAAGACAGTGCTTGGTGTACAGTACTGAACCTGGGACCTCCTAATTCAGAAGTTTTGGAAGTAAAGGCTGATAATGCTGTCATAATACTGTCTACAGGTATATCTAAGATATGTTGAAGTATAAGACTTCCTGCAGCAAAGAAGAAAAATCACCATCTGGCAACACAACATCACAGCAATGCAATCAAATATGGGAGTCTCAGCACTGAGGCATTAAAGGAAAAACGTTATGTGATTAGCTATTTTGCTGATGAGATTAGCATATTATTTTAGGTGTTAAAGAATGCATCTTCTATGACAAATGAGAAATTCTATGAAAAAATAGAAGTTTCATGCCACACTCTAATTCTGTTTCAATTATTTCTAGTTTTTAATAAGACTAAAATCATTATTAATTTTGTTTAAACTTTTAGCAAGTTATCATGTGTGAAAAGTGAACAAAAACCATCGATCTATAATAGTATATATCTGAACACAAATACAGGACATGACTTGTAGCTTTACTAAAACAAATGTCCATTTATTTTAGTTTATCTCTAAATAATTGCCTAAATTTTATACTACAAAAACTGATTATGTTAGCAGCATCAGGATGGATTTCTATCTCAACAGAGGTTTTAATTTTTTAAAACATAATGACATGCAATTATTCATGACATTTGGGATTATTGAGCACAAATAGAAGAAAGGCAATGAAACGTTAAGCCTTTGTAGGGATTAGAAACAAGTATATCTTTATTACAATTCCTAATTTAATTAATGTCTTGTCAATGCCAGATGGTCATTTTATTTTAAAAGTTAAGAAAAAGAGAATAATCTGACACTTAATTAGTCAATCGGAATCAGTGTAACACTGAAACATTGTATTAATATTATATAATTATCATTATAAACATAATACAAAGAGAAAATAAGATGAAACAAGCATTTTAGTCAACTCTAGTGAACACTTACAATCTTCTTGGGATGAAAAAGAGGGATTTTTTATGCCTTCACTCATTATTTTAGATGTCCTCATGAATTTGAAGAAAAAGTGTGCTACATTGCTACCCCAAGTGTTCTACAGGAAGAAGGTAATAAAATGTGTAGGATAACAATACACATTTGGAGCCCAGTCCTCAATGTCACAGTCCAGAATTAGTCTTCTAGCCATGAGAAGATTTTTTGTCACTTAACATTAATTAACTTCTATGAACCTGACCGTCCTCACTTGAAAAAGATGCTTACCCATATGTTAGCCTTTAGAAGGGTGATAAGCAAGTGCTACATACACTTTTGTTTACTATAATTTATTCTGACAATTTAATTATTGTTGTAACATATAAACAACATGCAGGTCACAATCAGGAGAGCCCTTTGAGACTAACTCTGTGATATGAGGCAAATCACTTAACTTCTCTAAAACTTTATTTTTGCTTGAAAATAGATGAATATTATTTACCTGGTGCATTTATATATTTGGACATATCTAAACAATCCATGCATTTGGAGTTTTGAGCAATCAGTCACACCTGAAAAAAGAAATTAAGCAGTTTTCCTAGTATTGCATGCATGAATAAGAAAAGTGTTTGAAGATGTTAAAGTGTCACAATTAGCAAACACCACTATTTATATAAGTGTAACCATGAATACTGTCAAAAATTTTAATTAAAAAGTCCAGAAAATATCATTGAGACAAAGATCAAGTCAAGAGTAAATTGTTATTATTTTTTCCCCTCCAGGCCCAGGGATTCACATTGTAATTCCAACTGCTTAGGAGATTAAGGCAGAAAGATCACAAGTTTGATCCTAGCCTGGGCAATATAGCAAGACATTTTTATTTTGTGTCTCAAAGTAAAATATAAAAACGACTAGGGATGTATCTCAGTGTTCCCAGGTTCTAATTCCCTTCGCAAAAGGTTTGCCATTCAAAGTCATATAAATATGATCTCTAACAACATAAAATAATAAATTGTAAGTGCATTCAGACAGCGCGGTGAGCTATGATCAAGAATAAGGGGTTAACACAGCAACTCATAAACAAGGGTGTCTTCACAGAAATTCATTTAATTATTGAAACAGTAAAGTAAGATATAAGTTAATAATAACAGAAAACTGTGAAAGAGAAATGAAACAAGGCTAAAAACATCTTTTAATTTTTACTAGAAAAATAGTTTCCCTTGAAATGTCTCAAATTGAGCTTCATGGAATGAATTGATTAGGCTCAGCGGTTGCATCTACAACCGTGTGCTTCTTTTTATTGACATTCACTTATCTCCCCCCTTTAGATAACACATGATACATGTATTAATTTGCAGAGAAAAAGTAAATGGAAGCCTTTTTTGGTGTTTATTCATATGTTTGATTAAATTTGTTTATAACCCATATATTAAAATGTAATCATTTCATTGTCTGGAGCCTAAAGCTAATGTTAATTACAGTTTTAAACTTAGATTATTAATGCATCTTTACCTACTGAAGTGTGAAATAAGCAATAGTAGTTGGAATGCACCAATTAAATTACCTTTGGAGACAGGAATTCGTAAGTAGATATTTGTTCGTGATGAATAAATGCCATAGGATTTCTTTTTTTTTTTTTTTTAATGCCATAGGATTTCATGTTGTAAGCTACATTTGTAAAACAGCAGTCCAAAGTTTGGAAAACAATTAGTCAATAAAACTGAGTAGCACTGACATTAATAATAAACATAATATATATAATATGAATCTTCTACTATTTCTCTTTACATTTTATATGTTACCTAATGAAAATAAAAGCTTTAGTCACACTAGAGAATCCATAGAAAATTTTTTTTCTCTTTTCCTCTTTATTCAACTCTCTCTAAATTATATTAGTTTTTTTCCCTTTGTCTCCAGTCTTCTCTGAATTACTTGATTTCTCACAGCTTAGACTTTTATACTCTTTGCAAGTTACTTTCTTTTATTCTGTGTGATGTTAAAAAATGAAAAAAACAACTTTAATTACATATATTGGTATATTTTACATCTACAGAATAATCAAACTGATCATAGGAAATGATCAGTTAAACCTGTACAGGATATAACTTGATTCTTTTTCTCCCCATTCTTTGACTCTCAGTTCAATCTCTCTTCCCCTCTTTATCTACAAAAGCTTTCTTGCTATGTTTTTTCCTTTTTTCTCATGGAAAATCTTTTTTGAAGAGTTGGATCTATAATTTTGCCAAATGTGAAATGTTTCTTAAAACATGCTTTCTTCCGTGTCTCCAAATGATGTAAAAGGGTCAAAAACTCTTATCACACTTTTCAGTATATTGAGTACATTAGCAATGTTTCATTTAAAGGAAAAATAAATACATGTAACACTTCTCAAATTAAACATGCAGTCTAGAATAATTACAAAAAAAAAAAATATATATATATATATATATATATATATATATATATATATATATATATATAAAACAGGGCAAGGAAATTCAAATTTAAAATAAAGATGAAATTTTTAAACAATTCTGGCAACCTAGTTAGTATCTTTTCACCTCACACATGCTACCCTATTCAATGAAATGAGAATGTAAAAAAAATAGGTCAGAATTAAAGGACATAGAGAAATCACAAAGTGGATTCTTATTTGATTTTATTGACATTGTTAATATTTAACTCTAAATATATTTTATATATTTCTAAATATATTTAGACATTTTTGACATATATTTGACATATATTTAATTTAAATTTAAAATATTTGACATATATTTAATTTAAATAAATATATTTGACATATATTTTATTTAAATTTAAATTCCTGAGTACTGTGTGTGTATTCACAGATCTGGAGGCAGGACACAGAGACAAAATGGATTTTTCTACATGTACATGAGTGTGGGAAGAAAAAGTACTTGAATATCAACAAAATTCTTCTCAATAACAGAAATGACATTGCTGAAGAATATAATTTTAATAAATATATATCTTCTAAGGACATTGGTCTATGAACACAGTCTGGATAGATTAGAATAGATAAAATGACAAGCTGTTGTTTTTGTCAATGGAACTGAGGATGTTGGGGAGACACATATTTTCTAAGGGTCCCTCTGCTGTTTCACTCAGGCGCGATAGGTAACAAGCATTGGAAAAAATGGCTGACATTAATAATTATAGTAAGACAAAGTATGATAGTATTTTATTTCTCTCTATGTTTCTTAATTCCAGAACTTTTTTCAGCCCCATTTTATCGTATGAGTATTGATATTTTCCTCTTTATTCTAAAGAAAAATTTATCACTTTGAAGAAAAGGGTTATAAACAGACATGTCAGGTTCATACAACTGATTATTAGTTGACAGTAAAAAGAGTGATGTACTGATACTTGTCTTACCATAAAAGAACCTTGAAAATGTGATATTAAGTGAAAGAAGCCAATCATAGAAGAGGATATAGTCTATGATTCCATTTCTGTGACCTTCCCTGAATAAGAAAATCTGTAGAGACAAAGTGGACTAGCAGTTGCTTTGATGTGCCGGTGTTATGACCAAACAGGAGTGAGTAGTGGAGATTATTTAGCTAGTTTTGAAGAGTATAACAAAAATGATCTAAAATTTATTTGTGGAACTATGTTAAAATACTAGAACACACTTACTTGTTCATTTTAAGTGAATGAATAGTGTGGCATAAAAATTATATTGACAGTAAATTATTACCAAAAAGAGTGAAAATGTTTGCATTTTAAGATATGCTCCATCGTAAATATTGTAACATGAAATATTGTAACAGAATTAATACAGCCATTAAATTAAATTATAACATGGATCCCATGTGACTTTCAAATGTACTACACTAAAAGTCACCTCTAGAAATCACCCCATACCACCAAGAAATGATGCTAATGACAATAAAACAAAAATCAAGAAGGGGTTAGAGCAAAGCACTTTACACATTTCACTGAAGGTCAATATATGTTAGAGAATCGCATTAACATAATGAAAATAGAGTGTAGAAATGGTGTAGAAATTTAATTATTATATACCCTGGACCATGGAAGCAAGGCAGGCGGAACAAAAGTATAAGAATACATAATCCTATTGGTATAATTCTTTTATTGAAAATAATTTTTAAGTTACCAATGACTCCTTGTTCTATCTACTTTAAAGGAAATACTTCTGACAGTGCGAGAGTATGTAACTGTTTTCCTGCTGCATATTTTAGGAGCTCACGTTCACTATTTAATGGTAATAAAATCTGTCACTTGTTTGGAACAAATTTTTTTTTAAATGTCCTGACTTAGGATAGTGGACAACTAAGGGTTTAAGTTCCTGCAAAACATGATTGCTGGGGTACAGTTCCAAGCCCTTAGGCCACCTGGACAGAGAATGCTTCTCTTGCCTAGTAAATGGACACTCATTTACTACCTGAGATGCTACTCCACCAAAAGCAAAAATGATATACAGCTGTGGCCACTTTTACATTCCTTTCAAAACTTAATAACTGGAACTCTTATTTAGTTTAGTTAAGGCAGAGGAAGTTTTCCATTTGTATTCCACCGGTGAACAACAGAAAGATAAAGCAAGATTGAGATCGTTGCATCTTTCCAAATCACCAATAAGTTTTTCTGTGGAACCTATGTTATTCTGTTTTTTCTCCATGCACTGTCTGAATCTGGTGATGGCTTATCTCCTTTGCTCTTAATAAGAAAATGACAGTTTGTTCAGGTCACCACTGTCACATGGTCATCATAGATTCCTAACCATCTTTATTCCAAATGATTCAAACCAGTGCACATAATCCAATCCACTTAAAAGTTTTGTTTAAGGAAGCAGCATGGATACTTCTGATAAACAGGAAAAATAAGCATGTCTGCTGGGCTACTTCTGAAAAATATATTTGTACTTGTGAAAGAAAGTTAAACAAAATTTTACCATACTTGATTTTCTAAAAGTAGATTTCAAGTGTTTTTATCATGCACACAAAAACAAGTTCATTAATATACATTAAGTAGTCTGATTTAATTATTTATATTATTGTGCATTACAAACATGTCTGATTTGTACTTGTTAATTAAAATACATATTAAGGAATATATATTAGGATAAGAGATATTCCCCACTGTTCCCTGGATATGTTACATCTACAATTTAAAACTATAGAACCAGGAGGATTGTTAGTATGTAATCAAAGGAAAAAAAGTGAAATGTTAAATACAGTGGAGATAATGAAGCAATCAATCCTCAATTTCCTATGGGTATATATTTCATTATTATTTAAGGTCACTAAACATATATCTTCTGTGACACTGTCATTCAAAATGTTTGTGGGGACATCAGTAGTCTATCATCATCTTCTGAGTAATTCGAATGAAAGGGCAGATTCTCATCCACTAACACAATGTAGCTGTTTAGTTCCATCACAGTTTGCTAAAGGCTCAGTCCCTCTGAGAGAGCAGTTAAGATGCTGTTTGGGGGGTGAAGAGCTGAAAGGGGATGGCTTTAAGCAATGCCCTGAGAAGAATACCAGCTTTTTGATTTTTCTCGCAAACAAGATGGGGGTTTCACATTGATAATTTCTGCAGATATAGGGAACAGACTATGGCCTTCATTTTTGCTTATCTGTTTTTTCAACCATTTTATCTTTTAAATGTTACTATAAATGCTGGCATGGAGGCATGCTTCTAGGGAGACAACAAATGACTAATTATACTCATCAGAAATGAAACCTGAGAGTAATATACTAATAGGAAAGCAGAATTGGCTTGTATTTTTTAACACTCTCCTCTGTTCGCTGGAGTATTATTCATTACATTCTCACTATGGAAAGAACCTAAATTTCCATAGAAGAATGAATGGATAATATATATATATATATATATATATATATATATATATACACATGTGCATGCAATGAAATATTATTCAACCTTACAAACGAGTTTCTGCCACATGCTACAACACAGATGATGATAAAATATGTGTGCTATGGGAAAAAGCTGGCCACAAAAGCCTGCACTGCATGAATCCTCTTAAGTCAAATATTTAAAAACTTCAAATGCAAAAAATAGAGAATCAAACTGTCACCTGTGGACAGGGTGAGCTGAGGAGTAAATATGCAATGGAAATAAAGATTCAGTTCGGCAAGGTCAATAAACTCTAGAAACCTACTGTACAGCCCTGAGCCTATGGCCACTGATGATGTACTACACACTTGAAATTTTTTATGGCAGTAAAATCATATTAAGATTTCTTACCAAAATACCAAAGAACATGAGTGTGAAATTTCTGTAATTTTAATAGCATGTCACAACAGAAAAGTTGAATATTTAGAAATGCGATACATACAAAGCACTAAATAAATTTCTATTTTGGAAAAGTGAGGTTATTAACCTAAAAGTGTACTTGAATGAAATGCAAATTTTACTCTGAAGAATGTAATGAAATATTAATTCAGGAAGAATGGGAAAAATAAAAGCAAACAGAAGCAGAAATGATTGTCGATGATGATGAAGGTTTACATATTAGATGAGGCTAGCAGCTAAATTTCATATGTTCGTAACATGATTCTAGAGTGGACTATAAAGAAATGGCTATTTACCAGCCTGAAAGGAATATTTGTCATGTTAGTATTGGTAAGTCGGCATCTAAGATACGATTAAAGCACTAGAAAAATGCAGTATGGTAAAATTGTCAATTTATGATAAATGAAATATTTTAAAAGTAAGCATGTTCAGAATATTGTATGGGAAATATGCATATAAGACTTTTTAGTTGTTTCTCTGGAATTAAATTTTCACTGGGTTCCTATATTTTACTGGGAAAATATGTATTTTCCACTAAGTCCCAAATTTCAGTGAAATTGTATGGCCATATGTTTTAAGATGATTTTAATTTTGAATACAAAACTTTTATGCTTGAGTTAGAATGGAGAAAATGAGAAGGCAATTTAGGGAAAAACAAACTGTTAAAATTAATTACATTTATTCACATTAATTTTCTATTGTATTGCGACCCTGAGGAAATGTAAAATAAAAAGTAAGATCTCTATACTTGGTGTTGTTTTCTGTTTTGTTTTGTTTCTGTTTTTGTTTTTGGACACAGAATATCACACATACTGTGGAAGAAATGCAGTATTACAGTTCAAACCCTACATGGGTAGGGAAAGCTATCAAAATGAGGAATTTAAACTCTGTATCCTATATTCCTCTTCTATAAATGAGATGCTGATGGTATCAACCTTACAGGCTTCTATGAGATTAAATAAGATATTATGGGGTTAAGACAATAATTGTCACATTAAAAAGCTCATGTTTCTGAGATGTTATGGTGATATTTTCTTTGTAGTTATAATTATTTTAACGAGTATTTTTACTATCAAATACCTATATTTGGTTTATAAGACTACTGTCGTTATGATTAAAATCAGAAAGCTTGGATATTTATCTTTAAAGGTGTTATTCTCTTTGAGAACAAGAAAAAACAATTATGTTGACATATGCCATTAAAAAGGGAGGTCATAAAAGAGCTTTCTGGTGACAAAACAAAACAAAACCTTGAAAAAAATTCTGCCTTCTATGAGTTTAATGTTAATTCCATTTTATTTTAAACACCAATAGTATTAATAAAGATATAAAATATAATCAAAAATTGGTGATAGTAGATAAAATTGTCTCCTATAGACTAAACTATACTTTACCAATTCAATATTGCTTTAATCTAAAACATTTCTACCTATAGAAATCAAGCATTGGTAGGAATTTTTTTTTATTTAGTCACAGATTATATGCAAATCCTGTAATTTAAAAGATTCCTTCAGTAGATGCTGGAAATTATTGATCTAGCTTGTTTTTACAACTATTGAAAATCTTAATTACTTCTCTTTCTTCTTACACTATTAGTATTTTTATATTCATTTGTACAAAAACACATGAAGAGATAAGAGGTTATGTTAAACTTACAAAGCTTTCAAAATCTCTTAATTTTTGAAAATAATATTTATTGAAAAATTTTATGGGTCAGACATGAAGTCTGATTTTCTATATCAGTGTAAGCAGCAGGAAGGTAAAAATAGGTTAACTTACAAACGAAGCAAAAGCTTCTTACAAAGTTACTGCTATGTCTAAAAAAAGATGAGGTATGTTTTAGAAAATGGTTGATGAAAATCACTAAGCGGCTGCATAAGTATTTATCTCTCTCTTTCCTTGAATCAAAGACATCCATATAATTTACATGCTTTTCTCCTACCTTCGATAACAGATAATAAATGTTAAGTGGGACCTCGGAATATATTAAGCCCTTGGATTCTGCTCAGACAGCTTCCTTACGCATCCTGAGCATCTCTGTAAACTAGGGAAACAGGCTGCATCACAGATCAATTCAATCAATCAACTTTAATCATAACATATGAATTAAGTTGCTTTTCAGGCATGAGGCAATAGAGAAAATTGCTCGAAGATATTTTTTTAGGGAACCAAACATCCCACAAGGGCTGTCATTTTGCTTTTACATCTGCTTTCTATTCCAGAAGTCTGAATTTCCTTGTGAAATGTACAAGAAGGGCTGCAGCACTTGGAATCTGGGGCCATAATGAATGCATTTTATGTCATTTTATACATACCTAGGATTACTGACAAGAAATGAAATTGGAAAGTCAAAATCTTTTCTGAAAGAGAGGCAGAGCCCCAGAAGGATTTTTCCCTCCATTATTTGTTTCTTTGGTTTATGTCGGTTTACTTTATAGCTGTGGCAATTTTAAATGTATTTTCCTCTCCTGTGAGGCGCACTCTTTCAACTTTCCTGGAGCCAAGCTGGAGGGTCTGATTGATGGTCAGATGTGAGCAAACATGTATGTATGTGTGCTCACATCTGACCATAAAACAATGATAATTCAACACTTACTTTTGGAAGAACATGTTCTTTTTGTCTTTGTCTCTGATTCTTAGAACCTTTCCTGATAGATAGAACATAGAACTGCATATTGACTTTCTTGCACACACACACACACACACACACACACACACACACACTGGTGCAAACAACCCTAAACATTAATGTTCATTTTTCCCTGGACATACCTGAAATAACTATTAATGAATCTGGAAAATGTCTTTAATTTTAAATTCTTTGAATGGGATTATTTTAAATCAAAGTAGTTTAATTGCAAAATTAATTACTTAGGTTTGTTTAAACAAATTAATGCAAAGCGTTATGGAATTCTGTTTCCTTTCTTACTAATGCCAATAACCAACTTTTGTGATTATTGTTCAGTTTAATATATATAAGACCAAAATAAATTAGCAACCATCTTTTGTTATAAAACATTAGAAGACAACTAGAATCTGACGCTTGATTAGATGTTCTCCCTTTCTGATTATAAAAATATTGTATGACAAAATATTCAACCAAATAATACAATAGCTATAAATATGATAATGCAGTAATCGCTTTTTGCAGTCCTTCCACATCTGGAAGCCAGTGAGCCAGGTACAATAATACTTTGGTTCATGAACCGTTCTGTATGTATTGGTGAACACAGAGTTTGGCAAATCATTGCTTCCTGACCTCCAGCAACTGAGTAAGGGGCACATGGCCATCTTTCCCCAGCTGAGGAACTCTGCCATTTTCCTAAAAACAATAGAACAAATTAACTTTGTTAACTGAGGTACTACTGTACAGTAATTTGTTGCATTGAGGAATTATGTTTCTGGTCAAATTAATAAAATTGTGTGTATTTGCTTATCTAACACCCAAGAACTGGAACAATAATAAGGAAAAATGGAAAACTTTAAAGAGAAAATTCAACTTTGCTAATCATATTTGAGATAAGAATTCACTGCGAGATTTCAGTGTCTTTTCCTTATTGTTCTACTCACAGATTAAAGGCACAAAGTAGTCATTTTTGCTGATCCGAGGTGGTGCCTGTTTAGCATTTCTTCCCCTCTCTTGGTGACGGCATCGTGATATTTCTGCCTGGGTTCTCTCTCAGCCTCATCTCTGTAGTCCTTTGTGGCTCTGTACACACTGACTCTATGTCTAGTTTATGATTTCTCACCCTTATCCTATTGTCTTAAGCTGGATAATTCTGTTCCTTGGAAGTGTAGGACTGTGCTGTGTGTGTAGGATGCTGAGAATCACTGTGGGTCTCTACCAACTAGTGGCCATTGACAACCTTCCTGTTAGTTAAGGCAAACAAAAAATGTCTTCAGACATTGTCAGTCGTACTCCCTGAACTATTGCAGCAAGCCCACACTTCAGAAACCACATCTGGAATGTCAGAGCTTATTTAAAACCAAACAAACCAATACAGACTTTCAGGAAATAAATATTCTTTATTCTCCTAGATTCAAGGCCTGAATTGATTTCCATTATTCTTGGGTGAACCTTGTCTAAGGAAGTAGTCAAAAAGGAAAGAAAAAAATGAGACAGTGACTGGTGGAGAAGAGTAGATTTTGGATGACATTTGGAGATGTAGATATAGCTATGTCAAAATATAACACTATTCTTAAATTTCTGCTTGACTCAAAAATTCTTTTTTCCCTTTAGGTCATATTTGAGATGGCTTCTACCACATAAATAAAATAAACCTAATTAATAGCATTATGAAAATATATATTCTTAATCAAGAATTTTCTAAATTGTCAAAAATAAATACAATACTTTATATTCTGAATGCTTTGTATATCTATGAAAAACATATGCAGTATTATCTCTATATTTGACAAAAATAAATTTTCAATACTTCCTTTGGTAGTCACTAGGAAGTATATATAATTCTAACAAGCATGACACTTCAGATATGCTGTGTACTCCAATGGATGAAGTCTAATGTGCCATGTGTAGCGTAATTTTTTCCAAACAGTCTGGTCAACCTCTGTTAGCATCTCAAACCTTTTAATAGGCTTTTTGAAAAAGATTTGCAAAAAAGATTTTCTGCACAATTATTGAATCAAAAATCCCTGTTAACCAATATCTCAGTTGTGTCATTAAACAGGTATACACATTTATAGTGAGAATTGGGAAATAGCAAGTTAAAGAAAGCAAGTGGGGCGACTCACACGGGGTCTCTGCAATCGCTCCATGCTTTTGTCCATTAGTAATGATAGGAAACAGCACATTTCAGACTGAGGGCACATGACCAATAATGAAAATTTAAAAAAAATATTTTATGGGATTGGCTCAATTTGGTATTTTTTATCTTGAGGAAATAGACCTTCAAGACTTACAAAGTCCAGTAAATTCAAACATATGGGTGCATACAATAGAATATGAATGCATTTGGTTGAACAATAATGTATTTTCCCCCAACTAGCTAGAAAAATCACCATAACTTTAAAAATGCCGAAGAAATTAAAAACCACGAAATATGTTTAAATCTGTCATCAGAGTTCTACTAAGTTCCATTAAAGATAAGCAGTATAAGAAAAACAGGCTCCTCAGATGCAGAGCAATATTCTCATTGTTACTTTAGTCCTGAAGATCATCTGACTCATATTAATAATAATATACTGTTATTAATAATATTAATAATATTAATAATAATATAGTTGATCATTGCCTTGTCAATGTGTTTTTGTGCTATAAACTTATGTAGAAAGGAAATAGAAAGTTCTCCATCTATATTATCTCTGATATAAAGATCTAAATATGTGTCTTATTGGTAGTCGCAAGACTAAGCTATTATGTTTAGTAATATAAGGCAGGACATTATGTGGTGATGTTTGTAATGTAAGAATCCGAAAGATCTTTTTCTTCTTAAAAATATGAAAAGAAAAAAAAATTCCATTTATATTTTGGGTTTCTAATGGGATTGCTTGTTGCCGTGCTTTACTTTACCCACCTTATATAATGTGACCATCAATTCCAAAGTGAAAAGAACGATAATGTGGTTTTCTTCCACATTGGCAAAAGATTGCTTTTAAAGTAAAATGCGCACTATTTAGTCTGAAGGCTGTCTTAATCATTGGAGCCTTTCTGTATTATACAAATATGCAAGACCTTTTCATTCTTTCTCCCTGAATGCTGCTAAAGAAGTTCACAAGAATGTTACCCCTACCATTTCATGAGGGAGAGAATATCAAGAGTTTTCTAAGCTCATTTGAAGTCAGAGAAGGCTATTGTACCCATTTTTAAAACCTGATCAAAATTCAGTCTGCTGTTTGTTTCTAAATTATGTATCTCTGAAGCATAAATGTGTTGGCTTTAGAAAGTTACAAATTAGTGCATTTCCATATGACTTGGGAAAATGTAATTTTAACCAATTTTGTTTGGGGTGAGAAATATTGTTTGCATTATTTTATAACACAAGGGAGCTGTCAGCCCACATGGTCATCCAATTTCTGTGGCAGAGCTTCCTTGCATCTCAAATGGTAAGCCATAAAGCTCATACTTTCCACATTAATGCTACCAATAACCCATAAAAATGCTTTCTTTATTCATGCTATTTTGCAAAAGAAAATGTGGCAAGCCTAACAAAAGATTTTGGTGCCTTCTTGAGGATATATTCCATTTCTCACCCTATTTTCTTTAATTCAAAAGTGTGAAACAACATTTGGAAATTGTCCTGAAACTTACTATTTTTAATCCTTTTCAGATGTGCTGATTTCATTGGAATCTAGCGCAGTTCAGTTTGCACTTGCGTCTCCCCTTGTCATCCCCAGCATTATTGGGGGGGGGGGGTTCGCTCTTTGCTCTGTGGTCAGTAGAGGAACATAGTGCTCTTTCTAAAAATGAGAATTTGAAGGATAAAATATAAGACCTACAAAATATGGGTACAAATTCATTAAATTAAATATGGCAGTATTAGAAAAGACGAACACATATGTAGTAAAAAAACAGAAAGGAGAGAAAAAAATGAAGATAATAATTAAAAAGAAAAAATTAGTGCAATGGAGAGTATTCAGGAAAACAGAAAAAAATAACAAGTACAGAAAGAAGTATTGTAACATGAATCCTATGACATCCTTTAGTGAGTGAAACATGGATGGCCTTGGTTTTCTTTCTTAAAATATGATTTAGATGCCTGTTTCAGGTTCTTCATAGATAAACTGGGATAGATCTTCCAAGTTATAGATGAAAAGTATAGTGACAGTAATTTAATGAAAATACATGTAGTAATATTTACCTATGGAATTTATTTTTAGGGATTCTGGGGGAAGTTTCTGGGTTTCAGACGTGGTTGTACACAGTGCTACAGATTTCTAGCGAATAGTGGCCAGGTGTGATGCTAAACACATTAGAATACACTGAAAAGGTCTTCACAACAGATGATTATTTGGCCCAAATTTTTAATAGCCATGGGATAGAGAAATGCTGACCTATATTATTAATGATTCTTTAAGAATGTCAGCTGGACCAGGTTTTTGATTGATCTTTGATTTTAAAGCACTTTATATTGCCCAAATGACTATTTGAACCTCAAGTCTTGGAAAACCATTGATAATGCTATTGCATTCATACAAAACACATTTCACATGAATTATTGAGCAATTCACACAATGCTTAGTGGAACACATTCATTCAATAATCATTTGTTGATCATTGATTGGTAAACATACATTCAGGGTTTTGGAGACTTTTACCCTGAATTCAAGTTGGTTTTATCAATTGCTTTTCAAAATAAGCAAGCAGAAATGAAAGAGTATCTATCTTTTCAAGTGGAAATACTACGACAAGCAAAAGGAACAAGTGGTGTTTCTGAAAGCCCCAGACTGTGATGTAGCAAAGCAATCAACAACATACAGTATTTCACTGTGCATCAGAACTAAATAACATGATAAGAGCTGAAGAAGAAATGACAATTTTGGGCTGTGTAAACAACTGGTGGTTTTCCAAAGAAAGTTCCTTAGCATTTGCTTCTATATGCCTATGAATTCCCTGGTGTTTCTTTTTCTTTTTTTTTTTTTTAATTTTAAAGAGAAAAAAACAGAAAAATCAAGAAGCATGCAAAAAACAGCAATAAAAGCAAAATGACAACAGCAACAAAAAACCAATAGTGATATAGAATTTCAAAACAAGATGATAGGAATTTAACAGTGATTGCTATCTATATTGCTTATTGTTTTCTTCAAAACAGTTTCTCAGGTTACCAGATACAGGCTGTGTCGTCATCATGTTTACAGTTGGGAGCAGAAATCTTGCATTTGTAAGTAGCCACAAGCTGCTGATTGTACAGGGCTAAGGACCATGTTTTGGGCCGCAAGGCACTAAAATTGTCTTTTGTAGAAACATAATTTAGATGATAACAACATCATTCTAAATCATAATTTTTACAATACTTGTGTATTTGGGGATTTAGATCTAAAATATCCCTTCAAAAGTCTTGTGAGTTTAGACATGGAGCTTTTCAGAAGTGGGTGGGTCAGACGGTGCTCTATTAGCTGGTCGATTAATTCATATGATGAGTTCTTGCTTAAATATGCTAGTAGGAGATGGGGCTCAGTAGGAGGAGCTGGGTTTCTGGGAAGTTATCTTTAAGTATATCTCCGGATATGGTTTTGACAACTTTGTCTCACAACCTGGTTCATACGTCTTTAATTCTACCAATATCTCTATATCTTCCGACACACCAGAAATATATACTAGTTTACTAATTTGGTGTATATTCTTTCAAATCTCTTTGTATACAGTATATTCTACTTCTATGTATATTCATATATGCTTATAAATTTTTATTTTATAGTTTAAAAATTTTGATGAACTGTTCATAATTTTGATTGTATATATTGTAATGTAACTGTCTTTTAATTTATGTTAAAATGATTGTATGGACATATATTTAAATCTATTATATCCTGAAATGTAATAAATGTGCAACTATTAAGTCTTGTTTCAGTTATTACATTTTCTGTAGAATGCCATCATCTGCTGATAGTATGCTTTTGTAGTACATATGTAATTGGATAATATAAAAGAAGAGAGACAGACAACAACTGCAAATTTTAAGATAAACAAAAAGATTACAATTTAGTAAACACAAATTAGTGGGATTTAAACATTAAGCAAATTTTAACATTTCATAAAGTACTATCCCAAAATTCATGGAGTTTTTACATAGGCACTAGATACAAAGCAAATATTGAAAAAGAAAATGATATGTGTACTTAATTCTGGTCACAGGGTATATTTCTATGATTTTTCTCAAAATGGTACCTAAACCATTAACATTTATATCTGTTCCTGATTCTTTTTCATTAAAATATTTTTTATTCAAAACATTCCACAGTAAGGCCAGTGATACAGCAGCATAAATTCCTGGCTGGCAAGCTCAAGGTTCTGAGTTTGATCCCTGTACCAAATAAAACAAAAAACAAAAGCATCACTCTATAGCATTAAACAAATTGTCTTTTGTCAGAAACCATACCTACTGATGCGAGTTACCATATTCGAGGAGTCTCACATAAATGTAACACTGAACCTGTTGATGAGTATTTTTGGTTATTTTTTGTTTGTTTGTTTGTTTGTTTGACTTGTGCTAGGGATTTCCATACAATTGCATCAGTTAAAAATAATGGAAGATAATAGTGGGTTTCCATAATAATGTGACTTCTTTTTTGTCAAACATAAGTTAGTCTTCTCAGAAATTTACTTGAATTATCAATATGATAATTTAAAACTATCATCAAGATTTAAAATTGAACCCTACATGAGTATATTTCAAAATATTTACCAAATTTATAATATTGAAACATGTATCTTTGGGCTTTTCTTTCTTGGTATTATGATGTTTAAGCAAATCCCCAGCGGTTTGGCAACTTTCAGCTTTTGCATGTCATTCAGCAGGACAGTGTTTAAATACCGCAGGACATAGGCAAGTTTTGTCCTAAACAGCACTGATGCCATGTTACACTGTGCTGTCAGTCCACAAAGAGTGGCTGCTACAGAGTCAAACCTGTAGCTCACTTGGGTATCATCTCCATGGTAACTTGTTTACAAGGACTGATATACAAGCTGAAAATTCAAGGTTAGTCTTTTCTTTGTGGGTGTTTTGATGTTTTTGGCAATCAGAATAATGTGGGTAGAAGACTTGATTTAAACAGCTTCATGGCAGGCTGAGTCAAAATAAAGCTCCATACAAAATGTGCTTTCTTCATCTCCATTTTAAAAGACAGAATTCAAAATGATCTTTAATCAGAACTATCAGTTATCTCTCCCTTTCATATTCCAAAACAATGGTCTCTTGCTGCACTTTGTAATCACATCTTGGAAAAAAGATTTAAAGCTTCCTATCTTTTGAAGCAATAATTTCTTTGTGCATATATTCTATATGAGATGAAGAATTTAGTTTATTTTAGACCATCACTGCATTAAGAGAAAAAATCTACAGTGTTTTGTACCTGTGCTGAAGTACTTCACCCTCCACATGGATGAAGCCTTTGTATTTTGAAAATAAACTGCATTATCAATATTAGGAAAAACAATTGCTATTTAAAATTATTCTTTGCCAGAAATAATTGCAAAATTACCGTCATTGCAATATTAAATTAATAGGTTGTTTCCCAAATTTATTACAGACAGTTGTTATTTTTAATACAATTATTGAATTTTTTTAAGAAAAAGAATTACTTTTTTTAAAAGAAAAATCTTAATCAGAGGGATTTTTAGAACATCCAAGATTTTGGTTCTCAAATAAATTGTTGCTAAATAGTACAGAGTATATATTAACATGATATAGCTTACCTGTTCTTTATAGTACCTTAATGAGTTTTCATGAACATTTTGATAACCCAATACAACTTCTTCCAAAGCCAGAATAAGATAGCAACTGATATTCAGTCATTGAAGTTTCCATCAGGTAGAATATTATTATCCAAAAGTACAATAATGTGCCAATTAGCTTTAAGGTGGGATTTGAAGCATAATTGATGACAGATTATAAGACATTTTATAGTTGAGGCTGCATAAATAAGAACAACGAAACAATGATACTTGTGCTTTCTTAAAATTTAGGAACTTGTTCATGTAGATATCTCTGCCATTGAGATTTTTGTTGACTCAAATGCTTCTGGTTGTTTTTCAAGTACCCTTGCAAGCAACATCATGTACTGCAATAACTGGTTTACTAGTTGAGCTCACTGATTAATTGCCATCAATATGTATCTGCTATAATATTTGTTGAATAAATATATGATTTTGTCATATTTGATAATCTTTTTAGGGCTTTGTTGATGACATTGACTTTCCTAGAGTGATCCCTCTCATGATTTTGCTTTTTCTTTGATAATGTAGGTTTATGGAACATTTTGCTTTTTTATGGTAGAGAATAAAGGCATACAATGTTTTTTCCAACTTCATGTAGACCACAGAGACTCAAATCACCCTGTAAATTTGTTGCTCCCCCAGGCACTTTATCATATAAATATAATCTTTGTTTTACACTTAAACTACAAATTTAACTGTGGTACATCTACTTGAAAGGAATAGTTTTGTTTTGTTACTGATTTTTGAGTATATCATTTGGTGGTAAGTATACTAAAATGCCCTGAATAATGATAGGATAGAGGGGGTGTAGTGGCTGTGAAACCAGAATATTCAAGGAGATTTAATCCTAGTTACAATATTTGTTTGACATTATTAAACTATCCAAGTCTTTGAGTTGCCTGTTTTCCCATTCTGCTCTTCATAAGTTCAAACATTTAATTTTCTCCTGCATTCTACATTTTCTTTGCACATCTTAATGTTAAATCATAGTATCTCACAAACTATCCATTCTTGTTATAATTTGTACAACATTTCAAATATTAAACATGCAACATTAATACTAGAAAAACTTGTAAATATGTTCTGAAGCAGGATGGAAATAACCTAAGAACAACCTTCATTTCAATAGAAAAAACAGTTATTATCAATATACTTTTATCATAGTGACCAATGAAACCCTAAGGAGTAGCACACAGGTGATTTTCACCAAGAGATTATAAGTTTAGTTTATGAAATTGTGAAGATGCAATTTTTTTATCCTTAATGAACTTGTATTAAAATAGATGCAACCAATGTCAGCGGTTTATATGAACTGAGCTGCAAAGATATTTCTATGTTAAGTCAAAAACACAATTAAGAAACAATATGCTTCTTCTATCTTTTGAACTCACCATTTACTTTAATTAAACTCCCATTGTGAAATCTTATGTATTTCTTCTGTTAAAGATAAAATTTTAAAAAGTGAATTAAGAACCAGAAAGCTACCTTCAGTTATCTATATTTAAGGGTAAGAAGAAAGATTGGAAGGCAATTTCTAGAAGTACAAAATTTATCTTTATGATATTCCCAAATTTATTACAGATAATTGTAATTTTTAATACAACAAATAAAAGATAAGAAAGAAGTGCAAATGATAGAAAAAGAACGTATGCCTAAATCATCAGTTTCAATATCTGCCCGAAACAAGAACAAGCCATGCATCACTGGAGAAGAGCAGATAAATGTTAGTTAAGCATATGCATATGGTGAGGAAAACATGAGAAGATGAAAGTATTTATACAATATGATCCTGCCTATTAAAATTAAAAGCAATTTCTTCCAGGTGCTTCCTTTACATGGTATTGTGTAAATGACAACATTGCTACTTAATTAGTCTTCATTCAAGCATCCCTGATCACTGATAATAAGTTCTTTCAACTCAGAATAAACTTAACAACTTTCTTTTCCTCTTGATAGAATCAATAATTAAAACCAAATACAACTTACTAAACTCAAAATGTAATACTGAGTTAGATAGATAGTGATACTCAAATAATTGAAAGAACTTTTTAAAAATTGAGTAGAAGAATTGTTATTCAACCAATTAGATACACATTGACACCATAATTTTTAAGACAAATAATTTCTGACCATTAATATTCTCTTTATCAAATTTATCCAAATTAGTGGCAAGAATAATGTAATGTGATGAATATAATGGGGAAGTGCAACAGAATATATACAATTATACAGTAACATGTATACTATGAGAAATATATAGTTTTTCAAAGGATTAATAGGGGGCAGCCAATAAATCTTCCATATAAAAATAAGCCTTGTGTATTTGAATTTGAATATTTAACTTTCAAACTGGTAAAAATAATATATATGCACTTATATGTACATACACTTGTATGTATATAATATATTCATCAAATATATAAATAAATATAAAACTTGAAGTAGAAAATGTTTTCATTGAAAAGACGGGAAAAAAAATCTGATGACAATGGAGTGTCTACATTTTGTGTTCATTTTGCTCATGTCCTGTGATTTTTCAGGAGTATGAGATTAAGGGCAGTGTACTAATTAACCAGGCAGAGATAATTTCATGATATTCCAATGTTCAGGCTGTAACATGGGTATTGCTTGCTGCTTTTAGCAAGACTTACATTGAGAAACATAAGCAAAAAATTCATTTGAAAATATTTTAAATTTCCCTCATAAATTGATGGCCTGCAAAGTCTGAATGAGATCTCTGAAAAGATTTTTTTAAAGTAAAGTAATTGGCATCAGAATAATAGGAAGGATATCTTGAGGACATCCCAGAAAACATCAAGATCCTGGCATTCACTGTGCATAAGTGAAAGATCACTTTGAGATGAAAGTCCTAGAGTACTCTTCTCTTTGTGGGCCAAAAAGGGAAATGTTTCATACAGTTTTACCATTCAGGCACCCAGAGGCCTCTACCACCCTGACACCTGCCATGACACCTGCTTGAGCTAGCAGGATATCTTGGCATGATCCATGAACTCTTCTTTCACTGGCATGCAAAATGCAAGGGTTGTGGGGTCAAGGAGACTTCCGCTCAGATTTCAAAAGAATGCCTGGGAACCCAGGCAGTGTGCTGCTAAGAGATCTCTGAGTGAAGCCAAAAGCACAGTGGAGACTCGAGGAAGTTAGAGAAACTAGGACCATATACCACCTGAAGAAAGTCACAGGTAGTGAAAAAAGCCACTGTAACAGTCTATAAGACTACAAGTAGAAATGCTATAGGAGTAAGAAACCCCAAGCCTTTTGGAGATCACATCTTATTGGTACAACCTCTTGCAAATACTGGACATACAACTCTAGTTTTTAATGTTTGGCCTGCTGTGTTTTGCTTTTACTTTTGTCTCATATCTTTTCTATATATATATTTTTTTCTCCTTTTTGGAATAGGTTTGTTTGTACTAAGGCATAGCACATTACATTGTTTAGCTTTCTTTTGGATTCTGGTAGGGGCTTACAGCTAGGAATGTGCTTGGAGTCTCAGAGGATACTTTGAACTAGAACTTTTCAACATTGCTGGAGTTCATAGGCCTTTAGTGATTCTCAGAAGTGGGCTAAATGTCCTTTGTATAAAGATCTGCACATTAGCTTTTGGGGGGCTGGGGTGGATTATGACTTTGTTCTGGAGCATCCCCCCATAACCTCATGCATTCAGAGGTTAGCTTATGGAAGGTGATTACGTTATAAGTGTAACATTGCTGACTCACTAATAGAGGACCTAATGTAGTTGGAGAAGGTGTATCACTGGGGGAGTAGCCTGTAAGGATTCATCTCCTGCCCTGGGTCTTCCTCTCTCACTCTGCTTACTAGCCAGTGTCATAGAAACAGCTGTCCTCCAACCAGGGCCTTCTACCATTTCATGTCTGTATTAAAGCCTCCTAAATATGTACTGAATATGAACTTCTTTAAAATTTCCAACACAATGTACTCATGAAACATTTTTTGACCTAGATATGGATTTTACCTTGAAATTAATTAATAACAATTATCAAAAATAGGTTCATGCACAGGGTTGAAAATAAACAATTTAGAAAAACTTATTTCTACATTTACATATATTTAAATATTACTTGTATGTAGGTCAATATTCCTTTGTGTCTCTGTCAACAATAAACTGCTTCTTTAGGTTAACTTGATTATACTTATGCAAAATATTATAAGCACCGAGTTCAATATTGGATAGCATATCAAGTCAAACACTTTAGTCATTCTAGTTTGCTGTCCTTAAACTAAATTTCAGAAATCATTTACCTTTTTGATATTTTTTTAATTTTTAAGACACTTTATGAATCAGTATTCTGTAGATATACTAATTCTAAAAATTTGTTAACTAGCAAAACCATAAAAATTTTGATATTATGTCATAACTGACAATATTTATAGATACTGATAATATTTAAGTAGAATTCTAGGGGACATGTGTAATGTAATATAATCAATCCAAATGAGGAGACTGAAGAGCACGAGGATCACTGAGGAAGGAACAAGGAGGAACGGGACTGACCAAAAAAACTTAATTAAAAGAGATTATTGAGGAGGGGAAAGGAAGGGAAGAAAGAAGGAACAAGAGAAAAGGAAAATGGAAACAAAGTTTTGGTAAATTAGCAGGGGAAGAGGGTTGTAAGGAAGGAATGGCAATGGGACAAAATATGTACAGATACAAATTTTCTATGATGAGCATTATCATTATATATCTCTAAAATGTACCAAAAATTTTTTTTTCAGGAAAAGTGATTCCTGTAAAATTTCTTCTTGATTGCCACCATTTTATGTGAATGTATTTTATTTTAATATCTTTAAAATACCCCTTGACCCTAGAGAAACAAACTGGTTTCACTGAAGAATGAAAGTTATCCTGAATTGTATAATAAAATAATATAAATTTTCTTAGAAGCAAATTAAGATAGTATAAACAGCAAATACTCTGATCATGTTCATGTTCATATTTATTTACATGTCAATATAAAAGTTTTTCAGTTTTAGTAAGTAGTTAAATGAGAATTTAACACATTTACATGGTCAGTTTCTTTGAAAATAATGAGATCGAAGAAAATGTGATAATCCATAGAGGTAAGGAACAAAAATATCATCCTATCCTATAGATTATGCTTCAGAGAATAGTAAGAAAACAATACTGTAGAATATTTAACACATTACCAAATTCAGTTATTTTGGTTTTTACATAAATTAAATATATGTATATTGAAATAGGTTGGAATTTTTCTTGTTTGTTTTGTCTGTGAAGCTAGAACCCAGAGCCAATCCCTACACCTTCTCATTATTTTTTTTTTCTTGAAGAAGGGTCTCTCACTAATTTTATCAGCCTGTGCTCAAAATTTCAATCCTCCTAGAGTGCTGAAATTATAGGCATGTATGACAAACCCTAGCCAAGGTTTGGGTTTGATTTCCAGAATCAATGAAGATAAACACACAGAAAAAAATACAAAAGTTCTAAAAATGGTTATGAGTATCTGGGGCATGACAAATCCTTTTTTTAAAAGAAGTAGGCATAAAATTGGATAACATTGACCAAAGGAACCATTTATAGTCTCTGGTAATTGAGCAATGAGCTTGTAAACAGACAGAAGCATTCAATCAAGAGAATGTGCTGAAATTCAGAAAAAGAATAAGAATATTATGAGTCAGAGACATAAAACTAGAGATGCTATATCCTTCTATATCCTCAGCTCTGAGTTATAGAAGTTCTATATGAGGCAGGTAAATAATGCTTGAGAACCTGCAGCTCACAACTTCTCTCCCAACTCCAGGGTGTAGAAGTTCCAATGTAGGCATTTCTAAGACAGGACGTAAGAAAAACCCATCTAAAAGTCTTTGACAAAAACAAATTGTTTTATCTGGAGCATAACAGAGAAAAAAAAATACTCCCATTAGTGTTGTCAAAAATCGTAGAGATCACACAGCATATCAACAAGTGAAATAAAAGGCTTTTATAATAGTAGTACAAGCAAGTGAAATATCAGGTGAGACATAAATTTAACAAAGAGACCTAGGAATAGTTCTTGCCAAAAGGATCCTACTAAGATTACACTCATGGCTAGTGAGCTAGAAGACTGAATGTTCCCTATGCTTTGCCAATGATGGGCAAACTGAAGAAGAAACTTTCAAGCCACAGATCCCAAGTTACATGCAAGACATTTTCTAAATATGTGGATCACTAAAAACTACACCAAGGCACAGAGAGATCATTGGTAATGCACAGAAGACTCAGTATGTGAAGGGACTTAACCCCGACTTCTTACCAGTCATTAGATGATCACTGATTTAGGAACCTGGCTTTCCAGAATGGGGAAAAGAGACATTGCTTACATTTTATGAATAAATCAACAGATAAGCAAATACAGTACAAGATAGTAACAAAATCTAAGAGATGAAGATCATAATCTGGAGAATTTAACATGTGTTGTCTACAGTTTCTCACAGAATTTGTGGTCTGTGACAGAATGCTTGCCCATGACGTGCAGGCCCCTGGGTTTGGTCCTCAGCACAGGATATGAGATACAAGCAATAGAAATTTTCACTGAATTTGTCAATATGTTGTTCTTATCAGACAAATAATTCAATATAGCATGTATAAGTGAATTCATAAGTACTAAAACTATGCTTTAAGAATACAGCTAAAGTGTCATGCTGTTAGTCATAGCAATTATAATAAAGAAATAATAGAAATTCTTGAGTTGAAAATAAAGCGATTGAAATTTTAAAATTATGAATAAATGATTAAATCCAACAATAGAATCAATAGGTAAATAAAAATATTCCAGTCAGAGAATCAAAAAATAAAAAGTAGTAGACATCAATGGAAAGAATAGTGGAGATCTACGGGACACAATTATGCAAAACCAACAACAACAGCAACAACAAAGAAAAAAAATATATATAAAGCCAAGCGAATGAAACAAAAGGGTCAGAAAAACTAGTGAAGGAATTTTTGGGCAAAGCACTTATGAATTAATTGAAAAATTGGCCACATTCAAACAATTCAGCATTCTCCAGTGAATGGACACAGACATCAACAGTTAGAAACAAAACAGAGTTAAAAGACAAAATCAATGAAACTTGAAAATATAATAGAAATAAATGGTTCATCATCCACAAGGTTCACCCAGGACAAATAATTGCTGTCTCCTAATTTTAAATGTTGAGGCTACACAGCAGTGACTAAGACTACACGTGTGAGAAGCTGAAAAAGACTACACTGAAATAAACAACAACAATAACAAAATCCCATGACCTGTCAATCAAGAAGCTAGCATCATATATTTTGGAAGTGAAGAAAAAATAGTGTGCATGTAATAAAGGTAAAGGATAATTTGTCACTAGCAGAACTGCTTTGCGAAAATTATCACAGCTAATTCTTTAGAAGAAATGAAAAGGATAACGGACTGTAGCTCAAATCCACATGTAGAACAAAGAGCAAAAGCAAACCTAGCTATAAAGGAGATTTCAACATATATGAGTCATATATATTTCGTTCTCTACATTGCTCAGAAGATTTTCTAAAAAGTCTTTAAGACTATTATTGAAATTAAGGTCAAACGTATGAAAAAGTAATGTGCATGCCATTTAATGGCACATTGAAACGAAGAAATGAAGTCATATGAGTGCAAATTGATGACAACAGAATGATCATTCCAATACACATAAAAGGGAAGACTCCAATTGCGTGCCTGTCTTTAAGGGAGTCATCTCATTCATTATGGATTCATTTTCCTGCCACACCCATGTTGGCCTATGGATCCCACAGCACAAGCCCAGTGGGTCTCAGCTCAATGTATTTGCACTTCTGGTTACCCCTGCCTGAAGAGCAGAAGGAACTGATCTGCACATTGTCTCCAGGATTGGTCCTTTACTTCATGCAAGGCACTTCCAAAATGTCACATGCCAGCTCTCCCTTTAATAATTCTACCTAAAATACCATTCCCAGCCCTCCATTTGCTATATTATTCTATTTCATTAGATATATATTTTAGAAACACTTGAAAAATAAATTAGTTGTACAAGTTCCATCAGGTAATATTTAACAATCAGTGATAAAACTCCTCTTACTAATAGCAGCCTATTTAAATTTATTTATTTACAAGAAAATATGTGTCTATAATTTATTTACCTCAATATTTACTCTGCATGTCTCATGAACAATATTGATACCTTATTTCTTAATCACTAAGGTAAGTTCACTCTGCTCTTCCCAGCACATACATTCCTTGCTCATTGAGTAAATAGTTTAATTATGGATGTAGCAAGCATTTAAGATGATGATAACTTGTTATATGACAAGTACCAGCCGAAGTGATGTGGTTTTGCAGGAATACTTGAGAGCTCCATCAGGAAACTAGGACAGCCTACACACTCCAGCCAGCTGTGAGAGCCCCGAGACCCATTTTGAGTAATAGAGCTTAGGTCTGTGCTATCAATAGAAATTCTTCCTTATGTAAGTTTCAAAGTCAAATGCCCAGTTTTTCTTAAACTGTAATTCCTAAATAAAATAACAGAGGAACACCTGGAGCTTGGAAAATATTCTATGCTATGTGAAAATATAATTGGAAATAAATACAAATCCTATAGTAAATCAGCGTATATCTTAAAGTCACCAAGTAATTTGGTCAGTCTAAAAATATTACCACTAAATTCATCCCTGATCAAGGAATGGGGCGACTGATTATATGTTCATAATCTCAATTTTTATAGAATTTGAAGAAAATAGAAATACATTTAAACTTTGAACATTTAAGGGATTTAATTTTATTTTGGCTATTGAAAGGCACTTGAGAAATTCATAGGGTTTTTGAGTTAATGATAAACATCAATTAAGATTGCACTAAGTGTGAAAGAGCTAGTTCATACTGAATTACAGTTAATTGGAAGACAGAGAGTCTAATTTTTATCATATCCTTCATTTCTGCATACTCATCAAAGGAAGAGCTTCCAGAAGTCAATCACTGTGAGGTACAGAAAGACAAAGGGGGTTAAGTTTGCAAAACAACTGTTTTAAATTTGTTTAAATACAATAGGAGGATATATATATATATATATATATATATATATATATATAATTTTTTTTAAACATTAACCTGCTTTTCTGTTATAGCAGTGATTCTAAACAGGGACATTTGCCTCCCAGGGGAGATGTGACAATGTTTAGAAATGTTTTATTGTCACAGTTATGGAATACTTCATGATAGCCCCTTACAACAGAAAACAATGTGACCCAAAATGTCAGTAATGCTAAAGATGAGAAAGTCTATATTTGAATATTCCAAATGTTAAGGATACATTTAAGATTGTATTTTTATATTTTTATCTGTGTACAATTATTTACCAAGGTATAATCTTAGTAAGCAGGGAAAATCTTAGATCTCGGTTCGAAAGCTAATCACATAGGATTGGCTGACCTTCAAAAACAAGATCCAAGTATAAATTTCTGAAGGTTAAATTTCTTTTAACTTCATCCAAATCAAGATGGTATTTGTGTCTTGAGAGATTACACATTCCGGTCATCCTCTGACATGCTTCCTTATCAGTTAGCGAGTATATAACAAATGCTGGTCAGGAATTTATCCCCTGTCAGTTTTCTCTCTTCCTCTCCCTCAGCTCATTTTCTCCAGCTTGATAGAAATAAAGTAGAGACAGACAGGTTGTTTATGTGGAAGGGAAAAAGAGCTGGCGAGAAACCGAAAGGCTAATCCACAATGATGCCAGTGTACAGAAAGACAGTGTCCCAGGACTCTGAAGTGCTGGCTCCTAGGACAGCCTTTGATAGAGTGAGCTTCAAAAGTAACAGTGCTCAAACTTTGAAGGCAGTGGTGAGCTTTATCTCAGATTGTTTAATCTTTCAGTTAAAATAGGCCTTCTTGTTCCTAAATTAGCATTTCCCAAAATGCTTGCAGATGGTCCATCTCGTTGTCATTCTCTAATCCTTTTCCTAGAGATACTATGAGGTTTGTAAAAAATATTTCAATAAAGCATTTGTTCCTGGAAATTTCATGACATGGACACAAATAGAAATATTATAGGTGATGAATATAATAATTGACTACTTTAAAAATAGATGTTTTATTTAATCTTGTAAAGTGTCCTTATTTTATCCATATAATTAATCTTCATAATGATTAACTATAGTTCTGCCTTCAACAATGCTGAGTATGAATTATATGGCATGAATCAAAGAAGAGGAAAATCATGTGGTTCTTCATCCCTCTGCTCCTTCCTGACAACCAGGAATACCCTGGCGAACATTCTAACCTGTGGCCATGTGCTAGGTACAGATTATTGTACAATACCAATTATTGTTGGCAAAGGGCCTGGTAATTACTGTGGACTTTTTCATTTGCCCCACATCATTCAAGAATCAAATGTCCACATTCCTTCTTTACAGGCAGTTCAACTCCAACAAGAATCATCCTCATGCTCTCCCTAGACTGATTAAAACAAAATCCTGAGTGTTATGCTTCTCCCAAAGACTCGTGAGGAAATAGGTGGGGCTTTTTCAGAGGTGGCTGGATCTAGCGTGTGTGATGCTGGGATTAAAGGTGTGTGGTTAAGAAATCAGTTCACTGGGGCATGCTCAGAGCAGATGGCCTCCAGAATGGCTTCTCTAGTTTACAGCACACCCAACAGGAATCTAGGGTCATTGTGACAAGGGACACAAAAATTGTGACCTCCTTCTGAGCAAATGTCCTACATGTGTATTCCATACAAGTTCACATAGCTGCTAGATAGTATCATTGAGTCAAAGCTCAGTGGTGGCGGAAAGCTACAGTATTTAGCGGGGCAGGTGGACGTTCTGAGTGTATCCATAGGTGATCTGCTTGTAGTCCTAGAAATAAAGACTTTGAATGTCTATTCTTGATAATTTTTTTAAAAAATAATACTAAAAATAAATAAGTAAATAAACCCACTGACTGGTTTGGCACCACCCGAATTGCAGTAGCGTAGAGAAAGTATGAAAGGGGTAGGAGGGAGCTGCTAAGGACCCTCGCGGGCTCTCACCTGCCTGCTCCCCATGGACTGTTTCTCCTCTGAATGCCCTTGGCCGTGCCATCCTGCCAGCCAACAATGAACTGAAACCTCTGTGAACTATAAGCCAAATAAACCTTTGCTCCTATAATTTAGGTGTTGGGTATCTTGTCTCAGAAACAAGAAAAGCACTTGATCTCCCAGGCCAAAGGGCCTCCACTGGCACACTCCTTGTCAGAGAGACAGGTGCCATTTTGCTTTCATGGCTCCTGAGTTCTGTGATTCATGCTGTTCAACTTATTCAAAATTGGACCCCTGAGGAGCAAGGATTTAGCTCAGTAGCACCAGTGCCTGCCCGGCAAGGGTAAGGTTGTGAGTTTGATTCCCATTATCAAAATAAACAAACAAACAAAAATGAGCCCTTGATGTTTCCCCCCAATTTTTCCTCCTCACAGCCTTCCACAGCTGGTCTGCAGTAGTGTTAGTGTCACAGCAATGTAACATGATAATGCATCAGGCACTCATTTGGGTGACAGTGCTACCTCCTAAATAGTAGCACTCTAGCCTCTATTTTCTATTCTTAAAACTTCCCTAAAAGCTCCCCATTTTACAGCAAGTGAAACAAGCATCATGACAGAGGCCTAAAGGCCCTAAATTGGGGTCATCTCAAATACATCTTTCCAGCTCCTGAGTTGCAGCCTTACTGTGCTCTGTGCTGATAGCAGGGTGACCAACTGTTTGGATTTGCATGGAGTGGAAGAATCTCCTAGTACAAGGGATATTTAGTGATACACCAGAATAATTCTGGCAATTTAGGATTTGGTCACCCGATTGCTGTCCATTGACTAAATCAAACAATTCTGCACAGTAGGACCTTTGGTCCACATGTCTGCTTGCCCTAGAATAAAGATCAGGAAGCTGCTTTGATATCTACTTTACCACTACCTAAAGCCTTTGCTTAAATTGCACATTCCACACAAGGTCTACATTATTCATTCTATTTAAATTGGACTCCTCCTTCTGATGTTTGCAGCCAATTTCTCCCATTTGGTTTATTTTCTTGAATCCTGTAACTCAATTTCTAATAAAGCATACAATTCACTAATTTATTATGTCTATTATTGTCTATTGACAAACATGTAGGATAATGTGAGCTGCAAAGGGTGAGACCTTAGACTATGTTCTCTTATGTGTCTCAACTATATTTTCTCATAATGAATAATTTAAAGCAAAACTCGCTAACCATGAGTTATTATTTAGAAGGGTCATTTTTTAAAAAAAACCCTTGATAATAGCTCTAATTTTTCCTAAACTCTTATGATATTATTTTAAAAACCATCATAGTAGTGAATATGTTTAGCTGCCTAGAGCTATGAAACTAACAAACCCATATATTCATATGAATTTATAGTGACATAGAATTTTAAAGTAGGGATTATTTTTTATTTGTACAGCCTCTATTTATTTTTGGAGTAAAAAAATGTGATCAGAACAAGACCATTTCCTTGGGCCTATGAAGCACATGCTATTCTGTCCTCCATTTCCTCATACACATTTTTGTCAGAATTTATTCTAACCCGTACTCATTTGCACACACATATACTCAAGTCACTTTTGCATAGCTTCCTCATATAAATTTTAATACCTCCACATGCATCTTCTATTCACTCAGCTAGGTGCCAGGTGAAATAGCAAAGACTAAAGAGGGCAAATACTATGGCTCTTGCTCCCTGAGTACTTATACATTTAAATATAAACTAATGCATTGAGTCTTTTAAGAACTTTTTTTTTAATTTGAAAAAGACAAATTCTATGATTAGTATTTCATACCAGAAGAATGTACTTCTTCAGAGGTTTTTAGGTGAAAATATTGTTTTAAAGATTCCTAAAATTAAAAGTCAGTGTCTTAGTCAGAGTTCCCATTGCTAGACATAATACCCAATACCCCCAACTTCAAAGAGAAAAAGTTTAATTTGACTCATGGTTTAAGGGGGTTCAGTCCCTCAGCTAGCTCCAGGCAATAAATATCATGGCACAAGGGTGTGGTGGAGCAAGGCAGTTTGTTAAGGGCAGCTGGGAAGAACAGCAGGGGAACAGTGCTGGAAAGGAAAGGGTGGGGAGCTACTCAGGCACACCCAGAAGAGCCCTCCCCAGGTTCACTGGGTGCTATCCAATCCAGTCAGGTTGACATAATCAAGCTTAGCTATCAGGGTAAGCTAATAATACTAAAAAAATATGCTTAGGATAGGAACGCCCACTGTGGTTGGAATCGTCTCCTTTAAAAAAATTCTCTATTTTTTAGCTCTGTGAATTTAGGCTCATAGTTTAATTTAAATTTCTACTTCCCCACCTGTGAAAGGAGGTTAGTATCTATACAGCTCTTTTCTGTCTCAGTAAATGCCAAAATACAGTAACTGCTCAATAAACATTACTGCTCATTATAGAATTATGTAAAATATTTCATTCATATTGTAGTATTTAGGATTTATTAAAATTTTTCTAAATACTTTTACCAAAGCATTGTACTATGTGTATGTGTGTGTGTGTGTGTGTGTGTGTGTGTCCGTGCATGCATGTGTGTAGTGAGGTCACATGTGTGTGAGTGCCTAGTGTCTGTTCCTGTATTTATGGAACTAGAAATAATTCTAGTGATACCGTGATAGGTTCTCTAGGTAAGTGTCATAAAAAATAAAGTTATAAAAAATCTGTTTTGAGTTTAGCAAAGTCTCTTAAATTTCTAATGATCATTTCCTAAGCATGTGTGAGATGGTATCTTGTGTATAAACTCACATATAGATCTCTTTTAGGTTTTGTCTTTTATTTGTCATTGTATATTGCTATACCTTACAGTTCACCTAAGCTCCAAGTCCATGAACTCAATGGCATTTCTTGATTCATTTGTTTTTTAACAGGATTTCTTTCCTTTTTGAAAGGTTAAGAACTCTTCATTTACAGTGTCATTAGTAGAAAGAGTAGAATTTGTAGAATTTGAAAAATCATTCTATTTCGCCTGAACATGAGCTAAAATTTTAGACAATATTAAATACTTCTACCTAAAATACTGTATATTTAAGTATCAAAACACTTCAGTGAATTAGGGTGTTTGAATATTTGTAATGCTATATAATTACATTATAAATTTTAAAAAATGAAAAGCAAATGAAGCTTTCAATTTTCTTTATAATTTGCATTTTCACTTTTTCTTTTTTATATATTTTCTACTGTCAGTTTACTGTCTTGATATTGCATCAATTAAAATTTTACTCTTTGGAAGAGAGCAATTGTATTTTAGATGCGTGATGGTGCATATACATTTAGTCTGTCTTTCACACATTGATTTTTTACCGATTAAATTTATAATTTATACAGAACCTGTATTAGTAAGCTTTCTTTGTTGCTGGGGAAAACACCTGACCCCCTCAATTGACAGGACAAATTTAGTTTGGCTTATAGTTTGAGAAGATTCAGTTGATGGTCAGCAGCTCCTAGAACAGAAATGGCATTTTGGAAGGGCCAGGTGGAAAAGGCTGCTTAAATCCTGGAAACCAAGAAGCAGAGAAGGAAAAGAGAGGCACCAGGGACAAGAATACCCCACTCCAGGTTATGTCCCTACAGACTCAACTTCTTTCACCAGGCCCCATCTCCTCACAGCACATTTAGCAAAACCAACATGACCCAGTGACCTTCAGAAGCCATGCATGGGGGTGCATGCCTGTAATCCCAGCACCAGGAGGACAAGGCAGCAGGATTCGATGGCTGTGAGTTCTAGGCCAGTCTGGGCTACATAGCAAGACCCTCTCTCAGACAAAACCAAACAACCCATAACCTTCAGAAAATCCCAACTCTGAACACATGAGATTTTGGGGGAAAACATTAGCTCTGAAGCATTACAGAAACACTGAAGTAGCCTTCCTCGTCAATGGACAATCCAGTAGTAGCAAACCTATGGCACATGTATGGCAGCAGGTTGTCTGTGTTGTTGAAAGCTCTAAAAGTTTCACCATGCCTGATGTCCATGGAGCTGTAAAGAATAAGGGACCATAAATATCAGTTGAACCCACTGGTTTTGGTAATTTTGAGGGCAAAATAGTCCTTCTATTAAATATTTTTTGTAAGAACTATGTATGTGTGCTGAGGGACCATGTAGGTTGAACATCCAATAACATCCTCCTGAAATTAATGTCTCCCCAGAGTCTCTGAATATGACTTTTTTGGGAATAGCATCTTTGAGATGCAAATTGGATTAAAATGGAGTCATACTGGTTTAGGTTGCATTCAGAACTCAAAAACTTGTATTTCCAACAAGACAAAACACCCGGAGAAACACACAGGAAAGAAAATATATGCAAATGGGGTGACAGATAGAAGAGATGTAGCTATCAGCCAAGGAATGACCTGTATACCTGGGATCCACCAGAAGCTAGGAGCAGGTGGGGTATTCTTCTCTAGAACCCTCAAAAAGAATAGGACTCTATGGACGACTTTATTTCAGAGCTCTTGCTTCTAAAAGTAGGAGGTAACAAAATTCTGATGTGCTAAGCCACTATATTTATAATATTTTATGGAAGTTTTAGAAAAGAATTGTAAACTATATGGCCAAGATTGAAATATTATAATGTCCATTTAATCTAAATTGTATATAATATTTAATCTAAATTATATATAATATTTAATTATATATATATATGTATATATGGCTTTGTAAATTTAACTGTAAATGTTAAGTACTTACTATAATTTCAATGTGTTAATTGTTGGTTTTATTACATAGGTCTACCATTCACTAAATGACGATCCTTCATCATCCTTATCCCTCTTAGAATTATTGCTAGATTCTAGGCGTTTCTTCTCTTTGGTGTCCTCATTGCAATTTCCACCCCTACAAGTCCCATGCTGGTCTTTGTTCACCGAGTGCCTCTCAGTCTTCCAGTTTTCTCTGAATGTGAGAATTTTGCATCTTTAGCAGCTAGTGATCCTATAAGCAGCTACTGAGAACCAGATATACGGATGCAACAGAGAAAAACCCAACATGGCCACTTCATCATGGAACCCGTGCCCTGTTAGGAAGCAGAGAGGAAAATATTCACAAAGAGAGAATGTACATTACAAAATTCATCTGCTTATACATAAAAGTATAGAGAAAATTTTGGAAAAAAGTGATGAGGTAGGAATGGAAAGTTCAAGAGTGGAAAGTAGGTTTTGTGTCTTTTATCTAGATGTCCCTCAAAAGCCTGGTGCAGTCCTACATATGGCTTTCTGAAAAGAGGTATTTGGATGGGGATGCATGAATGTAGATTAAGAGCATGGTATTAGGATGAAGGGTGTGTGATACTGGATTGGCCTACTGATTGGTTTATCACAGGTATGGAAGTGGGTAATGGGAAGCTTCACCTTGGGTGTGAGTGATACTACCCAAAAGGGTGGAGTCCTCCTGCTTTCCTACCTAATCTTGGAAAGCCTTCATTCCTCAGTGATCACGCACTCTAGCTTTCGTGTGTTGAGCTCTAACTCACTTTGGGATGCATCATATTTCCTTCCCTTGTACCTACAAGCCTAGGGAAGTCACTACTACTATTTAATAGTTATCTCTGCCTCAACCTATCATTTGATTGTTAGCACTCTGACATGTTTCCATCTGAAATTTTGTTCATCCAGTCAAAATAATTGCTGTCCATTTCCCCAATAAATAAATATGTCCTTCTGAATCCTGTTCCTGTCTGTCTGTTGCTAAATTGTTAGCCATGGAAAGAATCCCTAAACACAGTGGGAGCTCAAAAATCTTGCCAAGTAAAGAAAATAAACAACAAAGATCCAAGAAGGTGAGAAGCCAAGACTACCTCACAATGCATCAGTAACAATCAGCTGATAATACAGCTTCTCTGGGACTTGGAATCCAGACACCTGGAAAATACCTACCTGTTGAAGAGAAATAGAGAAGCAGATCACTGGGAATTAGCAGTTGGGGACAGACAGGAAAGTTAGAATATGCAGAGAAGCTGAAGAACTGAAGCACGACTCTTTTTCCTTTTGAACTAAAAAAAAAAAAAAATTGTTCGTTTTTTATTGTATTTTCTTCTTTTTCTTGGTTGGATGACAAGAAGGCAGAAATGTTATGGTATGGTGATGTAGTAGTGCAAAGATGTTCACTTTAAGCCAGAAAAGTGTGCACAGAGGAATGCTTTGGGGACCCTATAGGGTACCCAAGGCCACATCTCCCTGACCCACCGAGACAAACTGTTTTCTAATCTGCTAGGCACTTTTTTTAAGCCAGTAAAGTTTAGATATTAAGGTTGATGTTCATAATTCACTCCTTATCTATTTAGCACCTAAACACATTTTAAACCACATTTAGTCTCAAAATAAAAAAGAGAGTGGGTCCATAATTCCACCTGGAACTATCCTAGTCTTCAAGAAATATGCTGTGGACAAGTGCAAATGCAATAATTTCCCAAAGTCTCAAGAGTTCCAGCATTTTTTAAAACTCTAAATAAAGGTCTTTTCTCAAAATTAAGGGAAACTTTCTTTTGTGAACCTCTGTAAAAATTAAATCCAAGTTACCAATCCCAAAGTACAGTGGCACAGGGTAGCATTAAATGCTTTAGTGCTCCATCCGACATCTTGGGCACACAAATTCCAAACTCCTGTAGTCTCCTCCACATGGCCTTGCTGGTTCCAGTCCTTAGAGCCTTTTCTTGGGCTGGCTCCATTGATGGCCTATAGCTTTCTTTGGCAGGCATTTGACATTCCGGGCATTTGTGACTCCTTGGGATCCCTTCTGCACAAAAGGCTTCATACTCTCACCTTCACACACTGTCCTCTCAGGGGCTCTCGGTCTGGTCTCCTGGGCTTTCCTCTAAAATCTGAGTGAAAGACTCCTTAACCCCCGAAACTCTTACTTTCCAATAAAATCAGCATCACTTCAGTGCCACCATGTCTTGCTGCAGAGGAAGCAGAATCAGGCTTCTTTGGCCCACAGCAGAATCGGATTCTGGCTGCCTGTTTGGCTGAACAGAATGAAATAAATGCAGGGAAACCGACTGCCTAGGAGGCCCTTCTTGATCAAAAATCCTAGAGCTCTCTTCTTAAATGAAAGTTTTGTGCTTTCACACCCTTGTGTTTATGTGTTCCTCTTGATTCTGGAGACACCCTTTCACATTCTTCTGCCTGTTCCATTTCAAAGTACTCTCTTTGTAGTGGCACTCGCCTCCTTAACAATCGCTCTTCTTTTGCACTCAGTCTTATGTATAGTTTCTTCTAGGCTAAAATGTGAGTTTTTCAGATTTTTTTGTTCTGCATTTTACCCCCAATTTCCACTCTAAATCTGGCTAAAAGTAGCCAGTGGTATCCATGGAACATAAATAGATAACAGATTAAGAGATAACAGATTAAGAGATTCACTTTAATCTCAGTTTCTTTTAAAATCTCAAGACATGGGCAAAACGCAGACAAATTTTCTGCACAAATGTCGTAACACTCATGGCTTCTGATATAACTGCCAGTGTGTCCGCATTCCCAACTGAAATTTCTTGAGCCTGCATTCCTCTCAGCAGGGTTTCGAGGTCTGAACACAATCACCCATCACGTTCCATTTAAAAAACATGCTAGGACTCCTCTAGTTCGGAACTCCAAACCTTTCCAAACTCTTCTCACAAACCAATTTCAAAGGCTTTCTAAATCCATGGTCAGGTATAGTCATAGCAACATCTCCATTTCTCTGGTGCTGATTTTCTATATTATGAAATTTCAGTCATTGGACATAACAAGTGAGACCTTCAATTTAAAAGAAGAGAGGTTTAATTTGGCTCAAAATTCCAGTCTGTGATCAGCTGGCTACAAGGCAAAAACATCATAGCCAAGTGGCAAGGCAGGCAAATGATTAGTGTGTAGGGGCTGGGAAGCACAGCAGAAGGAAATGCCAGCGAGGAATGGTCCCCGGAGCATACATCCTACCTACGGCAATGCCTCTATGACCCACCCACATACATCCAATAATGTTTTATTAATTTGCTAGATGTTTCTTATTTCAATGAAGTTGGCAACCAGGATTAATGGTCACATCATGTATGAGGCATCTTGATACCATGATAAAATTATCCAACGATATTAAGGACTCTTGCCAACTTTTCACATAGTAAAAGAGAGAACCATAACCTTAAAAAACTACTTCTTTTAATTCACTGTTGTTTCAGTGGTGAGAGCAAGCATGGGGTGCTAGATCAATTTCTGTGGGTGCTCTTAATGTACCAATAACAACACAAGTGTCCCAATTTACAGTGAAATCAGTGTACTATTCAGATTATGATCAATTTCTCCTCTTATACTAGTTTTACAAGAATTGCCCAAACACAGTTTGTTTAATTATTGCCAACAGTGAAAGCATGGTGAATATTGAAGAGTCACAAATTTTATACTTTTGGGTGTCACCATAACAAAAATGATTTGTTAATAAAACACAATTTATGTCAGGTAAACATGGACCACTTCCCACATTTGGCACTTTAATTTATTCTCAGGTATCTGTTACCTTAGGAAAAGAAGATATTCATATAGAGAAAAAGTAACAACTTAGGGAAGAAAAAAAAACAAGGAAATTCCATTTTACATCTGAAGATAATGATCAGGTAATATTTTAACACTGATCTACTTCAGAGATGGTTTAAGATAGAAAATTAAGAACAATGGATTCAGGGTAGATAATATTGCATATCTAAGATAGGAGATGCATATATTTGAAAAGAATCCAAGACTGAAGGAAATAACAAAACAAGGTGATAATAAACAAGATACCCGCTCCGTGAAGTGGGTGGAAAGTACATTACAACTGACGTTATCAACTAGAACCTCCATCATCTCTTTTCATCAAGGGTTTTGATACAGAAGAAAAAAGAATTTAAAGTATAAAAAGAACCAAAATATCATAAACATGTGTTTAAGAAGAGTAATTTAATCAATCCTTTCCTATCTTTAAGGGGCACCATAAAAATTGCACGTCAAAAGCTGGAGATAGTAGCTGTGAGATGTGTGAGACTGTGCACAAAAGGAGGTTTACCAAGATGCTGGGGTTTAAGGCAGTAATGGCATGGGTGAGAGGAAAGGTGTAACAAAACGCATAAATGAAATGGCATAATAAGATGCATAATTGGACAAATGTAACAATATGCAAAGGAGAAAGATGTAATATGATACACATTTTTGAGGAGCGTAATGAGATGCATAAATAGAAAGGTGTAATGAGATGTGCATGTTTAAGTAATGGAATGAGAAATATAGGTTAGAATAACATACATGAAAGTAATTTAGTAATGAGGTATACAAGGGAGAGGCTTTAATGAAATTCACAAATGGAGAATATGTAAAGATGCTTAAAGGAGATGTAATGAGATGCACATATTTGAAAGTTAAAATAAGTTGCTTTAATGGAAGCGTGTAATGAAATGTGTATGTTTGAAAGGTGTAATGAGACACATTAAAAGGAAGACTGCAAAGCGACCCAATCCTCCTATGGAAAATAATAGTTTCTGAAAGCTTTGAATACCTCATCCTAAGGGATTTCTGTATTTCTACTATAGTATAAATTAAGATGCCATGGGCAGCTTCCAATTGTCACAGCGGTTTATTTCTGAATATATGGTTTTAAACACAGCCTGTGCCTGGAGCCATATTCTAGGACATTTTAAGAGTGGTGTTGATTATTAAGCATTGAAACACATGTAGGAAAAGAATAAGGAAAAGAAGAAGCTAGCATCTACCTCATCTTCATTTGGTGCCAGAAATATGCCAGGAATCTTTGGATAGATGAATGTTCCAGTAACTCTACAAGGCAGGCATTGTTACCATCTTTTGATAACTTAGCAAAGTTAAACCTCAGAGGTTAGCTCACATGCCCAGCAAGTATTGGAGCTGGAGATTGAAAACAGGTCTGCTTGGCCTTCAAGGGCTAATTTCTGTCTCTGTATTCTTGTGCACGCTCTTTCTTTTTTCTTTTTTACTTTTATTTCATTATAGTTTTTCTGGCTAATTACTGCTAACTATGGCTAAAATCTCCAAAGAGGCCTTATTAACACCTCTAGTCATGAAGGTCTCACATTAACAAAGCTAATAATTTCACCCAGAGAGAGTAAGAGATAACACAGTAACCACCCTGTTGAGACATTTTAAAAATCATTAACCCTATTTGTTTTCTGAACAACTTTGTATCACATTGTACTGCTTAAAATAACTACCTGATGATATATTGATGAGGAACCTTGATGAAATTAATCTTTTAATTAGACCAGCTATTCTGAAAAATCCTGGAATATACTTTTGCAAGCCTGAGACTTTCTTAGTAAGTGAATGTAAAGCAAAGCAGACATGACCATATTCTTTACCACTTAAAAATCTGTGTCACCATGGCTTTATAGCCTCTCGTGAGATTAATTTTTCTTACTGGAGAATGGGATAAAGGTATTTGTCTTATCAAATTTCAGTGCAGTAATAGAAAATGATTCATATAGAATATGTAGAACATTCTATATCATGGAAGAGGTAATAGATACATATTAAACCCTTTCTTCCCAAACTTGAGACAAGAATGAATAAGAAAATATATGAAAAAATCATGGGTTTTAAATGTCTTTCATTTAGTTAATGGCAATTTATTTTAGTATACTGACTTACTGAGAAAAGCAAAAGCTAGAAAAGATTTTGTAAGACATTGTTTTATATGATGGTTGTGGGTGATAGTTTATTTCTGGGTTGGTTTTTTTTTTTTTTTTTTTTTTTTTTACAGTACGACAAAGATATTAAATGGAAGAGAGAATTTTTAAAATAAAAACAGATACCAGAAATATTTCTCCTTTTATTGACAAGATTAAAATTAAACTAAGTGCAACATAAAATTGTGACCTTCAGCCCCATAGTAGTAACTTTTCACAACCTTCATCAATCAGTATAACATAGCAATTAGCATCTCAAACATATTTCCTTTGGATTCCACAATCATTTTAAGGTAACTACTTATTGTTCAGTTAAGACCCTATGAAAGGAGACTAAATACTCCTCATGCTTTACTTATTACATTTTTGAAGTTTCAGTTGGAATATTTTTCTCTGTAATTGTGAACAATTAATTCACCGCACCCTGGTAAGCTGACTAGCTATCTCAGATCTACAACTCTGAGAATCTATTTTAGGATCAACAAATATTCTATGTATATTTAAGAAAATACTAATGGTGTTTTAGCTGAGACTGCACAAAAGCGAACAAGTGATTTCATAAAGTTTACAGGCATCTCTGAGTTTCTAAAACCCACAGAGCTAACCTTTCTTCACCTTTCAAAAGTGTGGCCAAGCTTCAGAGAGTGCAAAGGATGAGTGTTTCGTTGTTCTTGTTCTTGTTGTTGTTTTGTACTTCACACAGCAATGTATGAGCAACTGAAGGAAGCTTTTATTCCTAAGGAGGCGGAAGAGCTGAGTGATCCACTGTAGATTCTTTAGGTCATGCAGCTTTGGTGCAAGTTTCATCTATGTATGCACCAGGAGGTCAAATTTCTTACTTACTCTACGCCTCATTTTTCCACTGTCTACTTCGTATGTTTGCTGAGAGGATTAAGTGTGACAAGTGTCATGACCATAATGAATTTAGAGCTCTAGTGAGAGAATGTCCTTCTCACATGAGCATTTTAACAACATGGAGAAATGAGTAGTAATTTTAGCACTCTGTGGTTCTGCTTCTGTGGTAATTTAGGTGTTATTTAAGAATAATATTCTGTTTAATTTTATGGCAGAGATC